>JAOSBN010000008.1:34763739-34808794 GCA_027563595.1 Erythroxylum suave | reverse complement strand
CTCTATGTATATTTATATTACTTACAAAAGAATCTTGGTACCTTATGACTAGATATATAATGCTCATTAAAACCAAAGTCTTTTATTTTATTAATAATAAATATTTCCATTACAAAACTGTAAATGAAGAAGATTAAGGTAAATGTAAAGACACTTGCTTTCTAAGGCACTATATTTACATAACTCCAACAGAAGTGTGATAGCCTTTATTTGCTCTTTCGATTTTGTTCTTGAAGAGCTAGGAATAATTCCACAGTTTTGCTTAGAGAAGGAAATTGTCAATTGGCTCACTTGGGCTTCCAAATTATGAATGGAGGTTGCGCGTCTCTTAATAATCTGCTCAAACTTATCTTCTAGCTTCTTGTGCGCATCATCTAAGGTCCCAAGCTTGTCAAAAATTCTTTCTAATTTTTAATCCATCGAGCTTGTCTTATCCTGTTGGAAGCTCAATTGACCTTGGGGTACCACAAGGTATGAACTGCCCTCCATTGTTGTTGTTCGACATAGAGAAGTTTGGGTCATTCTTTCATCTAGGGTTATAGGCGTTAGAGTAAGGATTATTACCTCCACGTCCGAATTGCGCACCCATGTAATTAACTTGCTCTAGGTTATCTTCTCTCCCCAATTAGCAATCCACCGTATCATGATCCACTTGACCACATAGCTCACACTTCAATTGCGCAGCCTTTACTTGACCTGAAGATGACGCCTTCATATCACTGAGTTATCACGTTAGAATGTCGATCTTAGCTTTCATCTCCGTCATTTGATCAACTACAACAACTCCCTTATGCTCCCTTAAATTAGTAGGTTGCCTACTTCGTTCACTGACCCACAAACAGCTATTGCTAGCCATCTCGTCTATCAGCTCCTCAGCTTCATCGATCATCTTTCTCATTAAGAATCCCCCCGAGACCACTTCAATGGTGCCTTTAGTAGGTTGATTAACTCCATTATAAAATGTATACGGCAAGAATTCCTTGAGTTGGTTGTGGTATGGGTATCTCCTCTGTAGGTCCTTGTAATGCTCCCACATTTCATAAATATACTCCCCGTGTCCTTGTTGGAAATTGGTAATTTCCTTTATTATCTTAGTGGTCTTCATCAATGGGAATTATTTATCTAGAAAGGCATGCACCAACTGTTCCCACATTGTAATGTTAACAGGACTCAGTGAATGATACTAAGCCTTCGCTATATCTCTAAGCGTAAAAGGAAACAACCTAATTCTCACCGCATCTTTTGACATCTAGTGATATCGAAAAGTATCATAAATCTTAAGAAAACTTATGATGTGCATGTTCGAGTCTTCATTTGCTAGTCTATAAATTTGAACGTTCTACTGAAGCATGTTCAGGAAGGTGGGTTTAATTTCAAAGGAGACCACTTGAACAAGTGGTCTAGCCACTCCTTGGTTCGCTGGATTGAACCTTGGTCTCATGAAATCCATAAGCGTCCTCTATTGCTACCTTCCAGGGTTGACTTCTTCATCCATATTTCTTTGGAACCCCTCGGCCATTTGTACTTCCTTGAGCTTTTCTTCTTCTTCTCGCTGATCTTTCCTGAGGGTTCGGTCTAAATGTGTGATATCTAAATCTAAGGTCTCCGTTGTGTGACTCAAACCCCTGATGACTCTTGTGTTAATACAAGAGCACAACAATGAAATGAAAGAAAATTGAAAACTATAATAATGCCTTGAACTTTAGAACCAAATTGCCTTCCCCGACAATGACGCCAAAAACTTATTCTCTCGAGGTTACACGTGCTAAGTTTTACTAAAGCATAACCTTGATAATTATCGCAAGCGCACTGATCATTCGTATAGTACCTAAGGTGTCGATCCCATAAGGAAGGAAACTAGTCCTAAAATCTAAAACAGCAAAGTTCACATTCCCTAATTAACTAGCTAATGATGAAATTAACATTAATCACGAATCATGTATAAGAAATTTAAGTTCCAAGAAATTAAAAAAATAGCAAATCACACAATTAATCCGACAATCAACCTAGAAATGACTAAATGATAGAAAGGGGGAATTTATTCGAAATTAAAGAAAATTTACTCAATTATGCAAATTCCAACTTAATGGGCCTAGACGATCCTAGGGTGAATTATTTTTTCTCGAGTTATAATTCTTAACCCTAGTTGATAATCCCTTATTTAAATTATGGAACCATAATATCTCAATTTACAATTGACCAAAAACCTGAATTAGTTCTCAGTTATCTATTAACCTACTGGGAATCTATGTTCGATCTCTCATTACACGACTCAACTGGTTTGATTAAACTCTCTACCTATTGATCTACCTAACTCTTGTTAGCCTAAATCAATTATTTTCACTAAGCTCACCCTCTCAATTTATTTCCAAGTTATAAAGAATCAAATTGAATCACAATTAAATTGAACAAACACAATCAAAGAAACTTCATTAATCTCAAGAACGAAACACCACAAAAGTGAGTTTAGACAAAAGATCAACACTTAACAACAAGTATTCCAATAAATCCTCAAATCTCATACATCAATGAAATTCAAATAAAAATCGAAAGTACTGTCAGAATGGATCTAGAGGTTGTGACTATGGGAAACCATCTGTTATAGGAAGTACGTCGTGTCAAGCGTCTCTTCGTGCCTCTCTTCTTTCGTCTCCTTTTTCAATCACTCGATCTCTCTCTAGGTCACTCTCGGATAATTGCATAATTTCACCTCTTGCTTAAGTCTCTTCGCTCTCCTCTCTTCTCCTGATAGCTACTAAGGATTGTTCAATTTATTCTCTGGCAGTCCTAGATCAAACTCAGGGCTGAAACGGTCAGATAATTAATCCAAAAATCTAGTTTTTACATCAGCCTAACGCAGGGCATGATTATGGCATTACATGTCACGATCGTGGCCGGTGCTTTACCCTTTCTGTCACAAGGGTGGCTTGACATGCACGATTGTAGCTTGACTTATCGCATTCTATCACGATCTTGGCTCAGAATGCACAATCGTGGCCTAATTGCTTCTTTTTCTTCCTTCTCTGTCACGACCGTGGCCTATATATAGGGTCGTGGCCTATGTCCTTAAGCCCACAACTTTTTAAATCTTCACTGTTCTTCCCTTTTTGCCCTGCAACACTATCACACACATTATGGTACCTCAAAAAATATACAATTTAAGCTCAAAAATTCCAACTGACCCATAAAAATACTTAAATTCACAAAATAACCTAATTAAGCTCTAAATGCATGCTCAACACTCACTTTAACACTAAATGCATAAAAAATTAAACTAAATCATCATGCAAAATACAACTATCACTTCAAATTTTAGCTCAAAACACCAAGATAATCTATCCCTCCAAGTAAGCGAGCTCAACACAATTCCAAGGTAAAACTGAGCTAGTTTTCGGCAACAAGGTAAAGGTAACAATAAGCTAGTTTCTTGGTTGTTTTATGAAGGATGTATGTATGGTTTTTGGAGGAGAAATCTAGCTAGATTTAAACTACAATTCAGAGAGAAGAAATTCATGCAAGTTTTGGTGGAGAGAAAAGATGAAGACAGTAGAAACTTTGCTATAGAAACTTGCTTTATTAGGGTGATAGGTGTCTTCATTTGACCATTCCATGTAAGCCATTCACTCAGTTAATATGCTGCCGCTAACCCACTCCTTATGTTGCCATATGTCACCTTGCATTTAGTCCACATATCACACAATAATTGATCCATTTTTCAATTAATTACTTTTCCATTTATCACTAATTTATCTATGACAATTTTCACTTAATTTATTGGCTTAGTCACCCTAATTATTCATAAATCAATTTATCTTAACACTTGGCATTTTTCCTAGTCCAAATGTACATATTAATTTCTTACTCTCCTAATTAATAACAATTAATTCCAAATTACTAATTGGAATCCAATCAAACCAAAATTTAAGATGTAACAATTCACACCATTGTTAGAGTAATACTCTAAAGGCAATCACCTTTAGCACTTTTGTACAAACTTTATTTTGAATAATAAAGTGAAAGGTATTTTTTCATTAATTTGATATTCTTTTTATATATGAATTGATGTTGATTTTAAATTGAATTAATGAACTCCATGATACAAAACATAGCATGAAGGAAATCATGATGAGATCATGATAATGAGATTCCTATCATGTGCAGTTATGTTAGTATCTAAATAATCCCTAGTCATAGGATTAATAAGATAGGACATTATTAATCCAGATAGGCTAGCAAGTGTTTTACTTCTTGATTTGATCAAGCAATGGATCTCATAAACTGTAAACATGAGATGTTTAAAGTTAACATGTGGATGTTTACTAAAGGTAGTAAGTACATTGGATGACCCACTATGAGATTATCATATGAATGATCCATCGAATGTCAATGATTAATCTCATCATAGCAATGGTGTAAATATCCTTGGACTTTAGGTACTCAAGGGCATCTTGGATATTAATCTTATTCTTTGACATCATTCCTTGTTATCTGAAGATGAGGTCACTCTTAGGGTTATGATTGGGTATAGCTATTAATATTCGATGGTAATTGGGTAGCTAATAAAGGATTCACCACTTATGATAGAAGGAGAAGATACCCACAGCCTCTTGTCAATGTCATTACTTGGGAGTCTCTGGCTACAACAATTATGTGTCATAAAGAGAGTCTTCAATGACACATAAGAGTAATGAGATCCTAAGAACTATCATCACTTGGGCTAGATGTGACGTAGTCAGTCTAGTGGAAGTTGACAAATAGCCCATACTCTAAACCAAGTGGGGTATAATGTAGTAAAAGGATGAATTACATGGTAATTGTCTACGGAAAGGTTCATAAGTTGGATAATTATCCATCAAAGAGTTCATTTGTTAATCCATTTATATTCCGATAAAATGGCATCATAAAATCCTTCATGATTTGATTGAATTAAAAGTTAATTTAATTGACTAAAATAACCGAGGACCTAAGGTTACACGCCTAAAAAATCGGATGAAAAACAAGATTATAAGACATATTTTAAGTAGGTCACAATCTTGCCTCATGGGGCCACGATTGTGGCAAACAGATAACGATCATGACTGAAGGCATGAAATGATATATAATTGACTTGACTTATATACACGAGCTTCCTTCACTTCTTACACACTCAAGTGACAGAGCAAGGGTTCTAGAAGAGTTCTAGAGTGAGAGTAAAGTGTCTTGAGTCTTGTTTTTGCAATTCATGAAATTGTTGCATGAATCAAAGTGCATGTAAATAGGTTCTTGACTTAATTTCCATCATCTTGAGCATCTACTAGAACTCATCTACTTTGGTGCTCAAATAACCCTTATGCATTATTTCTTCTTCCATCTTTGCGTGTTCTTAGAGATCAAGGACTGGTTTGGTATTTGCAGCAACCCAAACAAGGAGAAGAAACAAGAAAGGAGATATAAAAGATAAAATTTTTGTTATTTTATGTTCTCTTATACATATCTATGCATGCATGTGATGCATGCAACCATGAAAACCAAACAGTGGTATCAGAGCTTGTTTATGCATGTTATAGATGATGTATTGAACATGTGTAAAGTGTTTGCTGGGTTGTGACTGACCTGCTTGTGGTTTTGGAAAATTATTGTAAATTGTAGAAATTTTTTCTATTTTTCTTTCACGGAAATGTTTATAAGATGTTATATTATGTTTATGTAAAAGCAAATTGCAATTGAATTATTTTCTATTTTGTTTCGAATTTATATCTAGATTGTTCATATGTTGATTTCTGGGATTTTCTGGAAAACTAATTGCATATGCTGACTTTGAAAACTTCGTATTAATTTAGAATTTTTTTTGCTTTCACCGAAATGTTTATAAGATGTTATATTATGTTTTTGTAAAAGAAAATTGCAATTTAATGTTATTTCCTATTTTATTATAAATTTGGTTTCATCTTGATGAATGTATGAAGTTCTGGAAATGCTGGAAATGTAATGAACATGCATTCATTAAAAATTCCATATTAATTTTTATAAATTCTTTTAATAAATTTTATACATGCACATGCAAGATGAGAAGTTTCCACATGTATAAGATGCATGACAGTTGTTGTTAAAGTGATTATCTTATGTATGTATGATGTAATGGTTGACTAGTGCTAGAAGTAATGTGACAAGTGTCACGCACATGTGATTAGCTGGATTTTCCTATTTATTAATAAATAATTCCTAAGAATTACGTTCTGGGATTTTTTATTAGACACATCTAGAATATGTATAAGGCTCTAGAATTTTTCCAGAATCAATTGAATTTGATTCAATTAATAAATAAAGTCAAAGTCAACATTGGTCAACTTTTTGAAAATTGATGGAGTTGACTTACTTTGATGACTTATAATGTATATATTTCGGTTATGAGAACTAAATAAGGTTCTTATGTGATAAGAAATGTATTATTTTGATGATAATAACATGCTTAATGCATATGCTTGAAATTAGGGTTTCGGAAATTTTTCGAACATCGAATCGGTCTCTTTAGTATCTAGTAGAATAACTTATTTATCTTGACGATTTTGGTCATCAAGATAATTTTGGTATATGCCGAAATTGTTTAGGTAAATTTGAGATGATCTAGGGATATTATAGAGGAATAATTAGTGCACAAAATTTTGAAAACCCTAGGGATTAATTTAGAATTAATACAAGTAGAGCATAGTGTTTCTAGTGTGACTAGATAAAGGCATAAATAAAAGAATTAAAGTGTTTAATTTAGACATCAAAAAAATTAAATTTTAGGGTTTCTAATTGAATCACATTCATATTTGGATTAGGCGAGACTAACACTAGTACGCGATTAGGTTCAAGAGTTGAATCGAATCACAAGATTTGGATGTATGGTCAAGTCACGACCTAAATTAAACCTCCTTTATGTGATCCATGCATTAGATGCATTTTACGGGTAACTATGGACAAAGGCTCCAAGTATTGATAAGACTAAAGAAGAAAAACCCCTCAACTGAATATTAGGATTTACACCTTCCATTGATATGGTAAGAACTGGAGCTCTTTTAGAGATGGAGTGTTAGGCAAACCTAAGCCCACTCTACATGAATATGTTCAAACCATGTAAATTAGATTTTTGGATTAATGGGTTGGTCCTAATTGGAAGTGCTGATCTGTTGGGCAAACCCAAGGTCGACATGGATAGGGGTGAAGTTGGATTATATACATGGGATGTATATAAACCAAGAGTTGATAACCCAATGAGTTTGCTAAATTAATAGTTACTGACACAAGTCGATATTTACATAATTTAATGCAATTGGTATGAATGATACCTACCGATTGACCTAAGATGGCTTGTTGGGTAAACCCAAGGTCATTCTTAGTGATATTTGATATAAAACTATTAAGAAAATTGTAAGTTTTTATCGAACTATTAAGAAAACTATAAGTTTTCTCGAATTTGTAGTGAAGGCTATGGATTTGAATAAGAATAAGGGGACCCATAATGCATGTTATTAAAGTCCTTATAGATATGTGTTCAACATACATTCTAACACTTTCTCTCATTCTTCTAGGTTATTGAATCGCCACAGGGTCTTCTAGGGTGAACCTATGCTCCCTTTTAGATTCCAACAAACTTACAGAACCAAACCTCTTAGATTGGTTATGGAATTTGAGAATTGTTCTCAAATCTAAAAAAATAAGTTATGTCCTAGATGAACCACTTCCCGATCCCCCTACTGTTGATGTATCTGATGAAGATCAGAGAGCTTGCAAGAAGCTACTAGATGATAGTGAGTTGGCATACTGGCCTCTATGTCACTAGAATTGGAAAAGCAACATGAGGCTATGGATACTCACACCATAGTCTACCATCTA
This sequence comes from Erythroxylum suave, assembly GCA_027563595.1. Classification (NCBI taxonomy): domain Eukaryota; kingdom Viridiplantae; phylum Streptophyta; class Magnoliopsida; order Malpighiales; family Erythroxylaceae; genus Erythroxylum; species Erythroxylum suave. Next base: position 34,800,937 of record JAOSBN010000008.1, on the reverse strand, counting down.
AGGGAACTATTTAATGAGCAAGCTCAGTCTGAGGGATCACCTCTAGTGCAGTATGCGCTGAAGATGAATAGCTACATTGAGAGATTAGCCAATTTGGGTTTCATTATGGATCATGAATTAAGTATAGACTTAATTTTGACTAATTTGACTAATAGTGATTTACAGTTTATGCTTAACTATCGGATGAACCAAATATTCACAACGATTCTTGAGATGATTAATCTACTCAAAATAGTTGAGCAAACTATCAAGAAGGAAAATAAGACTATGATGCTAGTGGACTCTGATTCTAGATCTCGAAAGAAGAACCAAAAGAAGAAGAAGAAGTCTAAAAAGCCAGTGAGAGACATAGCCAATAAGAAGGCAAAAGAGACAACACCCAAGGGAACATGCTTCCATTGTAACAAAGAAGGACATCAGAAGAGGAATTACAAAGCCTATCTGGAGTCGTTGAAGCAAAAGAAGGCATTATATGCCCCACCGACTACTTCAGTTATATTATTTGTCATTGAGGTAAATACCATTTCTGACTATAACATTTGGGTATTAGATACCAGATGTGGCTAACGCATATATGTTGATATGCAAGGTCTCAGGGATAGTAGACCACTCAAGAAGGGAGAAATGGACCTACATGTGAGAAATGGAGCAAGAGTTGCTGCATTAGCTGTAGGGACATATGTTTTGTATCTTCCTAGTGGGTTAAAGTTAATTTTGGAAAATTGCTATTATGTACCGGTTATGACTAAAAACATTGTATCTATTTTATGTCTTAATAAAGTGGGATTTCATTTATCTCTTTCAAGCAATGGTTGTTTAATTAAATTAAATGAAATGTTGTATCGTACTACTACATTAAGCAATGGAATTTACATATTAGATATGTCCAATCCACTCTTAAATATCAATGACAATAAAAGACAAAAATGAGATAACCTAAAATCATCTTACTTCTAACATTGTCGATTTGGCCATATAAGTGAGAAATGCTTGATTAAGCTACACAAGAAAGGTAGCCTAGGTCATTTGATTATGAATCATATAACACATATGAATCTTGCTTGTTAGGCAAGATAACTAAATTAACTTTTAAAGGTAAAGGTAAATGAATGAATGGGTTATTAGACCTAATACATTCTGATGTATGTGGTCCAATGTCCACTCATGCTAGAGCTAGTTTTGTGTACTTCATTACTTTTATCAATGATTATTCATGATATGGATATATGTATCTAATGAGATACAAGTATAAAGCGTTTGAAATGTTCACAAAATTTAGACATGAAGTAGAGAAACAACTCAATAAGTATTAAGGCACTTTAATCAGATCGAGGTGGTGAAATTTAAATAAGGAATTTCTAACTTATCTTGAAGATAATGGGATAGTATCCCAATGGACTCCACCTTACACACCGCAACATAATGGTGTGGCTGAAAGGAGAAACCAAACCTTGTTAGACATGGTAAGGTTAATGATGGGCTTAGTTGATCTACCAAAATCCTTTTAAGGTTAAGCACTCGAAACTGTTGTTTATTTGACAAACAGAGTCCCTTCAAAGTTAGTTAAAGTTACTCTATATGAGATGTGAACCAACAAAAGGCCTTATCTTTCTTATATGAAAGTTTAGGGTTGTCCAGCTTATGTGAAGTGGATTCAATCAGACAAGCTTGAAGCGAAGTCTGATAAATGTCTATTTATAGAATATCCTAAGGAAACAATTGGATCAGTTCTATAATACTTTAGATCAAAAGGTGTTTGTATCAAAGCATGTTATGTTTTTAGAGAAAGAGTGATAGTGGGAGAAAAGTGGAACTTGATGAAGTTTATGATGCTCAAACAGATGCAAATCAATTGTCTGAGCCCGAAATTGCTGTTCATGGAGATGAGACAATAGTTGAACCTTCTGACACACTATATGTTCGTAGGTCAAGTAGGATATGCAATGTTCCACAGAGATATGGACTTCTCATAAGTGAACAAAATGACATATTGCTCATAGAGGATGATGAGCCTACAACCTATGAAGAGGCTCTGAAGAGTTTAGAATTTGAAAAATGGCTTCAAGCCATGAAGTCCAAAATGGATTCCATGTATAAAAACCAAGTATGGACTTTGGTTGATCCACCTGAAGGGTTAAAACCCATAGGGTGCAAGTGGATTTTCAAGAAGAAAATCAACATAGAAAGAAATGTAATTAACTATAAAATGAGGCTAGTCACTAAAGGTTATTGTCAAAGACAAGGAGTTGACAATGATGAGACATTTAGATCCATAGCTATGCTTAAATCCTTTAGAATACTCATAAACATTATTGCTCATTATGATTGTGAAATATAAAAAATAGTTGTGAATATGGCTTCCCTAAATGGAAACCTTATTGAGGATGTATATATGATACAACATGAGGGCTTCATATCTAGAGATGGCAGAAAGGTATACAAGCTTCAAAAATTCATTTATGGATTGAAGCAAGAATCTAGGACTTGGAACATCTGATTTGATGAGACAATAAAAGAGTTTGGTTTCTCACAAAATCTTGATGAATCTTGTGTGCACAAGAAGGTTAGTGGGAGTGCTATCATATTCCTTGTGTTATATGTGGATGATATATTACTAATAGGAAATGATATCTCAAGTTTGCAATCAATCAATGTTTAGTTGTCCTGGAATTTTTCCAAGAAAGACCTTAGAGAAGTAACTTATATATTGGGAATAAAGATCTACAGAGATAGATCAAGGAAGTTTCTAGGTCTTTCATAGTCATCATACATAGACAAAGTGCTAAATCGGTTTAGCTTAGAGCAGTCCAAAAGAGGGTTTGTTCCTATGACTCATGGGATAAAACTCTTGAAATCTATGTGTCCTCAGCACAAGATAAGAGGACTCGCATAGGAATAATCTCGTATACTTCGACAGTAGGATCAATCATGTATGCTATGTTATGTACAAGACCTGATATATCATATGCTTTAAATGTTACAAGTAGATATCAATTGGATCCTAGTGAGGTTTACTGGTTGGCTATCAAGAATATCCTAAAGTACTTGATAAGGACTAAGGATGTATTCTTGATATATGGAAATGGAGATCTTGTAGTGAGTGGGCATACAGATGGTATTTTTCAATCTTACCAGGATGACTCTAAATCCCCGTCAAGTTATGTTTTCACACTGAATAGTGGAGTAGTCAGTTGGAAGAGTTCCAAATAACAGACGACTACAGATTTGATGACCGAGTCAGAGTACATTGCAGCTACGGAAGCGGCAAAGGAAGCTGTTTGGATCAAGAAGTTCATCATGGAACTTGGAGTGGTTCCTAGAATAGGAGACCCAATATTGCTATACTGTGACAACAATGGGACTATTGCTCAAGCCAAGGAACCAAGGTCTCATCAGAGGTCCAAGCACATACTCAGGAGATATCACCTGATCAGGGAGATCATTGACAAAGGTGATGTGAAGATTGAGAGAGTCCTCACAGATCAGAACATCATTGATCCTTTGACTAAGCCACTTCCTCAAGAAAAATTTAGTTCTTGTGTACTCGCCAATGGTATTAGATACAAAGGCGATTGGCTTTAGTACAAGTGGGAGATTGTTAGAGTAGTGTTCTAAAAGCAATCACCTTTATCACTTTTGTACAAACTTTATTTTCATTAACAAAGTCAAAGGCTTTTTCTCATTAATTTGATATTCTTTTTATATATGAATTGATACTGATCTTAAATTGAGTTAATGAAGTCTATGATACAAAACATAGGATGAAGGAAATTATGATGAGATTATGATAATGAGATTCCTATCATGTGCAATTATGTTAGTATCTAAATAATCCCTAGTCATAGGATTAATAAGACAGGACATTATTAGTCCAGATAGACTAGCAAATGTTATACTTTTTGATCTGATCAAGAAATGGGTCTCATAAACTGTAAACATGAGATGTTTAGAGTTAACATGTGGATGGTTACTAAGGGTAGTAAGTACATTGGATGACCTGCTCTAGGATTATCATATGGATGATCTATTAAATGTCAATGATTAATCTCATCATAACAATAGTGCAAATATCTATGGATTTGAGGTACTCAAGGATATCTTGGATATTAATGTTAAGCTTTGACATCATTCCTTGTTACCTCAAGATGAGGTCATTCTTAGGGTGGAGATTGGGTATAGCTATTAATATTCGATGGTAATTGGGTAGCTAATAAAAGATTCACCACTCTTGATAGAAGGAGATGATACCTGTGACCTCTTTTCGGGGTCATTACTTTGGAGTGTCTGGCCAGAGCAGTTATGTGTCATAAAGAGAGTCTTCAATGACATATAAGAGTAATGAGATCCCAGGATAAGAACTAACATCACTTGGACTAGATGTGACGTAGTCAGTTTAGTGAGAGTTGACATATAGCTCATATTGTTGGGCACCGTTTCCGGAACCCAACTCTTAATTGGAACCATATAACGTGAACGTAAACCAATGATGTCTCCTTAGCCATCATACTCTTTAATACATTACTTACAACTAATTTTCATCATTCACATTTCAATACCCTAAAAACAAAGGATTTTACAAAGATATAATGGCCTTCTAAGCCACATTACAACATAATCCGAAATCTCAAAATACAACAGTTACATGAACCACAAATTCTTAAAATGCAACTAAAGCCTTATATTTTCCAAAACTAACTCTATAACCTAAGCAAACTTGGAGTGATGCCTTGACTCTCTTTCACTCCATCTCTTGCTCATTACCTGAAGGTGGGGACAGGAAGTGGGTGAGCTTGAAAGCTCTTGGGTAACAGTTTATAATAAAAAGATAAGCAAAAACTTTTGAAACCATTTTACTTGCCATAGAAAACTTTCATTGAGTCTGTAAAACACATGTTTCTCAAAATTATTGTCTGGTCGAGTAATCAAAATCACAAACAACACAATTGATGCATTTTTAACTCATTCGCAAATCTTAAACACATAATCACATCGGAATGGTTTGGGTCAGTCCAAATCATGATGCACTACACATTTCCATATAATGGTCTTATGTAGTCGTAAACTTGAAGGAGTCCTTGACGGAGCTCCGTGCCACTAGCGGGCAAGCAAGAGAAGCCTATACTTAGGTCAATGTGCACATGATGATTCTTGAGGGACTACCACAAACCCACATAGCACATATATTTCAAAATCTTGTAAACTTGTTGCCCAAAATGGCATATTTTCTTGAAAACTTGCATTTTCATATGCTTGCTATATTTATCTTGAAAATCCATTCCTGAAAACATGATTTCGTAAACATGTATCTTTTCCAAAAAGAATCATTCTCAAATTCTTTTCATAAATCAATAACCCAAATTATAAACAAAACATGTAGCAAACACATAACAATTTCTCACGTCATTCAAGAAGCAATAAATGCAATACTTAGGATGCAACTTAAAATCATTAAACTTTCTTGATTCAAAGAACACATTTAGTGGCTTATTTACTCTATTATAAACATGTACCCACCTTGATTTCCTTGCTTATAGCCTTGCTCAAACATGCCTCTTCTCTTGTTCCTCTTGCCTCTTTGATCCCTTTATACAATAACAAAAATCCCACTCAATAGGGTTTTCAATTGAAAATCCCTCAAGCACAATCACTAAAATTAGTTCTAGAATACTTAAACCCAAGCATTTTCTAAACTCCATAGACTAAAATCCTTTCAAAAATCCAAAAGTTTCAAAGTGGTTTTACGTTCATTGTTCACGAAATGAAGGGATCCTTAGCTCAAAGGGAAGCTTTTCTCTTCCTCTACTTGTTTACTTTCTTGGACAATCTCAAAATCTCTCTTGAGGATTAAGAAAAGTCAAACCCTAGCTTGTTTTCTCTTCTTTCTCCCCTTCTCTTTTTCTCTTTGCATTTCCCACTCTTTTCCATGACACTTTTTCTTTGTCTCCTCAATTTATGTTCTTCTTTCTTCTTAAAATGCAAGACAACACTTCTTCCAATTATGCCCTTAATGATTGAGAAATGTCCTATTTGTTCTTCCATTTATGCCTTATGTCTTTTATACTTAAGTGTCTTGCTAAAAACACCCTTAAACATTCTGACCTAATACTTTATTCTAAAAAAACTTCTCTATTGTCTTATGTTTCTAAGGACACCAAAATCCATCAATTCGGTTTAGAAATCTGAAAGTTAGGGCCTAAATATCTCATATTGTTGTTAGACTAAAACAATACACTATTCCTAACTTCCATCCAGAAATTGAAAGTCCTAGAGATTGAAATAGATTTCAACTTCTTCATACACTTTGTAGCTCCATGTCTCTAGTTTATCTAGAGAAAAAGAACCATCTCATTTGGAATCCTATAGATCTAGATATATTCAAAATATTGAAACATATTCAGTAAAAATATTCAATTCCCACTCTTCCTACCGAAACCCTTACTTTGATTCAATCCATCCTTTTTTTTTTAAATCAGCACCAAAAGCTATAATCTTTCATGGAGACATAAAAAGAAAAGTGTTAAGAAATCTAAGGGTTCAAGAATCACTTCATTTGGAGGTCAGATAACAAAATTTTGGCCAAAAGAATCAAACAAGATTTGGTCCTCAATCATGTTGAACTTGTCTCGGGACAAATGGCATAACTTTCACTAGAGATGTTGGATTTAAATCATCTTAACGATTTCAAAGAGGACTTATAGATCTATAACTTTCTTGAAGACCTTAGGAACAAATTCTATCATCTGAAGGGTCAAGGATGAACCAGATGATACAAAATGAACAGTATACAGAAGAAAAAGTCTCGGTCACTTGGGCAAAAAGCAGATGAAGGCAATAAGTAGAAGAAGCAATAAGCAGATGAATGCAGAAGCAGACGAAGGAATAAGAAAATGAATGCAAAAGCAGACAAATGCAAGAAGCAGACAAAGCAATAAGCAAACGAATGCAAAAAGCAGATGAAACAAAAAGTAGACGAAATTTGTCAGAAGGTAGACGAAACAAGAAGGTAGACGAAGTTTGTCAGAAGGTAGACGAAGTTCTTCAGAAAGTAGACGATTCAGATGGTCAACTTTATATGATGTCATCACAGACGATGTGAGCTCATCACAGACAATACGTCTTTACAGACAATAGACGGATGCAAAAACACAGACGATAGGCAAAACACAGATGATAGGCAGTCAACTTAAGACGAAGCAAAGTCAACTTAAGACAATGTAACTCTTAAGATGATATGACATCATCACAGATGATTTCCATGCGTCTGTGTCTTCCTTTCATCTGTGTTTTCCTTGTGTCTATGTTTTCCTTGCATCTGTGTTTTGGTGATGTCATCACAGATGATTTCCTTGCATCTGTGATTTCCTTGTGTTTGTGTTTTGGTGACGTTATCACGGATGATTTCCTTGCATCTGTGTTTTCCTTGCGTCTGTGTTTTGGTGATGTCATCACAGACGATTTCCTTGCGTCTGTGTTTTGGTGATGTCATCACAGACGATTTTCTTGCATCTGTGCTTTCCTTGCGTCTATGTTTTCCTTGCGTTTGTACACTTCTACACATTCCCCTTTCTAAAGATCCTAACTTCCAATCCAAAAATCCAAAAATTTCATACTATAAACTGTTGGAAAGCTAAGAGGATAAACTACCACTTCCAAAACGACAATTTGTCCAAATCAGCACCCTAGATTAATATAGGTTTTCCCTCGAATACAGAATATAAATTTTTACATTCATCCAATGTACTGCACCCAGTTCTCAACTTCACGACAAAGTTTGTGATTCTAAAAGACAGAATTTTAATTCAATGTCTTCATAAGAAATGCAACCATATATTTGTAGTTTAATTCAAAACAAGAATCATCTCGTTTGGATAACTAGAGAAAAATATGGCTAAAGGACTTAAACATACTCTTTGAATAATCTTCCAGATCAACCACCCATTTTGTTTCACAATCTTTCTTTAACACAACTCATACCCAGATCACCTTTTCTACTTCATTTATTCCTCATTCTCATCTCCATTTCAAATCAATATTATCCATAAGGAAATTTTAATCCATGATTAATCATGAACACCAATAACAGAACATACACATATGTACATATTCTTCATCAACTTACTACACAAATTCAGTTTCATTTTTTTTTCATTCTACTTCTAACTTTAACCTTAATTCTTCTCATTTCGAGATCTCTTTTCCACTAAAAGAACCAAAGCAAAAATATGAACTTCTCCACATTTCTCATTTATTAGTTCTAGTCTTCTAAGAAAAAATCAGGGTCCAACACATACTCCAAACCAAGTGGGGTATAATGTCGTAAAAGGATGAATTGCACGATAATTTTCTGTGGAAAGGTTCATAAGTTAGATAATTAATCATCGAAGAGTTCATGTGTTAATCCATTTATATTATGGAAAAATGGCATCATAAAAACCTTCATGATTTTATTGAATTAAAAGTTAATTTAAGTCTAAAATAATCGGGAACCTAAAGGTCACACGCATAAAAGGTCGGATGAAAAACAAGATCATATGACATATTTTAAGTAGGTCACAATCGTGCCTTATGGGGCCACGATTGTGGAAAACAGGCCACGATTGTGACAGAAGGCACGAAATGATATATAACTGACTTGACTTATGTACACGAGCTTCCTTCACTTCTTACACACTCAAGTGATAGAGAAAGGGTTCTAGAATGAGAGTAAAGTGTCTTGAGTCTTGCTCTTACAGTTCATGCAATTGTTGTATGAATCAAAGTGCATGCAATAGGGTTGTTGACCTAATTTCCATCATCTTGAGCATCTAATAGAACTCATCTAGTTTGGTGCTCAAATAACCCTTATACATTATTTCTTCTTCCATCTTTATGTGTTCTTGGAGATCAAGGAAGGGTTTGGTACTTGCGACAACCCAAACAAGGAGAAGAAGCAAGAAAGGGGGAGATAAAAAAGGGTAAAAGTTTTATTATTTCATGTTCTCTTATACATATCTATGCATGCATGTTATGATCTTGGGAATTTGGGGTTGTTATGGTGTCAGAATCTCTCAAAACCTTGATTCCAACAGTTCCACTGCATCTGCATGCATATGATGCATGCAACCAAGAAATCCAAACAACCATGTCCATTTTAAATCTTTCATACCCGGAATTTATCTATTGAGTGCATATGCTATCTTTGTAATGTGTACAAATTATAATTCATGTGTATATGCTAATGATATGCATCTGAATGAAATGCATTTTCATAAATTTCCAATACAATCACTCATGTGCAATGGTCTAGGGTTCTAACCTTTAGTTTGTTCCGTAAACCAGATATTACAGTGGTAAAGTCATATCTTTCTTGATCACCTTCATCCAGTTCTTCTTAAGTCTTCCTCTTTTTCACTTATAGTCTTTAAATACAATCTTTTCACATTTTCTCACTGTGACGTTATGATTTCTCTCATAATATAGTGGTAGAGTCATATCTTTCTTGATTAGCTTCATCCAATTCTTCTTAAGTCTTCCTTTTTTGTTCTTATAGTCCTTAAATACAATATTTTCGCATCTTCTCACTTAGACATCATGATGTCTCTTCATAACATATTATGAACCACCTAAGCCTTATTTTCCTTAATTTACCATCAATGTTAGGCATCCTAAATTTATCTTTTACACTATAATCATGACCTTATTTCTTCTTATAAGATTACACATCCAATGAAGCATTCTCATTTTCATCACCATTAACTTATGATTATACACATGTTTAAAGGGTCAATACTCCACTTAATAGCCTGGTCATCCTAATTGTTACCTTTTAGCTTAAATAATATCATCTTAGCATTTAAAACTCCTAATGCATCCCTCCATTTAAGCCACCACATTCTAATTAAATTAATAAATATATGATTAACTATTGATAAATATAATATAATAAGTATCAACATTTTTAAGATAAGTAATGAACATGTAAATATGATAAATTAATATATTTAACTTATACTACTAATATGGTTTGCTTTTTCAGTTACCCTGATTGCCATGATTATTTACATTATCACACTTCTTGAAAATGTCAATTAACGAAAGTTAACACAAAAACTTAGCTAAGGAACTGATTTTGAACGTTTTACAAAAAATATGAACTTCTCATAATATTTTAAAGTAAATTAAATTTTGGAGGAACTAATAAAAATATAAGAAAAGTTAATTTCTTTTACACTGAGAAATACAAACAATTGCACTTATCTATAAACGACCTTCTGTGTAGATATACGGTTTGTAAAGATAATATTTGATAATATTTACTATACATATTTAGCATAATCAGTTTAGGAAAGGTAGGCATAGTTATAGGAGAGTTGTTGCTAAAGAGTGATTTTCGACAATATTTTTGGGATCAGCTCTTTATATGTAAGTGTGCTTCTCTATAAATGATTATGGGTTGAATAACACTCTAAACATCATTCTCATCAATTCAGCATGGTATCAGAGCGAGTTTAAGGGACTACCAAAACATATTAATCCCAACCCAAAAACATACTATTTAGGCAAGAGAAGAAGATGGCAACGAAAACAAGCAAGCCACAAAGAGAAATTCTAGTGACATCTCCGTTATATTTACACCCTTTGGATAGCCCTGGTCAATCAATTACTTTGTGTATTTTCAATAGAGAGAATTATGAGATATGGGAAAAGGTAGTGGGGAATGCGCAACGGGCAAAAAACAAACTTGGCTTCATCAATGGAACAATAAAGAGATGGAGAGAAGAGGAAACACTAAAAGCACAAGAATGGCATATGTGCAACTTGATGTTGATTTCATGGTTGTTTAATGTGATTGATTAGAAATTACATCCAAGCATAACTTATGCAGAAAGTCCGAAGGCACTTTGGGATGATTTTAGGGAATGTTTGTTGATTGGAAATGCACCACGCATTTACCAATTGAAAAGTGAATTAGCTTCTCTCAAACAAGGAGAAAAGAATGTGATGGAATATTACTCTAGGCTTAAGGCCATGTGGGACGAATTTTGGAGTTATTCTAAAGTTCCTAATTGTACATATGGAGCAACTGCAGAGTTTGTAAAAGAGAAGGAGGAGGAGAGGGTCCACCAGTTTTTGATGGGGCTAAATGATGAGTTATTTGGGACAATAAGATCTCAGATTCTTGCGATGGATCAATTGCCTCCGATTGGAAAAGCCTATGCCATGGTGATACAAGAAGAAAAGCATAAAAGCGTAACAAGAGAAAGAGAAGACAAAAGGGATGCAACAGCATTTGTTGTATATACCAGTGGTCGAGACAGAAATCAACTACAAAGATTTATGTCACATATAATTCTTTTTCTACTGCACATAAAAATTTCTTGGTATCCATTGCAGTTGATAAAGAACCTAAAAATTACCATGAAGTGGTGAAGGACAAAAGGTGGAGAGAGGCAACGGCAAAGGAGATTCATGCCTTAGAGCAAAAGGGTACTTGGACAATAGAAGAATTGCCTACAGGAAACAGATAAATCGGGTGCAAGTGGGTGTTTAAGATAAAGTATCGAGCGGATGGGATGGTGGAAAGATTTAAAGCGAGATTAGTGACACAAGGATTCACACAAGTAGAATGAGACATTCGCAGGAGTTGCAAAAGTCGTCTTCCAAATTTACTTTATGGCAAGGAGCAATTTCAGAGACTAATTAGAAAGTTGGGCATTGTTAACGCACCAACTTGAGGGGGAGTATAGAGATACAGTTTGTAAAGATAATATTTGATAATATTTATTGCACATATTTAGCAGAATCAGTTTAGGAAAGGTAGGCATAATTATAGGAGAGTTGTTGGTAAAGAGTGATCTTCGGCAATATTTTTTAGATAAGTTCTCTGTATATAAGTGTGCCTCTCTGTAAATGATTGTGGGTTGAATAACACTCTCAACATCATTCTCACCATTTTAGCATTCAGTTATGTTTTTCTTGACATTTTGTAGTAATGTTAGGCATATTTAATGTACTGGTGAAAGAAGTTTACTAAGGTGGACGACTTGGTCATGTGTCATCACTTTTACCCATTTAATTGAACGTGTATTCCAAACGTTTGAAAATTTTACTACTCGACCCCTATTTTTATAGTTTCCCGTGCTTCTCTGTAAATGATTGTGGGTTGAATAACACTCTCAACATCATTCTCACCATTTTAGCATTCTGTTATGTTTTTCCTTGAAATTTTGCAGTAATGTTAGGCATATTTAAAGTATTGGTGAAAGACGTTTACTAAGGTGGACAAATTTATCGTGTGTCATCATTTTTACCCATTTAATCGAACGTATATTCCAAACATTCGAAAATGTTACCACTCGACCCCTATTTTTACAGTTTCCCTAACATATTTCTTCACTTTTTCCTTGTTTGGTTCTAAAAATTTACCAACGGAAAACGAAAATGACACGGTCATCTAATCATCAAGACTTTACACTAGACCGCTATGTAGTGCTTACAACTCCCAATTCAACAAGGGAGACACTCGTAAAAGACAATGCTCAAACTGGAAATCAAAATAAGAGCATGCAAATACTAACGATGCACTCCTTATGATACATTGTATTGGGACACTAGGTGGTCCATAGTTTCCTCCGTTTCAGCACTGGAAAATATAAGATGATCACCATCTCTAATCACCTCAATGTCCTCAATTTCAGCTTTATTCTTGTTCATGAGAACTTTTGTAGGCCAGAACCCAAACTTCTTCGAACCAATCTCAAGCAACTCTTGAAATGTCTTGGGAAGCAGAACAAGCTTGCCAGAAATTTCTCCAGTTTCTGGGCAACTTATTGTCACTCTCAATGGGCTAATTTCATTATTTGTTACACCCGCGCTGTGTCTCACTGGGCATAATAAGTCTTTCTCACTACTATGCATAGCTGACATCATCCCAAAAAGTGAGTTGTGGAAAATATTTGTTCTACGCCTCGGTCGGGATTGGCTCCACGATCCATCTATATTTGGGAATGAACCTTCTTGTGGGACTGGACGAATTGCTGGCTCACTAGTAAATCTGCCCAGGTATCGAACTCCATGTTGTTGTTGCTGCTTCTCAGAGATTGCAGTGACAGATTGTGATTTTAAATCATCATGAGCTTGGAAAATGAGTTTTATTTCTTCATGTCCTTGTTGGTCAACTAGTTCTCTAGGACTCCAGCCATGGACATCTTTTTTATCAACATCTGCACCAAGTTCTAGGAGGAATTTGACAATGTCAATGTTGTCTTCACAAACTGCAACATGAAGGGCTGTGGTTCCATTGCCTCTTGGTTGTGTGACATCACCACCAAAGCGAACGATTTCTTTCAGCAAGTTCAAGTTGTTTTGTTCAGCAGCCGTGCATGCAAAATGACCTACATCACCCAAGCGTACGCTTGCTCCATTTTCTTTCAGCACTTTGGTTACTTCTTCATGACCGCCAAGCATTGCTTCCCAGAGTGGCACGTTTCCTTCTGAGTCTGCATACGCACCCAATTAACTAAACCATTTGAAACTTGGAAGTACCAAATCAATATTTGTTCTTGAAGTTAATGTCTCAATTCTCAAGGACGATAAATAATGATTTTTACTTATGTGATAAACGGATAGCTGTCAGGTTCCATGTTACCATGGATGACAGACATTCCGACCAGAATCTAGCGCGCGTTTCTCTGACATAAAAGAAAAAGATAAAGAAATGAAGTGAAAACAGTGACACCACAGAAAAAAGTTGACCTCAAACAAGTGCATATATATATGAAACTGTCTTCCAAAGAATATTTTAAGAAAAGTCAACAGTCAGGATAATGTAAATATGCACTCGTCCATCTTTGGTGACCATAATTTTTTAACCAATCTAAAATATTGCTGATGGAGACGTGTGCATTACTGTGATTACCAAATTAAGGAAAAAAGAGAGGGACGGCAGGCGTGCTGCACGGCGTCATGCATGAGTTTTAGCAATGAAATAAGAAAGTTGCTCGTCAACAGCCAACCCAGTGATTTAGGAACTTCTTTGGACGAGAGTGTCACTGAGCAATTGAGATCTATAGAAGGATTTTAATATAGAGGAGTTGACATGGTCTCAAGAAGCATCTACCTTATTATATTATTACATTCTATTTTATGTATTTACCTTTTGCTGGTTTATACCTATTACAAGAAATACTATCACTCCATGATTTATCAATCGAGTAATAGTTTTCTTTTCCAGCAAATTCTGGTGAACATTTTGTCTTTTTTTATGCCTAAAAAAACGTAAATCCTATTTAAATTAGGATTGCCCATTTGCCCCTTGATCATATAGTTTCTGATATATCATAACTTACCTTTACAGTTAGGATCTGCTCCATAATCCAGTAGAAGAAGCACACAATTCTCAGCTCCTTTGGATGCTGCTATATGCTATGGAAAAAGTAAAAACACAAGTGCTTCGTTATCTCCACAAGTTTATGTGTGATGTACAAGAGCATTGCTCAAAATAAAAGATTTCATCGTACCAGAGCTGACCTCCCATTGTTGTCTGACTCATTTGGATCTAGGCCCCGTTTCAACAATTGAAGCAACAACAAATCATCTCCTCTTAAAGCAGCAAAACATAGACTGAGAGGTAGGTCCATCCTGCCCCGAGCTAGCATGTTCTCTGTCTCCAGCAAAACACTCTCCATAATTGGGTCCTTCAGTTCTTTCAAATGCTGCCCCACCAGAATCAAAACGCCAAGCATTTCCAGAAAAGAAAAACAAAGTTAACAATTGTTTGATCGAGAGAACTTATTCTACAAACAAGTTTTTTCTTCCAGAAATTCAACAATACAGGAACTTCGAGAAGGATCAGAATATGCAGGACAAGTTCGTCGAAATTGCTGACAATTCCAAATACTTCAAACTTACAAATTGTACTATGTAATACTTATTAAAAGAATTAAGATATTCTTGCAGACCTGGAGGAGATTATTCATGATAATGGTCCCATCACCAACGTTGGCCTGAACAATGTTCAAGAATGTAGTTCGGTTTAGACGTAGTAGCTGACTTAATCTTTTGGTCCGCACCGTAAAAAGCTGTGGCCTATAACAAAGTACCCCAATCTCACCACACAAATCACTAGTCTTTGCTTCCCCAACAACCTGCACCAACCTACCAAGTTTCAGGATTCAGCAAACCGATCAATTATGAAACTAGAACCTTAACGCCATAATTGATTTTCGTTTCACGTCAAAACTTTTCCACGTGTTTCAAATCGGTGGACTTGCCTGTTCAACTCCGTTTTTCATGATGAGCAAATCCTGGGAAGAAATTCAAAGATTTAACAAGATCACCATAATTGAGTTGTCTCAATCAAACCTAATACGTAGAAATTGGGCTTTACCACAGCACCAGTGACAAGTATATAGAAGTCTGTTGGCGCTTCATTTTGCAAAATCACGTCTTCTTTTGGAGGAAAGTACTCTGCTTTCATCTCCGAGACCTTCAATATTAGTTTTCAGAAAGAAACTTCAGTGTTAGAAATTGCTCAGGTGAAAGACCCACAGAAGAGTACAGAGGCGGTGCTTTACATCCGATGAATTACCAGTTGGAAAAGCAAGTCATTTGAAACCCCCCGAAACAAGTAAACTTTGTCTACAAGAGAGTAGAAAAGATAATGTGAAATGCTTGAGCGAATGGCTTTAGGAAGGGAATCGAGAGTTTCTTGCTGCTGCAATCCCTCTGAATCTGTTCTGAACTTCAAACACAAATGTGCAAGCATTTGATCTTGTAGGCGTATTGGCAATTGATTTCTATGAGCAAAACTTGACGCAGCTTGTATTGTATCTCTCTGAATATTCAACAAAACGTTGCAAATCATTGAAAAGTGACTGCTTACTACTGACAATGTTTTCTGGAGATATCAACACATTAAGGCATTATTGAATTAAAAAGTCAGAATTACTCACAAATCTTCGAGTTCGACTAGTCCCATGGACAACCAAATTGGTCATGTTACCAATCAAATACGCTGTCAATCCGAGGTTAAAAAGCATGTAGAACACGTCAAAAATCATCTCTGACGTGTTCACAGGATGCAAATCACCATAGCCGACAGTTGTCAGAGTAGTAATAGACCAATAAATAGAAGTTACATATCTGATCCAAAGACTCTGCTGAAGGAAGTCACTTCCCAAGGCTGCTCCAATCCATGTCCTTCGAGGATCATGATAACGTGCAGCTATGAGATAATAGAAACACCCAGCACAGTGAACAGCAAAAAGGGTGACCTATCGGAAGTAACCACATCCTTCTAAGTTACAGTAGTTATACAGAGAACAAAAGAATATGCATGTTTGTTCATCTTATGCCCATCCTTAGTCACTACTTACGCATATAAGTTTGGCGCATCGAACCCAGAAGTAATTGTAGTTCCGATCTTTCTCCAATCTGTTCACAGTAATTGTGAACGTTGATCACTGAAAGCAAACTGAAAAAGACAAAATAATTGTGTTGTCCATGAAGTCAAACTGAGAAACGTTTTTACCTGGAAAATAAGGCACTGACTCTTCGAAGACGCCAAAGGCGAAGCATGTTGAAGAAGCCATAAGACTGAATTGGTTTAGGGGTGATTTTTCGAGCAAGTTCAGATGGTATGGTGGATATAACATCAAAGGCTAACCAGGAACTTGTATACTTCCAACCTATCTTCCTTGGATCGTCAATAAGCAGATATGTAGCTTTGTCAAGGTAAGCCACAAAGAAAGTGGCAACTATATCTATGGCAAAGAATCCATTGACAATATTATCGGCAATGGAGAGGGCCCTCACTGTTTGTTTGATGAAACCAAATTCAAATGGTGATACCCAAGCTGTATAGATGACCAGAACAACGAGAAATGTTTCCCAAATTCTGCGGAAAAAAGTTAACGATTAACGCTGCGAGACATTTTTCTGTGAAGTTTCGTTCAAAAAACTTCTGTATAGTAAATGACAGAGATAAGAATGTTAAATGATGCTTGGCAAGTCAAAGTAGAAGACTCTCTTCTTGGAGCCACCGTATAGGAATATTTTTGGTCTTGCTCAGCTACAAGCCAATAAGAATATTGCAGACCAATCAAAGTTGATTATATGATTCAATCCCCAAACATTCCCAAAATCATCCCAAGAACAAAACTCAGATATTATTCCATGCCTCCTCAAGTTAACCTAAAACTAATAATGTCAACAGTCTTGAGATTCAGCAACAAGAACCAAACAATAGACTAGTGAGTTTCTAGTCAACAAAAAAAGGGGAAGGTAAGTAATATAAACAAAGAGTATCACGAGACTCGTAGCTGTATCTTTCTCCGTGCTAGTCTTTCAGAAATCCCCACGGAGAGAGAAAACGTAAAAATGTGAAGCAACAGAAGCCAAGTTTAGTCAGACCGGGAAAGTAATAAAATAATCATTTATAATTTGGTTAACAAAGAAAACCCAGAAACAAACAAGCAACCGTTAATCATTGAGAGAAGACGACTACGAGGAAGAGCAGTACTGGAGCACCTGTAGCGACGATCATAAGGCGATATGATGAACCTCCGGAGCTTGACTCGGCGGTTACTTCTTGCGCCAAGAGAAGGCAAAATCCCCGTGGATAGACTGTAGTGACTGCCATCTCTAGACAACTGCTCTATCTCCTCCTGCCCACATATTGATACTGCTAACATCCCTCTATTTCGCGGAGTGGCCATTGTTATTGACGCACAAAAACAACCCAACTCTCCTTGCTCTCTCTGCTCTTTTTCTTAAGCTCGTATAGACGGTGTGGTTGTATTATAAATAGCAAGGCAGCTCCCCTCAGAGTCTTTGTATCCTTGTATTATGTTTTTATATGCAAGGCTTGGTCTTTCCTTTATTGGTTACTTTGTCTTACAGTTACTTTCTGTCTTCACTGTTCACTCTGTGTCTAAAAGTTTTCAAATAACACTGTTCTTGCCCATTTTACCCCTATTCGGTGGAGCCACTTCTGGCGTAGAAGTGAAATTTACAGCTCTTACTCTCAACTTATATATATATATATATATAATTATAATTATCATTTCTTCAAACTAATAAATGATAATATCCCAAAAATTCTTCAAATAATAGGAAAGTAATGAGTTTCCATAAAACCCAAATGTGATAGAGAAAAACATGGAAATTCCGAATTCGTTAATTTTAGGTACAGGCAGGTAGAGCGGCAACGCCATGTGGTTCCGCCGGCCAAAAAAATCGTCAACCGAAGCACTGAGTCACTGGCAGACAGAGACAGAGACAGAGACGGAGACACTGTCAGATTTAATACCACAACCGAAATGAACCGGGTTTTCTGGCTTTCCATAGTTGGCGGCGCCAATTTTAGTGCCAGTGGGTAACGGTCGAAAGGCCTCGCTGGGCTGGGGTGGGAATATTTGAAATAATCCTATTCAACTACCAAATAAATACACATTAATTTGCGTTTCAACAGGCAAATTCCGGACCCTAAACGCAGGTTTTGGAAACCCCATTCGAGATAATGTCTTTTCCCTATTTCAACAACTACCAAAGATACACAATTATCTATCGAAACAAATCACATTTCTCAAATTCCAATATCATTAAATCCAAATTACCTTAATTATATTACAAAGTTCCCACTTTACTTTTCTATGCTTACTCAATTTGTTCAAATCTCTTTGCCGTCAATTCTCGCTTACTCAATTATTACCGGTACAAATAATACTAAAACAATTACCATTCTTTTTTTCTTTTTTGGTAAAGTGTCATCTAAGCCTATTTGAACTTATAATTCATTCTCAATTCGAAGATTTTAAATATTTGATCAAAAGTTAAGCTGGTAAGACAACAAGTTTAAGAATTAAAAGATTATTAGACTATAAAAAATTAACTAAAGATTAAATAAAATTAAAGAATTAGAAATATGATTTAAAGATATTGTTCTTATTAATCGAAGAATTTGAAGTTTAACTGAAAAAAGAAATTGTTAAATAAAAATTAATTAATTTTTTTGTTTATAATAACTAAATAGTTAATAAATTGATCAGGTTTTAACAAGAGTTATTAAAATAAATCAAATTAAAAAATTAAAAATCAAAACAAAAATTTGAAAGTTTCAAATTTTGTATGATTAAGCCGGTTGAATTTTTTAATCAGTACTCAATACAGGTTAATTTTGTGAATAAACTATCAAGAATATCCTACTTTATAGTGCAATACGACATACTGAATTAAGATCTTTTTAATCAATTTTCCTGAAAAATCTTTTACAAAGATATCATTACATAATTATCTATTAATGATGATTATTCTTTAGATATCTAGCATTAGAGAACATCTTCTGGTTCTCTGATGTTTCAACGTGTGTTGACTTAGTGGGGATTATAAAGAATCTTTTCTATTACAACAACAACTCAGAAATGTGGAATGATAAATTATACAAAAAATTATATATGCGGTCCTCATTTTCAATCATTGAAAAGTTAAAGGTGATCAAAAATCAAATCTTATGTTAATGTTAACTCATTATCGGGACAATATTGAACGCCTTCAAATTTCCTATAAAGTATATATAGTTCATAGTGAAATAAATTTAAATTATATAATTAACTAATTAATAGATAAATTTCACTTTTATTGGAACTCATAGTCATTTTTAAAAGGGATCAATTATAAATGTATACTTTTATCAAATACTTGATACAAATATTGAGGCAATTGATAAAAGTTGCTCTATTGTAACTAAATGATCACACAATTAAATCGCGAAAACGGTCTCTTTATAAAAAAAATATAAAAGAAAGACCGTATATACCAATGACCTTCTCTGATATTTACAATAAGAAACCTTGTATATTGAGTATGTTCACTTGTGTAAATATACTAAAAGAAAGATCGGTTATACTCAATAATAATATTCTTACATTCATTTGGTTGATTTAAGAGAGGGATTCAGCTGCAATATTCCCATTCTAGAAATCTTATCATAATTTCATGAACATGCATATCTCCTTAATGATATGATAATGTATTAATTTATGTTGATATAATCAAAATTAGTTGGCATTTAATGAAAAATGTTATTTATATGTAATACTTTATAGGAAGTCTTGCGGCCTTAAATTCAATGATAAGGTTGGGTATTATTACTAATTTGAAGCTGACTAATAAAGGTTAATTTGACCCTAGCCTTTTTTGAGTTTCACCGTCAATTAGATTTCAAGGAAAAGTCCACATCTTAGCTATTGAACCGTATGAAATATAAATTGCTAAAGAATTTAGAGATAAACCTTGAAAACATGTGAGTTTTTGATCCACTACTAAGTCTTGGCATTAGTTACACCTTTGAGTCCAAGGTGTTATTTTCTAGTAGCTAGGCCTCTCAGATGGCTAGGCCTCTCAGATTGAACAAAAAAGTGTTATTTCGAACTCTTCTGTAGCGTTTCCCAGAAGATCTATGGCTGAAAATTTCGTACAAATTTAGGATTATGCTTATCTTTTATACCTATGTACGTACGTGTATAATTGCTCATTCATCGGCTTGATGAACGGCGCACTGCGACAACCAGCGCATCTCTCACCTGATTGCTGAATCTCCGACTTCGTTCAGTGTGCCACTGTGCAATTTAAAACGTTTTGTCACCGTCTCTTTTTCCTTTTTAGGCTTGGGCATTAAATGATCACGAGGTTCTTAACTTCTATCTGTCAATTAACAATTACCTGAAGTCTAGGGTCTTTAAAGCTTCCGTGTCCCAAGTCGGACCAACTAACCCTGCAGTTGACTTGCAATACATTTACTCGGGACTAGACGATATGTTCCATTTTTTTAATAGTATACTAAGTTTGACCACTAAACTAATAATTGTTTTTCTTTTGAAGGGTCCTCGTCATTGGGACCAAATCGTGCGTACCATTTTATCAGTTTCAATCATATTTTAAAGAACCACATCCACAAATTTTACAATAAATAAATGAGTTTTGTGGATAATATTATTTGGCACTGCATGCAAACGGCACACATTATTTCCTTCCGAGTCATTGCCGATTGCTTTGCAACTTGTCACTTCCCGTAACATCCCCGAGAGCCTATAATTTTCTGTATTCTTTATGGCTTACATCATTTAAAACAAAAGAAATAAAATTAATTAATAGAAAAGGTCATACAAGCTGGAACACAAGGGAAGTACTCTTAGCTAAATAACCTTAGGATGTAACATTTAGAGTAGAGAACAAGAAGAAATTATATAAACTGAGAGGATGAATGAGTGAAAAATAATTAAATTGGGCTAATAAAAGTTAGGTGATTTAATAGAACATGAATTAAATCAAATTGGTAAATTGTGCAAAGAGAGATCTTGTATAGGTTTTTTTATAGTTTATTAGACAACTTCAGATCTAATTTGAAATTTGGACAGGTTGTTAATTGAGAAATTGCAACTTCCATAATCCGATTATAGTTTATAAATTAGGATTAATGATTGTAACTCGAGATAGAGTAATCAACTCTAGTATTGCCTAAGACTAATAATTCAATAATTCATAATCTGTTGGCCCCAGGTCTCAGAATTTTATTTCATGGTGCTTATGTGCTAAAATTTGGAGATTTTGGAAAATAGAAATAAAAATAAAATAAAATAAAATAAACATAAGTCATGGTTGGGAGTAAAACAATCAAATACTAACACCAATAATAATAACAAAAGAATTACTAATCGAAAGTAAAAACTATTAAGTAATAAATAAAAATATCTTAGAAATACAAAAAGAGTGCACAGGCGTGCACATGAATGGCTTGCATTACTGTAATGGACGGCCATGCATGTGAGGGACCATGCCCGCGCGTCCCAGAAGTCACAATCGCAATTTCATGAAAAATTTGCATGTGCATGATCGCAACTTCGTGAAAAAATTGCATTTGCACGATCGTGCACCATGAATAATGCGATCAGACACTCTCACTTCAAATCTTTATAACTTTCAACTCCAATATCCAAAAATCACGAACTTTACGTTGTTGGAAAGCTAAGAGGATAATCTATAACTCCCATGAAGACAACTTTATTTAACTTAGCCTATATCAATACAATTTAATTGTTTAAGGAAAGAATACCATTTTCTGCCAAAAATTGTGCTACAACCTTTACCAACACCAACAATGCTATCTTATAAAGGCCGTATCTTTTTCTTCCGAAGTCCAAAAGTTTCAAGATTTATACCATTAGAAAGATAAGAGAATGAACTATAACTTTTATGAAGACCACTTAGTTTACTTCTATCCATGTCAGTACAGTTTATTCGTGGAAGTTGGGACATAATTTCTGGCCCCTTATTCCTCTACTGCCTAATTGACATTCTTACAAAAACCCTAAGACCCAAATCCAACAAACACAATCCTTACTCATAATACTCTCAATGCAACAATTTACTTAAGAAAGTCTATCTGAAGCTATCAAACAATTCACAATTTTATTCCCAATTGAAATTGTCCATTTAATAGAGAAGAAAATTCTACACATATACAAAAGAGAAATACTTCAACTCTTACTCTCATTTCTCTAACGAAACAGAATTTGTACTTCACTTTAGTTACATATTAGAGTCAAAACAGTAGCATGATCCTAAAATACAACATGAATGCTCATGCTTGATATGCTTCTAAGCTATCAAAAGTATTCGGTCTAACTTAGTTATAAAAAATAGATTTTTCTCTTGGAGTTTACCGAAGTTTATAAAGTTCAATGATCTGTTTTGTCTTCGCCTGAAGAGGGGAATATAATGGGGTGAGCTGCGACTTACTGGCTAATATGTTTATGGCCATTGGAAACGAGCCACACACACACTCAAGCATATATATATATATATATATATATATATATATTTCACTTATCTCATTCTAATATAACAATTTATTTATCCAAATTCTAGCTCAAGGAACTCATATATTAATCACATAAAACATATTACGTATTTTCAATCATCAAAACATGGCATTCAATCGGATATCATGCTCAACAAAGCAAAGAGAAATGCACACATATATTGGCTTTAGAGAATCTCATGGATCGAAATGATGAAACCAAAGTTTACACCATGAACGAAAAGAGTCCATTTTTTGGAGCTCATATGTCACAATTGGGCAACCAGGAGAAGGTTTAAGGTTAATGTACACGTGAGGAGCGAAATGGTATCTCTCTTGCCCACACAAGTCCAATTTTCAATGCTCACACATTTCATAACGTATTCATACTTTCATACTTTTTACTCATTTCTTCTTTTCATTCATACCAGATGCAGTAAAATCTTTCAAATATAACAAGTTATTCACAACATATTTTTCCCACATTCACAATGATTCTAAGACAAGCATTTAAACACATGAACAAGTAAAAATTTCAACACAACAACTATAAACATATTACCCACCTATTTACTTGTAAATTCAAGCTCAAATTTGTCTCTCCTCTTGCTCTTTCCTTCAGTTTTCTTGGTTTCCTTCAAACAACCAAATTTTCATTCAACTAATGTACAAATAGAAAATTTATAGAGTTTTAATAATCGACGTTGAGCTTGAATTTAAACTGCTCTTGATAGAATCAAGCTAAAGTAACTAATATATAGTAGAAAATATAAGAAAATGAATTTCTTGGTTCTCTTCTTTCTCTCTTCATTTTCAGCATATAAATCCTATTTTCTCTACTTCTTTCTTCTACCAAAACAAGAAAAGTAGATATAGATTACGCAAAACTCAGCTGAACCTTTTTCTTGTTCTTCTTTCTCCTTTTTCTTTCTTTCCTTCTTCATCTTTCCTATTTCAGTTTTTGCTCTCCTTTCTCTAGTTTCTTCTAGGTTTTTCTACTACTTTCTTTCTTACTTCTCTTCCACGACTCTCCACTCTTTTTATTAATTTAAGACAACTTCTTACTTTTTCAAGTTTACCCTTCCATATTTAATCTACTTCCTTTTAACTCCTTAACTTAATTCTAACAATTCCATTTATACATGCAAACATATGTAAATAAATATAGTCATAACTAAACTCCAAAAATTTCTAATTTTTAGAAAAATTCTAATTCTGCTCATACTTGCTAATTTAATAAAATAAAATTTAAGAAAAATTTTAGGGTCCAATATAATCGATTAGGTTGGTGTTAAAGATAGGTAAAATTACCTTTCTCTCAATTGGTAGTTCCTTAAGTTAATTCTTGAGTGTTTGTTGCAACTGCTAAATTGTTAATATTTTCGTGATTGATTCTTAAATTGATTTGACTAATTGAATTGAATTCTTGTTTTAGTTTTGTTACATTTTAAATTTTTACGCTTCGTTTTGGCCTTATAACTTAGAATTAGATTATCCATCATTGTGGGATCGACACTTTAGGTATTATGCAAATGATCCATACACTTGTGGATTATCAAGGTTAATCAATTAAAACTTACACACATCGAAAGAACCCGATCAAGTTTTTCGTGTTGTTGCCAGGAAGGCGATTAGTTTAGTTTTTTAGTTTAAGGCTTTTTCATTAAAAAAATCTAGGCATAAAGTAGACGACACATCAACTTGGATATTACTCGACAAAAATGAGGAATCTCAAGAGTTGAATGCTAAGAAGAGATAAAAAGAACAACCATGAAGGATATATATTATAGGGTGCAAAGGAATCTTGCGGCTTTCAATAAACCCCAATTTAGTTGGGGAAATCATCATCCTTATATGAACCTGTACACTTTGGGGTGGAAGAACCACCCAGATTTCTATTGGTCCAGCAATGTAGGGACTCGCTTAGGACATTAAGACCTATTAGGATTTCAACAAGATGAGTCTAGTTCATGGGATTCTAAATTGGACAGGATCCTGGATAAGCTAATAAACATCGAAGAGAACTAGAAGAGACTGGAAGAGCAATTTGATCAAGTAATGGAAAATTATGCCATTTCTATTTACAACCTAGAGATTCAAGTAAGATAGCTTTCTCGTGAATTTCATAAGAGAAGTGTGGAAGAAACTCTGAGCAATATGGAATTATATCAATAAGAACAATATGAGGCTATCGCACTTAGAAATGGGAAAGAACAAGAAGAACCAGTGGAAGACCATGCTGGACCCTACCTTATAAAAGACCAAGAAATCAAGAGAGAGGATGAAGAAAAGGATGAAAACCCCTCATATTTTCCACCAGATCTTGGTATACAATGTGTGATCATCAAAAAATCTTTGGTCGATGTCTATGAAAAGAACCTTATCCTTCCGATTAATGATGGCCAAGTGACATTCAACATGAATGATGCATTAAAGAATCCGAAGTAGAGTAGTTCAAGATAATTGATGTGTTTGAATCTTCTAAAGAACAAAAGGACGAAGAATAGATGACAACAGACATCGACTTTGAAGAAGCTATAAAGGTCACTATTCATGAAGCAAAAGAAGCAAAGGAAATGAAGGTGATCAAGGAAGAAAGAAAGTAACTCACTTTCTTATAGGTTAAACTGTTAGATTCGACGGAAGATTCAAGGAGCTTTGTTATTCCCCATTTTGATAACAGTTTATTAGTGAAAAGGAAATTACTAAAAATAATAATTTTTCTCAATTTTATCAATATTTTCCTTCTGATCATTTTATAATTTGTAGCTTACTTGCAATTTAGAAAACTGATGATGAATGGAAAGGGTTGAAGCAAGCTACTCATAATTGATCTCGACTGAGATCTAAGGAAAAAAAGCATCAAGCGACTAACGTTAAAAGAAGCACTGCATGGGAAGCAACCCATGAGTTAATTCCATGTTATTTCCTTTGATTTTTTAGATAGATTGAATTCCGTAGTTAAGTTATTTCATTTCCAAATAAAATTGGGAAGGCATAAGACGTTGACATGAATTAAATGATTGAGGAAGTAAGTAAAAGAGAGGTGAAAGAGCTATAAAGAATTAAGAAGTGATCTGGGGAAAGTGTAAAAGGACAAAAGAATTTTAAAAAATCAGATATTGGTGGAAAAATGTGGATTGCGGCAGGGTAAAAGTGGAACACGTGAATTTTAGTTTAATTTTTTTACCATTCATTTACCTATATAATCATTTCTTACTTTACTTTTTCACTCTCGTTTTAACTTTATCTCTCTAAGTTTAGAACCGCCAAACACTCTCACTTCTCTCTAACCAAATTCCAAACTTCCAACCTCTTCCAGCTTCTACCTACTTTAAAGTTAGGGCGTCGTGCATTAAGTAGTCAGCAAAGTGTGATCAATCATCGAGACGAGGGTGAAGGAACATGGCAGTTGATTACGGAGCATGTTTCCTGATCTTCTCAGATGAAGAAGGTAACCACTTTCACTCTCTTCACAATAAGCAAATTATGGTTCCAAAGTTTTTGCATTTTGAGACTTTAGATAGACTAGAATTGAGAGAGTAGGTTGAAAACTTGGCAGAGAGAATTCAATGGGGACAGTTTATTCAATTTCAATACCCAGTTTACAAAAAACTTACCTTAGAATTCTTTAAATCCCTACAGTTCTAATCCAATAAACCTAGGGAAATGTAGTTTAGGTTGCGAGGACAACCTTATGAGCTTAATTTTAAAACTTTGTATGAAATTTATAGTTTCCCCGAGTCGTCCATAGTGGATCAACACGATAATTTCTGTGTCACCCTTTACTGGACTGAACTAATTGGGTTAAAGCATTTTGACACTAAGAATGAACACAACAACATCATCAGGAGCCACAAACACTTGTTGTTAGACAAATTCATTTGTCAAACTTTTTTGACAAAACAGAAACTAACAATAGTTTAACGAAGGAACTTTTCCGTTATTGTGCATAGACCATAGCATCCTAGTTTACACAACCACCCACATCTTTAACGCAATTATTGCTACTCACCATAAGAGGATCAATAACCTAGGAATAAGTTACTTGGTTTCAACCATAACTGATTACTATGGAGATGAGTGC
The DNA here is from genome assembly GCA_027563595.1 of Erythroxylum suave. Classification (NCBI taxonomy): domain Eukaryota; kingdom Viridiplantae; phylum Streptophyta; class Magnoliopsida; order Malpighiales; family Erythroxylaceae; genus Erythroxylum; species Erythroxylum suave. The sequence goes on along the minus strand of JAOSBN010000008.1, from coordinate 34,774,013 downwards.
AACGGACTCATGGTCTGCTGTCCTGAATTCATGAACCATCATTATCTGTGGCGATCTGAAATTCTGAAGTTAATATGGAACTTTGGGATATTAGTGCCAAGATACACGTCAAGGTTAAGACCGGTCAAGCTAGTTCATATGCTCAACAACAATAAGAAGAGGATTCAACTAGCGAGGAGTCCAAGGAGGAAGAAGAAACAGAAGAATCGAGCTGGAAGCAAGTGCTTGATACAATCTCCACAAACACCAAGGTAATTATAGATACACTTACGGAGAACTCTAGAAGAATGAAGGAGATGGCCCGAACTCAACGACGTCAAAGCCAGGATATTCATCGTATCCATCATTACTTTGAGGCTCAAGGCATCCAACTGCCACCTTTGACACCATCCTCGCCTCCATCACCATGAGGCTTTGTTCTAACTTTTCTTTTTAAATTTAATCCTTATTTTATTCTTGTTTTTACTTTAATTTATGTTTCTTCTTGCTACGTATGTTTGTTTACCTCCTTCTCACATTAAGAACAATGTGTTGTGTAAGTGTGGGGAGGGTTATTTGTTTTGCGTTGAATGTGAAGTTGGCATATTGTATGATGGTTTGTTAGGTTACATTTTGTGAATTGTGTGAATGTGTCAATGGCTTAGATGGATTGAAATTGATTTAAATTTAAACAAAGTCTATTAGGTTGTAAAGAGTCATTAGCTTGCAAAATTAGTAAATTGGGTTCTTTAGTTAAATATGCAAGTTAATTACGATTTAGTGTGAGTTTGTCAACCTTTAAACTATCAAACTCATTTATAATTTTAGGTCTTTCGACTTAAGTAGCACTGCTGGTATTTTTTTTCATGAAAATGAGTAGCTTAAGCAACAAGTTGGGAAATAAATAAAACAAAAATAAAAAAGTGTGATGTATTAAGTTCCTTTATATTTCTACTTGCATAGGATTCTAGCACTATCTCCCTTATTAGTTTCTGAATAATATGCCTAATAGATTGCAAGAAACAGGCATTAAATCCATCTGGAATATGAGACTTCTTGGGATTCAATCTAAATAATCCACCTTTTACCTCCTTTTTAGTGGAAGGACTTATGAGCTTCAAATTCATTTATAGTCCTATATAGTTTTAAAATGATAGTCCCTAGCTCTACTTCTGAGCATCCTGAGTTATCACAATCTCTTATATTTTCTCTTTTTCCTTGCATTTATTACCCCTAACATCATCAAGAGGTATGATTTGTCTCTATTCCTTTTAGAAAAGATAGCATTATGGATAATTTTGAATTATACCTTTTCCCTTTGCCTCAGCATGGAGTTGTGTCTTAATAGAGCAACTTGATAATCACTCAAATCTTTAGTCTCTAATTCCCTATTTGTGTCTTGATAGAGCAACTTGATAATCACTCAGATCTTTAGTCTCCAATTCCCTTAGCTCTGGATTGTGATGGCTCTTATACCTCTTAATATGAGTTTTTATAAGTATTTTTTGGCTTTTTGAAGCATTAATGTTATGTTATAATAGTGCCTCTTTTGGGCTTCCTTTTTACTTTCTCTAACTTTCTACAGATTTTTTAATAACTAGAAAGTCTTGTAGCCTTTTATTTTTTATTTCCAACATTAAATGATCTAAAGATAGTGAAGATCCTATAAAAGCATAGGCTTTGGGGAATTGCTTTAACTATTCTCTATTTATAGGAGCCTTGTTAAGTCTTTTATAGATAAACTAGTCTCCCTGCTACTTAATTTTTCAATTGTAAAGTGTACATACAAATCCCAAATCTAGAACTCCATTCTAGTTGACCAATTATTCCAACTCTTTGTCTACAACCTTTTAATTCTCCTTCGTACCTTCAACTTCAAGAGAGTTCACTATACTGTTCATATCTCCTATGATGATTCTAGATCTATTTAATGTTCCATATATACCTCTTAAATTTGCCCATAAATTTAACCTATGAAAACCAATTTTGAATGCATATACAATTAAAATCATAAAAGGTTTAACATCCAATCCATATTACAGGTGAAATGAAAATTTTGATCAGTCATAATTAAGTTAGAGATTTGCACCTAAGCTATGTTATAGGCTACCAAAATTATCCGATTATAGTTATAGATATAATTTAAGTAGAAAGATCAGTGAGCTCCTAAAAACCTCATGCTATCCTACACCTTTTTTTTTTAAATTTTGGTTTGTAGTAGCCTTACCTGAACTTTTTCTAGAAGACTTCTGCTCCTCCATGAAATTGTTCCTTAAGGCATTCAAAACCATATGTTTGTAATGAATTAGTTGCTTGATGGATTTATTATGAATCTGTTACGCATCAAGTGCTATGCTTTAATTTTTCACTTTAACTTAAGGGTTTGCATTTCATCATTATGACTTTGTCTCTTCATTTTCCCAGGGTTGGTTAGTTAAAGATGTGGTTGTGCAATTGAGTTCGCTGCTTACAAAGAAAAAACTTTTGGATTCAGTTACAGTTGGAGTAAAGCTGAAGGATTTGTAGGTTTTTAATTCTAACTCTTGACTATTGCATGTTTTACCAAACTGTGACATGTTCTCCATCATCACTAACTTTATGTAATATGATCACATAGAGACAAGTCTTAGTGATTGTTAGTTCCCTGTTCTAGTGATACATGCACTAATATATTTTTGTATCAACACTATGCCTTAGTATTTCTTCAATATCTAAATTTGTATATGGCACACTATTGTTGTTTAATTTAGGAATGGGCTGACATTAGTAGGTTTATTAGGGTGATGTCAAATAATCCAGCTGAAGTAGGCGAGGGAGCTACAGACATTTGATGATGTCAATATAGTTTGGAAAATGGCATTCGTTGAGGTAATTCTAGGGTTTCACAATACGAGATCTTTAGTTAATGTGGGTGATAAGCTCAGGTATGAGGGTGTTTTTGTGGGCGAAATAGAATTTCATCCTGACTTAGTCAGCTACTTTGAACTGGTTGATGTATGTAAGAATTTACACAAGATTTTTTATCTTAGGCCTAGTTTTCAACTGTCTAATGGTTTGAGGGTTGTAGAAGATGATGCTAGTGTGTTAGATATGGTTAGTGATATGATGTTTACTGGTGCTATTGATGTTTATACTGTAGATGGTGTAGACATATTGAAATGATTGAAGATGAACCTAATGAGCTTAATTAGGATAATGTAGTTGAAGATAATGGTCAGGATGTTAATAATATAGGGTGTGAAGACAACGTAGACAATGGAGTTGATGATGAAAATGTAGAAAAAGTTAATTCGGATAACATAGTTAAAGATGAGGGTCAAAATGTTGTAGATAATGCTGATGAAAACTTAGAGAATGCAGAAATTTTAGATTATATCTCAAAATTTCTTTGATTGATATGCTGGAGATGATGCAAATATGGAGGATAACAGAGATAAATGTGTTGAGGATATAGATGACAAGGATAATGAATATAATAGAGATGATGGAGATGATTTCAGAGTTAAGTTTAGGAATCCAGAAGGTGAATAGGAAGGAGCTAGGTTTATGGATGTTAATAGGAAAGGTTTAGCTGAAGTGATTTAAAGGAGATGAAGATGATGAAAATGATGGAGATGATGGCGACCACGAAAATGATGAAGGTGATATAGATGATGAAAATGATGAAGGTGATATAGATGATGAATATTATGATAGTGATGACTATAGGGAACTTACTAGTGATGTAGATGATATAGTAGATGATGTGACTATGAGCAAAAGAAAATACCTTGTTTATGATGAAAATGTTGTTAAGCCTAACATTGAATTAGGGATGATTTTTTTAATCATTTGCAATTTAAGCGTGTAGTTAATTTATAGACCATCAAAATAAAGAAGACTGTCATATTACCAAAAATAAGCCCAAATTTGTTTAAGGAAAATATAGGATAGAGAATTGCCCTTGGTATAGATATGAAGCATTTGATAGGAAGCTGCAGTCTTTTCAAGTTAGGAAATTTAGGGACAATCATGACTGTAATAGGATTTATACAAATCCTAAGATGAATACCACCATCTTATCTAACTTATTGATGGACAAACTTAAAAGCGAGCCAATTTTGAAGAATGGTGCTATTAGATTTTATGTTAAGGATTGTTTTGGTGTTGAAGTATCTTTAAGTATGGTGACAAGAGAAAAGAGAAAAATATTAGATAGTGTTGTCATCAACCTGAAGAGGAGTTTAGGAACCTTCAGGCTTATGTTGAAGTCATTAGGCAGACCAACCCAAGTAGCATAGTTAAAATGATAGTATTTTGGCCAATTCCAACATCTGTACTTGATTTTAAAAGAATGTAGATATGTTGAAAAGCTCTTAAACATGGGTTTATGCATAGGTGCAGGCTTTATCTTGGCCTAGATAGATGTTGACTTAAGACCATAACTAAGGGTGAACTTTTATATGATATGGGAAGAGATGGAAACAATCAAATGTTTCTTGTCGGTTGGGCTATGGTTGAATATGAGACTACTATCACTCGGAAGTGGTTCGTTTAAACATTGCAAGAAGATTTACTTTACTTGGGATCTAGAATTGGTTGGACTACAATTACGGACTAACAAAAGGTAAAAGTTTTGCATCACATTATTTTTTCTTTTATTTGTATACTATTTATGTGCCTACTATAATTGTGATGAAATAAACAGAAATGTTTATGATTTTGCCTACTGAAATGGTTATGTTTTTCCTTGCAAGGACTTAATGGAGCCATTGTAGATTTGTGTCTAGATGCTGAGTATAGATTTTATGCTCGACATGTTTATGTGAATTGGCAAGGAAGAGGATATAAAGGGGAAGAGAAGAAGGACCACTTTTGGGAGATTGGAAAATCTTGTACAGTAAGGGAATTTGAAGAAAATTTGGAAAAGCTAAGAGTCAAGAAGGAAAGTTCAGTAGAAGATATTGAGAACTATGCACTACTTTAGGAATGGTATAGGGCATTCCAAAGGGAAGATTCTATGATTGAGTTGGTTGACAACAACTATGTAAGGCATTCAAGAAGACTCTTCTTGATGCAAGAAAATTGTCAGTTTTAGGTTGTTTGAGCACATTAGAATAAAAATGATGAAAAGAATTGTGAGAAAAAAGAAAAGAGGCTGCCAAGTGGAAAGGAAATTTAGGGCTAAGAATATAAAAAGTTATTGATAAGAGTGCCAACATTGCTCAGCACATAATAATGAAGAAGGAGGGTATGAGATTGATCATAGTAAGAACAGATATATGGTGAGGCTTCAGGATAAATCTTGCTTTGTAGGATATATAACCTCTCTGGCATTCCTTGTGTACATACCATATGTACTATCAAAGACAAGAGGTTTAATATTGAATAGTATACTTCAAGTTGGTTATTGAAGAGTTAATGTGTCAAAGTATATAGGAAGGCTATTCAACCAATACCTGGTATGAAGGACTGACCCATTACCAATGAAGAAATTGTTAGGCCACCAAAATTCAAACAAGGACCCGGTAAGCCCAAAATAGTTAGAAAAAGGTCCTTAATGAGACTTAAAAGACTAAAAAAGTGACAAAAAACAAAAATGCTGAGAGCCTAGGAGGGGCATGATCATAACATGCAACCACTACCATAAAGGACATAACAAAAGAGGGTATCCTTGGAAGGCCAGAGAGGTAATTTCTAGGTTATTTTGTCTTTTCTTTGGTACAATTAAGATTCTTTTTTATAGTAGTGGAAATCTGATAGTAATTTTTTTTCGTTATTATCAATATTGGGTTTCAACCTAGTTTTAAAGTCCTCACCGAGACTAGTCAATGCATTTTGATATAGAGCAAAACATAGTCATTTCACAGTCAACCTGAGAAAACATCTCAATAGTTGAAACCAACACAGAAATCTCAATAAATGCCTTTGCATCTGCATCTAACAATGTTGATTGGGGAAAGAAAAAGAGAGAGGAGCAAATGCCTCTGCCTTTGCCTCTGCAACTATGTTTGTATCTACTGGTGCTATAACTATTACAGTTACTGTCAACACCTAAACTATTGCTCATGTGTGTGGAAGTGCAAATGCAACAAACTTAGTTATTCTCCCAACACTTGGAAGTGCTGCAGAAACAACAAATATTTCTACATCTTCAAGGGCCACTACCAAAAAGACCCCTAAAAGGAAATTTTCAATTGTCGTTTTAGGGTCAAGAAGGCCTGAATATGGTGTTGCAAATGATGAAAACAGAATAAGAATGTTTGGTGCTGGCAGATTTAGCCTAAATTCTCAAGCAAAAAATTTAGGGAAAAAGCTTGTAACATATTCTTCTCTTCAACATGAGCAAATAGGAGGCTTAAGAAACGGTTGGAAGGGACAGGGATTTACAAAATTCCAACAATATGGTTGCAGATGCTAAATGTAAATGTTAAATTTTTGGATTCATATTAAACATTAATTAAATGTTTAATTTTTTCCTTCCTATTAAAAATTAATTAAGTGATACAATTAAAGCTAATAATGTTTGCATTTCACTACAACTTGGAAGGCTAAGTCAAAGACTAATAAACCCTAGGCAGAAATCAGAAAAGAGCAAGCAAGCTATTAGTAGGTATGGGAATCTAGGTCAAGAAAATCAAACTACATATTTAAAAGAAAAAGAGAAAATGTAAACAAAACTATGTTTGTTGATGTTTTATGTAGTTAACATTGGATGATACTTTTATCCATCAATTTTATAATATTTGTGTAATGAACAATGGTTGATATGTTGGATAACAATTTAATGTCATTAGGATATTATTGGCATGTACATGCTATTATATGAATGAATGCAATGATGGGCATTTTCAGTCAAAATTGCTTTTTCTTTTTTTAATATTTTTTTGAAGTTTACGAATGCTAGATGATGAAAATGCATTTACATATGTATGCCACAAAACAACTTTGTAAGCTTAATTGCATTTAGACGCCATAAAGGAGATCAACATATCTTTTTATATAGCATGGTAAACTTATGAAGCAAGGAAAAAAGGTCTCATCTGGTTGAATTGAATGAGATTATGTGACATCAAACTCAAAAATTCATCTACTAGTATCAAGATAATACCAGAAAATTCACTTGTAACCTTTAAAAATAAAAAAGACACACAAGATGTACATTGTTAACAAAAGAAGTTACCGAGTGAACAATTAACCCCATAATTTTAGAACAAAAAATTTCCAACATATAAATCCTTAATATCACAATCATAATATGGTTCCAAATGTTGAAACATAAAACAATTGCAATCTACACTCCACTTAAATCCTGACTTACCCAACTTTTTGCTCAATCAAAATCAAATCAGAAAAAGGAACGAACAATATCAGTTAAACTCAATTGCATTTAGATACTGTTCTAATACATAAGACCATTTCCAGATAAGGCTTCAAACATATAACTATTGCCTAAATTGCCTTTATTATTTAGGCTAACAAATAGAAGTGAAACTAGTAAACAAAAGCTTAAACAAGCTACAAATTTCCAACTCTTTGTTTTTTGTTTAATACATAGGTAGCCGGCACTGACTAATCAACAACTTTACTCCTAGAAGAAGTGCACTAGTCAAACAGATGCACTGTCAAAGAAAACTTCCCATCTATCCCTCGTAATGAGTGAGTGTGCCTCGTTTCGCCTGTGCGATGGGAACGATGAGTTCGACTCTTCATTTCCTCCGCTGGAGTATGGGAAATGTTGGTGCTGCTCTGAGAGGTGAAGATGACTATCCCGGCCATGATGATGATAAAAACGGGTAGATCCTAAGGATTGTCCCGTTTGCAGATTTCCAACTCTTTGTTGAACGTGTTTCATTGCTACTCCTCATAGCATGTAACTCATTATTTAATTTCAAATTTTTTGTATTAATTTCAACTTCCAAAACATCTACAACATTTTCTCTTAGCTCTGCCACTTCAGCCTTCAATAGACTAGTTTGACGGTATAACATCTTCTCTTTGTTTTTCAGCTCTAAAATAATCTGTCTTGTTTTTGAAGAAAATCTTTGATCATGCCATTCATGAAATCCACAAACATTTTCACTCTACCATGAAACAAAAAAGAGCCATTCATTAATGAAAAATATGAATATATTTATATAAAACAATATCAAAATGTACAAAATTATTGGAAACAGTCGAAAGTCATAAAACCTTCTTCTTGGATTTTCATCAGTCCAGGAAGTCCATCTAGGTGCTTTCATGTTATAGTAACAACATTTAGCCTCTCTATCATAGTTCCATTTGATTGGTTAAGTTAAAGAAATTAGCTTGTATGACTTCAAATCAATGTTAGAACACGTTCCTCTATCGTGAAAGATGAAAATTTCAAAAATTTCCAGTAATCCTTTCATTACAACCAAGAAAACAACAAATTGAATCTTTTAATCTACCTTATTACCTTGAACAACTACTAATTGAGTTCATTATCAAGTATTCCCAATTGATGTCTTTGACAATGTAGTACAAATTGCAGAAGGAAAAGAGCTTTCGGGGAAGAAGAATGGTGAAGTGAAAGAGAAGGATTTCAGTAGAAAATGAGAACATTGAGCAGTGTAAACTCTTCAATCACCCAAAATTCCCAAACCCATAGCTAATGTTTGAGACAAAGTCAAAATGGTGAAATGCAAACCCTAAAGTCAAAGTGAGAAATTTAAGCATATCACATGATGCGTAACATATTTATATGGTTTTATTATGAAGTTAAAAGGAATCAAAGGAGTAAAATTAGAAGGGAGCATGAGTTATTACTAACTTGGGGCTTCAATGAATACAAGTACACACTACCTTTCATTATTTGTTCAAAATCCAATCATGAACTGAGTTACTACTCACTATCCATACAAGTAACACTAATATGATCTCCAAACCAATAAACTCATAAAATCAACAACTAAAAAGTATACAACAACAAAACATGAATTTTAAGACAAAAACAACAAAGTTTAAAGCTTTTTAACATCTATAGTGCAACCAAATAATTATCTAGAACCCCCTCGTGTGAGTATACATATACTTCTGGCTCCAAAGGAGAGATCAAACGTGAACGTACGTACTTAGTGATTGCTGGAGAGAACATTTATGCCGAAGGACTGTAGGGTAAATCGGTGAGAGGGATTGAAGTGATTGACAATGATGATGCATAAAGGAGGCAAGATAACCCCTTGATTGGCAGTGATGATGCAGACAACCCCTTTTGCTAAGTTTCCGAGACACAGAGAGAGAGAGAGAGAGAGGGGGGGGATGAATTTAGGGGTTAGAAGTAAATTTCAAAAATTATTTTCTTTTTTTTTTCTAAACATGCACGTAAGTCATATGTGTTTTTTAAATGGAATCTTAAATCCTTCTGGTCTTTCCAAACAGACATTTTATATATAGAAATAGCGCATGTATGACACTATCAAATTTTCGTCCAAAATAGCCTAACATTGAGTAAACTCGATAATGTTTAAACCTTAATTGAGCAAATTAAAATTTTTGTCCCTAAATTGATCAAACCGAAAAATATTTGGCCCAAATTTGGGCATTTAGCCTACTACTCTATCCAAGCTATAAAACTTCAAGAAATCTATAAGCTTGTATTAATGATGAATGTCTAATCAACTATATGATATGGTTTTTGAAAATCAACATTAGTGCTAAATTGTTGTAGCTTCCCTTTCTAGAATAATGTTTAAATAACCCTTAAACAATGAAGATTTTATCTCCAATATGATTCTCCATTATGCAAGCATTTTGAAGAGGACCAATATGAGCTTGAAGATAGGGTTAAATGGACAAAACGATTGCCAAAAGTCTAATTAAAATAGGTTTATGCAAAATAAGTTATTTATTGATGCAGATAGTTTAAATAGACAAAACAATCAATTAATCATACAAATAAAAAAATTTGCAATTTATTCAACTCAAGCCTTGTTTGGTTGGCATGGATTCTTGCTTAGGAAAGTAATCTTTTTCCTAAAATTTATATTATTATGTTTGGTTCACTTTTTTGAGTAGTTAAGAAAGTAAAAACTTTCCTAATCTAGGGAAAGTAGTAGCACTTGGATTCTAAATCCCACCACCCCTTGGTATTTAGATTACTTTCCTTAGGAATTTAATATAAAAAATATACTAGCCAATTCAACCATTCCTTCTCTCTCAACTCTATGACAACTCTTTTATAATAATAAGGAATTTATTATTAATAATAATAATAATAAGTAGTAGCACTTGGATTCTAAATCCCACCACCCCTTGGTATTTAGATTACTTTCCTTAGGAATTTAATATAAAAA
>JAOSBN010000008.1:34742063-34759818 GCA_027563595.1 Erythroxylum suave | reverse complement strand
ATAATAATAATAGTAATAATAATAATAATAATAATAATAATAATAATAATAATAATAATAATAATAATAATAATAATTGATAAATTAATTATAATAAGAATAATAATAGATAGAGAAGAAGTAGTAGTAATAGTAGTAGAGTAGTAGTAGTAATAGTAGTAGTGGTGGTGGTGGTGGTGGTGGTAGTAGTACTACTAGTAGTGGTAGTAACAATAATAATAAAAATAATAAATTAATTAATTATAATAAGAATAATAATAGGTAGAGAAGTAGTAGTAGTAGTAGTAGTGGTGGTGGTAACAACAACAACAACAATAATAATAATATTAATAATAATAAAAAAATGTAATTGATAAAATAATAAATTTAGTAATAATAAAATTAATAATAAGTAGAAAATTAATAATAATATTAAGAATAATAAAATTAATAAGAATAATACATTTAATAATAGTGCACTATTTGTATTTTTATTTTCAATTTTTGAAAAAATTTTGATATTTGATATTTGATATTTGATTTTTAAGATTTATCTTCGTACTCGATTAATATTTTTCTAGTGTTTTTCAATACTATATTTATGGTATAACAATATTATATGATTAAAATATTAAAAATGTAAAATTTAACATTTAATATATAACTTGTATTACAAATTAACATTATTTAACGATTTCAATTTTTATTTGATTTATAAAGATATAAATGGAAATAAAAGTCACAATTAAATTACATTTCATGAAATACTATTGCATATCAAATACTATAGTAAGAATTCACCTAACTTTTCTATTAGAATTTTTATAAGTATCTAAATATATAAATATCTTTATTTTTATAGATTTATTTTTCAAAGAATCAAATTTCAAATTCACTTTATTTTCTTACCAATCAAACGTGGCCTCAAAATAAAAAGCTACCTTAATTTAAGAAGCGTATATTTTAAAAATCAAAATTCTTCCAGCATAGTAACTATCTCGTAGTTGCGTTTAGACCATCGAATGTGCAAGAACGTTAAAAGCTGAGCAATGAATAAAACGAGTGAAGTCCGGATCGTGTCTGGATTCGTCGAACTTAATCAATTCTGCTTTCTTCTCACCCCACCTTTAAAGCTGATAATAACTAACAGCAAAATTTTGCTCCTAGGTGAACGTGCAATCATTGTTTTTTGGCTGAAAAACGTGCAATCATTTTAAACCAAGGAAAACGGAGGGCAGTTTTTGAGCCCTTAGATTAATTATGTACGTGGTCGTGGCTTGAACCTAAGTAACCAGTTTTGTAAAAGTTGGCTCTAGGTCAGCATCCATAATTGTCGATTTTGTTCTTTATGCATCTTTTTCTTGTACGTAGTCGTGGCTAGAACCTACGTAACCAGTTTTGTAAAAGTTGGCTTTAGGTCAACATCCATAATTGTCGATTTTGTTCTTTATGCATCTTTTTCCCCTCTAAGAGCAGTTCCTTTAGTGTAAAAATGAACAAAATCAATGTCCTAGCCGCCCAACTTTATAAGCCACAGCCATAGGTTCAACCGAGGGAGGTTTATGTTAATGTTTTCGTTTTTTTTTTTTTTTCTCAAGGTAAATCATCTCAAGTGTGCTATATGCTACTAGGTGCCCATTTGATCACCATGTTCTTAGTCATATCTGGTAATACGTATATGCCTAACAATAACCAACCAGGACATTATGATTACTTTCACCAATAATTAATTAAAATGTATTCTTGAACTTTTATTTTTCAACATAAGACGTAGAATTAAATTTGGCAACTTGAATACCTTTGAACTCGATTTCTACTCTAAACGATTTACAATCTCAAATTGTTGCTCGCTTCTGCTTCTAATATAGTCTTAAATCTGAGATTATATTATGAAAATATGAATTTAAAAATTATTAAAATCAGAAAATCTCACATTATTTGCAAAGTTTTATAACCCTATTAATTAGAAAGGAAATTAATGTAAATATCTAGCTAAAATGTTCGTTACTTTGCTTACATAGCATATTAATTAGTTTTCTTAATCACTGGAAAAGGTGGAGCTACGATGTCTCCAGTGGACGAAGTTGTCCCCAGTACGCCTACGTACTTTTTCAGTTCCTAGGCGATTGATCAAATTTCCTTTGGCTTAGGTAAGATATATGACACTTTTACTGTGTTATCTGACCTAGAACTATTACCTGAGCCTACCGACAAGGAAAAAATATGAAGTAAAGAAAAATTCGGAAGAGAGATTTAAGTTGCTCGTGTATTGAGAATTATATGGAGATTGGAGTAACACAGATGTACTTTCATAAGATTGACTTTATTAGGTTTCTTTAAAAGCATTCAAGAATGAGTGGTAAGAGCGAGTGAGGTGAGTTCGATGTCAGCTTTTGCAAGACTCTTGAGAATCATTGTACCAGTTTGATCTCGCCGATTAAAGGGGATTCAATAGTGAATTCAACTCTCAAGTAAACACGGTACGGATATTCTTCTCCCATCAAAACTTGCTACATATGCTTTTTAAAATTAAAAGAATAATATTGTTAGGCAAAAGCACTAAATACCAATATATGGATCATTTAGTCCGTACAAATCGAACTGAGGACTCCTGACTTAAGAAACTTACAAGTTAAACCAAGTTAGAACAACAAAACTAGGAGTTTCAATAAATGAAGTTGATATGGAGTCTTCATTTACTGATCATTCTCGAGGAGAGGAATAGTTGCTACCCCTTATATGCTATAGTTCACGTATTCTACTGATGTTTATTTTGATTATGGTGTCTAAGTCTTTATGTTTGTTACTAAGTAATCTCGCATTCCTACCCCACCATAACAAGTAGACAGTGTTACCAAATACCGTCTTAAAGAATATGAATTAAATGAGATTGTAAGTCATTGCTCTTCATTCTTAGACAACACACATCGAATAATATTATTGTTGTCCAAGAAGTCATGCATTCAATGTGCAAGTTCAAGAGCAAAGTGGGGCAAATGGCTATTAAAATTGATCTTGAAAAGGCATATGATAGAATCCAATGAGATTTTCTGGAAAAGGTGCTTAAGCTTCTTAATTTTATAGCTTATTGGATATAGTTAATTCATAACAATCTTAGCTCTTCTTTTTTGTCTATTATTTGGAACGGTTCATCGTTTTCCAATTTTAGCCCTATCTGTGGGTTTAGACAAGGAGACTCTTTATCCCTATATTTATTTGTTCTTTGTTTGGAGTGTTTATCCTCTTTGGTAAGTAATGTTGTTTGCAGTAAGCTATGGACTACTATTTGTGCTTATAAATCAAGTCCTCGTATATCGTACTTATTTTTGCTATTGATTTGATGTTATTTGCTAAGGCTTCTTGTCGTCAAGCTAAGGAGACTAAGTCAATTTATTCTAATTTCTATGCTTTTTCAAGATAGAAAGTTAGTCTGGAGAAGTCTAGAGTATTCTTTTCTAAATCTGTAAATAGGGATACCAGGAGGAAAATTACCAAATGTTTGGGAATAAAAGGTTCTTCAGATCTGGGCAGATATTTAGGGGTGTCAATTGTTCATTCCAAAATTAAAAGATCAACCTACTTCGACATTGTTGCTAAGGTTAAGACCAGGCTATTGACCTGAAAAAGTAGATGTCTAAGTTCAACTGGCCGATCTACTCCGATTAAGTCTACTCTTTTGTTGATTCCAAATTACACGGTGCAAACTGCTTGGTTTTCATCATATATTTATGATGATTTAGACAAAATTAATAGGAATTCTATTGAGGCTCTATTGATGGAGCTCAAAAATATCATATGATTAACTGACAAAAATTGTTACTTGATAAGCAGAGTGAGGGCCTGGGTTTTAGACCATCCCAGTATGTCAATGTTGCTATATTCGGTAAGCTTGGTTGTTTTATTTTGCATCGTGATGGAGCTCTTTGGATTCATATACTACGAGACAAATATTTCAATAAAAGGGGATTTAATTCACAGCTCATGGACTCTCCCCTTTGGAAGGGAATTGTAAAAAGTATAGAGCATCTTTCAAAATTTATGATATAGAAAGTGGGTGATGGGTTAAAGATATCCTTTTAAAGGGACCTTTGGGTTGATGATTCTTCTTTGGGCACTTCATTAACTATTGCTGAATTGGGAGACTTAGCCATGTTGAAAGTGGCAGATGTGATTTCAAAAGCTAAGACATAGCATCTCTATATTATGGAGCATTTGCTTCCTTTAGAGGTTATTGAACAAATCCAAAGTATCCCCATTCCAAGATTTTCATAGTTGAAGGACTCTCTAATCTGGAACAAAAGTGCTACTAGGACTTATTCTTTTATATCAACATTTAAAGCTTTGTAGGGCTTAGCTTTGTCCCCCTTGAATGGTGATTGAAATAGATTATGGAAGATCCCATATTTACCTAAGCTTTGTCACTTATTGTGGCTTGTCTTACATAGGAAACTTATGACTAATGTGTTAAGACATCATAGGTTTGAGATACAAAAAGACACTTGTCCTGGGTGTGAGGGAGGAGCCGAAATTATTATAAATGTACTATATGATTGTCCCCATGCAAGAGAGATTTGACAAATGTTTCAAATGTTTGGTGATCCAAACTTCAATATAATGGACCTGCAGGAAAGAGTTAGGGGAAATCTAGAGTGCACTACTTAACTTAGGCCTTATGAGCTACCTTGGATGATCTTTTTTGTGAGCTTTTTATGGGTTATTTGGAAGTCAAGACTTTCCCTTATATTTCAAAATGAGATTATTTCCCCATTGGTGTAGCGCCAATATATTTGCAAGTTGGCCATGTAGAACATGTCTCTTTAGGACATTAGACCAAATTGTATTGATGTCCATCATTTGATCTCTTCGAAGCGTCCTAAATTTGGGTGGATTAAAATAAAAACTGATGGGAGCTGTCATGGAAATCTAGTTGAGGCTACTTCTAAGGGGCTTTTGTGGGATCATAGAGATGTTTATGTGTTGGAATTTTCTTTTAAAGTGGGATAATGTTCAATCATTAATACAGAACTTCAAGCAATTTGATAGGGGCTTCAATTTGTTTGGGAAGTAGGTTATCATCGAATGGGTTTAGATTCTGACTCCCATCCATCTGATTAACTCATCTAGCTCAGGTCACCACCCACCTGAAGCTCTAGTAGAGTATTGTTAGGCAGTGTCATACCAGACATATCTATTTTAAGGAAAATTTTTATGCTAATTTCTTAGCTAAACAAGGTTTCAATAGGGATCTTGGATGTTCATTATGGATTCTTGTCTTGTAGAGCTATTTGCTCTTTTTGAGATAGACTTGATCCATGTGGTTTTAGTCATTAGTTTTTTGTTTCATTTTTGATATATAAAAACAAAGAATATGAAGTCATCCAGATGTTGGAGCTGTGCATAAGTAAACAATCGCATAATGTGACTCTAGCCTGTTAGGTAGCAAAAGCAGTTGCAAAGGTAATGAATAGAGTTCCAAAGACAGAGGTAACATGTAAGGTTATGAATAGAGCTAGTAGCCAGTTGAGAAAGTGATATAGCCGAGTAATCGGATCGACACGTATCACAAATATGTGCCCTCGCGTCAAAAGGCTATAATGATGTTCCAACTAAGCAACTTACTAAAAACATGACTTAGTCGAGTAATCGGATTAACATTCATCACCAATGTTTGCCTCCGTGTAAAAAGACTAGGTCTATGTCCATAAAAGTAACAAAAAAGAATGTTTTCTAATAAAAACCTACTGAACTTGTAAGTAGTTTAACTTTTCATGAAAACATATTTAGGTTTAATTACATAGCTTGATTGATCAAATAATTATCAACGTGTGTGAACAATTGAAAAGGGTGAATAAACTTGACATTTAAGTTTTGATTAATGTGTATATTCAGTCCATAGTTCCTACACACGAATTTTGCATGTTAATAATTTGGAACAACTTGAACGATTGTGTCTATAGTTAAATTTGTTTCGTAAAGTTAAAGCCACTGATAAGTGTGCGGGGATGTTGATAAGTGTAAATTGAATCGTGTTTTAGGGCATAGTTTGATATGTTTTTAGTCGTTAATTCGATCATTTAGTATGTGTTTAGGTTAGAATTGTGCTATTGTTAATTATTTGTATTTTAAGTGTTTTATGGGTTAGTACAAGCTTTTGATCTTAAATATTATGTTTTAAAGGTACCTTGATGTGTTTGCTGGAGTTTTAAGGTCAATATTGATGAACGGAGGAGTTTTGAAAGACATTCGGGCTGAAGCAATGGGCAGGCCATGATCGTGATAAAAGGCTTAGATGTGGTCTATGATTATGGATTATAGGGTCAAAGTCATGGCCTGCATCGGATAGATGTGCAGCCGCTTACAAACTTCACATTTTGAGGGACTTTTTTGGATCTTTCGGACCCCGAAATGACTTTAGGGTTACCCAAAACATAAAAAACTATTTAAAGAACATTAAGAGGAGCACAAAGGAGCTTTTTGTATCAGCCACATTTAAAATGCTAAAGAGAGAATACCGAGAGAGAGAAAGAAGAAGAAGCAAGAGGAAGAAGAGGCAGATGAAGCAGACTCAATGTGCTTCCTAGATCAGGAGGTTTCCTGATGTCATTGCCTTCCGTCATCTATTCTAAGTCATTATTTCCTTTTGTTTCGATTTTATTTATGTATAGAATTGAGATGGATAGTATGATGATAGGATTTGTAATATTGATGATGTTCTAAACTCTCGTTCAAGATTTTATTTTGATTTAATGATAATTTAGTCGATTGTATTTATTGGATGAATGTTGTGATTTGCTTGTGTTCTTGCATAATTCGGTAATAAACTGAGAGGGTGAACTAAATAAAAAATGATTAAATCAGATTAATGAGAGTTAGGCGATTTAATAGAAACCGTGTCAAATCATATTGGTAATTGTGCGGAGAAAGATCCCGTGTTATGTTCCGATAGTTTATTAGAGTGCTTCATATCAAATTAAGGTTTTGGATAATTAGTGAATTGAGAGATTGCACACTCCATAATCTGATTAGGGATTATAATTTAGGGTTTAACGGTTATAACTCGAGAGAGAGTAATTAGCCATTGGATACTCTAGAACTAACACTCTATTAACACATAATCGACTAGGTTAGCATTAATGATAAGGAAATTCCATACCCATTTGATCTTTTACGAATTTCATGAAACTCTTAATTCCTTATAAGTATTTGGTGGACTATTTCTGATGTGAGATCTAAATTTTGCCCATCTAGTTATACAATTAAAGTAAATTACTGAATTAATAAACGCTATTTAAGTTCTAAATAACATAATAATAAATCAATAAAATTTGACATACTATGTTTTAATTCAAAAAAACAATGAAATTGAGCCTGGTAAGAATAAGAAGCATGAAACCAATATAAAATTCATCATGCACATGTAGTGAGTTTTAAGTATACCAAGGTATGTGGCATCGTTAGATCGTATGAATCGAGAAAGAATCTTCTCTCTATGACTACTAGGATTTTGGAATATTCATCGATAAGCCTATATGGAGTTACGTTATGGGTTATTAGCCTGTATACCATCCACATGGTTTATAAAATAGATCATCCATAATCATAGGTGGACTTCTTATGTTTTAAATTTGAAATTATAAATTATAGTTTTCTATTTGTCACCATAACATACCAAGGTACATCGCATTGTTAGACCATATGAATTAAGAAAGGCTTTTCTCGCTGTGACTCTTAGGTATATGAAATATTTCATCGACAAGCCTTAATGGAGTTGCATCATAGTTTCTAGCCTATAGACCATCCAAGTGGTTTATAAAATAGATAATCCATAATAGATAAAACTCATTCCATATGCAATAAATACTTATGCAAATCATACATCTAGTCATTAATGATTCTAACAATTTTCCAAACAATAACACACAAAACCAAGACTCGTAAAAGTAAAAAAAAAACCTTAAAAAATACTTAAATTATTAAAGCAGAATCTAAAAATGAACAAATGTTGCACGACTTACCTAGATGGAAGGATAATAAAAAATAAAAGATAAGGAATGAGGAAGCTGGACAATTATCGACGCTCTTTAATGCTAAATAGGGCTTGGGAAAATGACAATTAACTCAAAAACGAGGAAGACAAACCTATAAGAATATGCATACACTAATGTTACTATATTTTTCAGTATGGAAGTACATTAGGAGAACTCGCATATGCAAATTCCTACCTTATTACTTAATTTGTTCAAGTTAATAAGTAATTTAATAAATTAAAAATTAGAATATTAATGGCAATGACCACAACACGTTTTTTTTCCATAGGTTATCTAACTATACAATCTCAATTTTGGAGTACATGAATTTTTAATAAATAAATTAGTAAGTAATGTTCCATCAATGTAACTCTTGATGTAAACTTTTATAAGAACAAGAACAATGAAAATTGTTTTGAAAGTAAGATACTGACTTACTGTATCAAATAGTAATTAGTACTAAAATTATTAATTTGAATATTTAGACAAGTAAAATAGAAAGAATAACACCAACTCGACCATTTGTAACAAAATATATTGAACAAATTAACTTTTCATACATTTACGCAAATATGTATTACTCTACGTCATATGACATAAAGAAGAGAAGTATATTGTATAAGTCAACATAATTATAAAAAAAAATTGTAGTCATCCAAAATTGTTAACATCAGCCACTTCCAAATAATAAGATTATTCTTGTAAGACATTAACATTTAAAATTATTTATTCAACAAGTCTTTATACTAAATATCTTTGTGATCCTTTTATTTGATTGTAATTAGCTCTTCAATCTCCAATCCAAAAATACTCGTGTACCTTTCCTACTTGAAATCAAAACTCAAACTTTCCTTACCCTAAAATGACAAACAAAATTTTCACATCAACAAAATTTGCACATCGCAGTTAAGAACTTCTAAGTTCAAACCCATTATATGACTACTCTTTATATATATAAATGCACACACTTGACTACAATTTCCACTAAAATTTTTTTATGGAATGGGAAATTGATTACCCTAATTCAACCCTAATTTTGTAAGTAAAAAGGACCAAATTCAAAAAAAAAAAAACTCATATCGAACTTTCATTGAACATGTTGTAAGTAGTACTAAAACAAGCTTCCTCATCCATCTAAGCTTTAATCAACCCAAGTAAAATATGTATATATTTAACAAGTTTTTGTAATATTTAATTTCTATACAATAGTATAGAATTTATATATAATAAAAACAGTTTTGTGACACACATAAAATTATCAAATCATATATTTTAAGGTACACAAATAAAATCACATATTTATGTAATATAAATTAATTTTTTGTTTTAGTTTTAAATTTTCTAATTACTATTGTTGGCTAAATTTATTTCTAGACCTACAATTATTGTCAATAATATTAAATTTAATTTTTAAGAATACGATATTAATATTTAATATCATATTTTCCATTTTTATTATATTAAAATTATTTTTAATTATATTGCAATAAATATAATTATATGTAATAATTAATATAATGTTATATGAATGTATAGATAATATTTGTAATTAATATAACGATTTATGAATGTCAAAATAATAGATAAAATTTCTCATTCCTTACTTATATAATATATTAGTCTATTTAATCATAATTCTCTATTTATTATATATAACTTCTATACTATTTTATAAAATTTATATATTATATATAATTTTTTATAGTATATAGGAATAGGGTTTGGCGACAAATTACAAAAATTATTGCAAAAGTTTCAAATTTTCGTTGTCAAAGCTTAAGCTAAAACCATGTCATTTTATGAAATTGAAAACCTAATTACACAAACAGATGGCATAAATTGAAAACCTCCCCTACTAGAAAAATCTCCAGATGCTTCCTAATTAGGGTTGAATCATCAAAGGCGATCTTCTTCTCCGAATTGGTCAAGTTGCCAACTATGGGTTCCTTTGTATCGCTTTTCACTTTTTCTTCTTCTTTTTACGTACGGTCGTTGTTTTGCAATAGATAGTCATTAGCTTTCTCTTAGAGGAGTTACATATCACTCCCATCATAGTTGAAAGCTAACCTCAAGGTTTTCTAAGAGAAGAGATGATTCCCAGATAGATTTGACCCTATCACTTAAAGATCAGAAGAAAGTTTTGATTGAGTGTTTAGCTTTATCAAATTACTGGAATGGTCTTACATTCCAAGAAAGACACCTTAATATTTAAGGATGTTGATTTAACGTCTCCCTAAAAATGGATTGGTGTTTGATATGATGATTGCCTATATATTGGAGAAACATGTAGCTTATTTTAAAGGACTATTTCAATGAGAGCTTGCTTGAAGAACCCTACATATGAACTTCTTGATTAATGGATGATCACCGTCATTCAGTTTTTTATAATGAGAACCTTAAGCTAAATTTATTACCATTATCCTATAATTTCAATTTCATTACACATTTTTGGTGAGGTTATTGAAGTAAACAAATCATTAATTGCAATTAAAGAAGCTAACCTTGATTTATACTTGAATTAAAAAAAAAAGGTCAGGGTAGAGAGAGCTAACAATATGATATACATTTTTTGATTATTTTTAGTAGTAGTTTTAGAAATATGATATTCATGAATCTAGAGAAATAAGATATGTAATAGGTTATAAACTCAACTTCAACCAGTTATATTGAATTATTAACTGTGAGTGGAAAACATAGAATGTCCTCGTGCAGGGCATTTTTGGATGGTTAAAAAATTAAGTTTCGATGATCTTTGCTTCTTCTATGAATATTTTGTTAATTACATTTAAATTCATATAATTTTTCTTTTCCTTATTAAATTCTACACTTTTCTTCTGCGTTGATTATAGAAGATTATTTTTTTTCATTTCTATTGGATTTTTAGAAGAAAACTGTTAACATAAATTCATCGCAGAATGTCAATATGGTGACTAGTTTCTACTAATGGGAGAAATGTGGCAAAATTCTCCTTAATGAAGAACAAATCGATGCATAATAAATCTCCTCACCAAAGACTAACCACCTTTTGCCTTCAATAGACAATCTTCTTCTTCAAGGTTTTTAGTATCATCCGAATTAACTCTCTTTCTTTATTAACTGTATCTCATTTTCTATTAGGAAGCTATTAAATGAATGTGTAATTGTATATCCTATGTGTTTTGTAAAGATTCTTTAAAATTTTAAGAGAACACAAATAGAAATGGAGGCGGTGGCGATGTCCCAATAGCCCATACAGGAATAGGGAAATCAGTTGTTTTGGAGATTGCAAAAAATGTGTGTTCATTGTGACGATGATGAAGTCATTCAATTAGGTATGATCGTGTTCAAATTGGGGTTCCTTACACCGTTTGATTTAGCTTTGATTTTTCTATCTTGTTTGTTCCTTAGGTGAAATGCATGGTATGTGCGGTTCATCTTATTCAGTGATCCATATTGCATCTGAGAAATTATTCACTGCATTTTGCTAGTTTAGTTAAAGCCAAGAAGTTATTAGAAGAGGGTGACAATAAATCAACTCTTGGGGAAGATCTTTCACTATTTCAATTGATGCTTTCGAACGTGTAAGGAGCCTTCTTATGAATCCAGACATAGGGAACTCCTTTATCTTATCTACAGAGTCTCATGGCACTCGAAATCCAGAAAAATAATTATTTCTTTGTCTTTTCGAAGAAATAGGCATGAAACTTTATTTATTGTTTTGTCTATAAGAGTTGTTAAACTTCTAATTAAAATCTTTTATTACTCACCATATATTATTATATTATATTACTTACCATATATCAATATTTATTGTTTTTCTGTAAGAATCATATATTATCATATTACAAACTTCATGTTAAAACTATTTGAAAATTTTGTAACACCATATAAATATGTCAAATTATATAATTTAAAAGAGAAAAATAAAAAGTACAAATCATTGTAATATTAATTAATTTTGAGTTTACTGTTTCATAAATTATTAGAATGATTTGACATTTTTGTTAACTAAATTTTTTTTTACACTTACAATCATTGTCAGTAATATTAAACTTGAATTTACCCAATATGATGTTCAATCACAAAATGATCAAGTTAAAGTTGGTAAATTTATAATTATCAATAAGAGAATTATTTTGTTATTTAAGTTGGTAACGATGTATTCCCACAACCCTTGGCAACATTTTGAAAACCGTCGCCAAAGCTTCGCAAATAAAAGTGTAGTAAATACTAAATACTCAACCTTATTGTAGTGTTAATTTGTACACCGCATGCGGTCAAGTTAGGAGAACGAATTGGTGACCTCCTAAAAAACCATTGTCATCTAATTGAAGTAATGATTTAGAAATTAGTTCCTGTAAGCGATTTCCTTTTACAACAGCAAGGTTCTTGTTAGAGGGTTTACAATCACTGTTTATATTTAAGTTATTTGCTCAACTTTTTATTGCCCGTTTATTAATACAATTTATTAGTAATTTTTAAAATAATTGTATAACAAAACCTTAGGTAAATAATTTGATATGAATAAGTAAATAACATGGAATTTTAAGTGTAGAAATTATAAAATTCAGGTTTCCTGCTCTAGCCTCGAATATAGAATGGTAATGACGGCCGCCTCAAAATAAAACGGCATTATGAGATTTGTATGGTTCATATTTGATTTTGATAAACATAATTATTGTGGCAATTATATATATATATATATATATAATGACGAGTCTAAAAACTTCGCCGACGTTCCACGTGGGCTGGCTAGTCAAGGTCAAAAGCATACACATGACGTCTCAAACGTGGACGAAGAGACTAGGACTCCCTTTGGGAAATACGCGCATCTTCCGCGCACTTAGACAACAGAAGCTTGACACCAAAAGTTAAAAGTCTTGTTTTTTGTCACGTCGTTCGACTGTTGTAGAACATGCTAATACTTACTAAAGTCAGTGTTTTATGCCTTCTCAAAAAGTCGGTCCAGACAAGACAGTCTTCATACAGCTACTCGGCGTTTTCAACGAGTTAGCAGTCCAATCCTCAATTGTATAGAAGAATGGAGATTCTCCTCCTCCCGTTATTCTTTCCTTCAAGAATATTCATACTCGAGGTTGAACGTCTCTCAAGTAGTTAAAAATATCATCGTTACCTTGAAAAGAAATTTATTACAACTTTTGAGTCAGCACCTATTTGATGGTTCACATGTTAAGTTTATGCTCTTGCAGCTAATCAATTGGATGGTAATTAATGTATAACATTATTTTGAATTAATGAAAAGACTTTATTTATCTTTTTGTATTAATTTAATTAATATTTTATGCTTTAATACTAAAGATAAAATCTTTGGAATAATTATTATGTAATTGAAATCATGATAAGATCATAATTATGAGATTCAATTTACACATATGTATCATTCCTAAATGTTCCTAGTTGTAATTTTATCAAGATGAGATATTATTAAAACGGTAAAACTAGCATACATTATATTTCTTTCTTATAAAGAAAGTAATTGATCTCATAAATTAATATATAGAGATACTTAAACTGATATGTGGGTGATTATTAGAGAATAAGTTACTGAATTGACCCGATTATGAGAATTCCGGATAGAATATTACTTATGTGTCTATGGATTATCTCATAATGATGGTTGTACAATTGATCCTTAGACTTGAGATTATCAAGGTATTTAGTGTGGGGATTAGTATGTTTTGATGCCAATTATGAATCGTTCTAAGATAATTCAGTCGGTAGTAATTTGATACAGTATAAACCATATGTAGATAGTTGAGTAAGTCAATATAGGATTCGTCACTCTAAGGTAATTAGAGAGAATATTCTACTGTTCTTGATTAGTAATGATTTATGGAATTCTCTGCCAGAGTGAATCGACATTTGAATATATGTTTTAAAATTTCAATTATAAATCAATTGCTAATTAGCAAGAATGAACAAGATTGGATAATAAGAGTGGATTCTGTATCCATACTCTGTCCAATTAGAGTATTGAATTACGAAAGGATGAAATTATACTTCATAGCCATATATGGATAGGTTAAGTAAATCACTATGACATTCTTGATATTTGAGTAATCACGATTTATGATTATGAATTATTTAATTAGAGAATTAAAGATAAATTAAAAGAAGTTTTAATTTATCTAATTTTAATTGTGAATTAGAAAATAGAATTATAATTTATAATAATTGTCAATTTATTAGGAACCTAACGAGTCACACATCGAATAACAATTTGTGAAAGAAAAAATCTATTTAATTAAGTTGGACTTAATTATAAAAGTTGAGAAACTTTAGGGATCAAATATGAGATATTTGATTTTATTAAAATTAAATTAATTAGAATTAGAATTTGATTTTAATTATAATTAAAGAAATTTAATTTTAATAAAAGACCCTTATGATTTTTCTATTTAAATGGGAAGAGCCTTTTAAAAGCTAGCACTTTTGTCTTCTTCGTCTCAAATCAGTTTGAGAATTGCTCTGTGGATATCATCAAAAGCTGGACATCTGAACAACTCATGATTGATCAATCGAAAATAGTTTTTCAAAGATTTTTCAACAGGAAAGCGAAAAAGTGTGATTTCTAAATCATTTTATGTTTTATTCAAGTTTATTCAATTATCGGGATCCGCTCAAAAACTGTAAAAATTTTGTTTTCTGCTGCGCCTGTGATTAAATCACAGTTGGATTTCAACAGTGGCATCAGAGACTTCTTTAATTGTTTCACTTGGATTCATTGCTTGATTATTGCTGATTTTGATACAAATTAATAGGTTTTTGTCTTTACTCGAAGACTGCTTTTGGTTTTGCCTTTTGAAACAAATTGTTGTTCTATCTATTTTTTGAATGTTGCATTGGAAATTGTTTCCTGTATATATATATCGGTACAAGACGATGGAACAAAATGGTTTTACTTCTGGATAATCGTTTTGCCTTCTATGTGTTTTTACAAACCCTAAATTTTGTTTTGCGTTTTCTGATTAAGCGAACAAGAAACACGAATCAGAGGAAAAGGCCTGAAACTTATTTCTAGATTTCGCACTGCATAGTTTTATACACAAGATTGCATCTGATGCCCAAATAAACATTAAAAACCAGATTGTTTTCCATCTTCTATTGGACCTCATTTCTGAAGTCCAACTCATAATCATTATCATTAAACGTGAGCGTAAACAATTGATGTCTCCTTATCCATCATCAATTTCCTAACCTGGCTTTCGGTTCATCTTCCTGTTCTTGTTTATGTTTCCTTGCGTCTATGTTTCCTTGGGTTTGTTTTCTGATGTCATCACAGACGATTTCTTTCGTCTGTGTTTTCCTTGCATCTGTGTTTCCTTGAGTCTGCCTTTTGATGTCATCATAGACAATTCCTTTCGTCTATGTTTCCCTTGGGTCTGTGTTTCCTTAAGTCTATTTTTTGAGGTCATCACAGAGGATACCTTTCTTCTGTGTGTCCCTTGCGTCTGTGTTTCCTTGAGTCTGTTTTCTAACGTCATCACAGACGATTCCTTTCATCTGTGTTTCCTTTGCGTCTGTGTTTCCTTGAGTCTGTCTTCTGAAGTCATCACAGAAGATTCCTTTCGTCTGTGTTTCCCTTGCGTCTGTGTTTTCCTATCGTCTGTGTTCTGACGTCATCATAAATGATTCCTTAAGTCTTTGTATTCCTTTGCCTAAAGCCTTATGCCTTATAACCTTAAGTGTCATGTCTAATTGCCCTAATGCAATCTTATAACTTTAATACTTCAATTCAATTAATCTATGTCACAAAATCTTACCAATATTGACATAATAACTAACTCCACAAAATAATCCCTTAAGGACCTCATAATATATTTAAATCATGCTTATTCCTCTAGAAAAAAATTTAGGGGGTCAACAATTCTTCCCCTCTTAAAAGAATTTCGTCCTTGAAATTCTTATCTGACTAATCCAGAAGGTAGGATGTTCCTCCCTTCCCCATTTAGCTTCATCACTCATATAATTTATTCTAAATGATCATAGTCTAGACTTACAAAATCTTTCCATCCCTTATTTGGTCATTCACTTTCTTAACTAGTTCCTTATTAGGTTTTAGCTAACTTACAAATTTCAGTTCTTGTGTTGACATTTCATCTTTGTCAGATCATGTCGACATTTCTTAACATGCTTACAATAACACATTGTTGTTGGTAATACCAACTTATAAGTCATTGGGTCGGTTCTTAGTAACTTCATATGGACCACTATAATTCAAACTTAATTGTTTCTTTATCTAAACCTGAGCACATCTTGTGCTCAATCTAAGCACACCTTGAGAAGGTGGTACTTATCAGCAACATTTTTTCTTTTGCTGCATAGTTCACATCCTTAGTATCAGTACATTTGACTCCTAGGTGTATCTCACTGTATTCCATGTCCTGGGCATAGATCTACTCAATTCATTCATCTTTCTTGAATCACTTAATTTCTATTACAGATTCATTTCACTCATCAACAATATCTCAAACGAATTTAGACCTTTATCCATTTTTAGGCCTTATTCATCACAGCATAAAGGTGGATCACTTTTTCTAACGTACAACGCCTCATATGGTATTCAAATGATATCACTGTAATAATGATTGTTATGCCTAAAGTCAAATGAACTACACATTGATATCATATTTCTATGAACTCCAAAATATAAGTTCTAAGCATATCTTCAACATTTAACTGTTGGTAATTCGATCATTTAGTCACGTGATTTTACACCCTTAGCCATTAAGCACTATTCCGGGGTAATCCTACTAGGATGTATAGCTTAGGTTATTCTCATTGCTTTCTCTAACAATCTGTTTGCTCAATCATCATTATCGAGTACACATACTCCTTATCTCAATCAAAAGTATCGTTTTCCAATTCAAACTCAAAATTTATATTCATTTTCAGTTCCTCAATAAGATTCATAATTCATGATCCTCACTTTAGGCTTTCTCAATGTGAAACAAATCCTAGATTTTTCCATGTAGTTAACCATGCTTTATTTTGCCCCAATTTCAACTCCACATTTTATACTCTTTATTGCATTAGGTTTGGTAACCTCAATATCCAAATTTTGTGATACATTGCCATTGAATTCTCTATTCAATGCATTTGATTACAAAACTAGCTTTACCAGCATAGTACTCACTTGTACAATCATAGTCCTTGAAATAACTCTATCTATTGTCTCAGTATCGCTTTCAATTCTTTCAACTCAGTAGTTACCTCAAAATTTCATGATCTGTATATCTTATACACATTCAAAATATTTCTGTACATATAATGTCTCCAACTTTCAAGCAATTACTATCGTAGCAAGTTTCAATTCATGTATCAAACAATCAACCTATGAGGTTTCAATTGTCTCCATGCATATGAATTCATTTCATTTTGCTGCGTTGGATCTTATCCTGATCTCTTATACAACATCATTGTATACTACAAAATCTCCAAATCCAGACGACATAATCAATATCGACATTACAATTCTTCAAAAATTTTCTTTACTTTCGTCACTCATACGATTTACTCATTTTTCCTCAAGCATTCTGACTATTCTTTTCAACTTTTGAATACACTAAACATATCATCAAATTTTTTCTTAGATCGCTATAATATTCAATACCATAGTATTGTTGAGGCATTTGTTAACTCGAATAATGTTATCAAACTCCATGTGCCCCAGATTAGTTCTCGTAATTCCTCAAATAACTGATTCCTCAATGAGGTAATATTATCTCTTATTATTTTCAATTTCCCAA
>JAOSBN010000008.1:34718927-34741963 GCA_027563595.1 Erythroxylum suave | reverse complement strand
TTATTTTGAATTAATGAAAAGGCTTTATTTATCTTTATATATTAATTTAATTAATATTTTATGTTTTAATACTAAAGATAAAATCCTCGGAATAATTATTATATAATTAAAATTGTAATGAGTTCATAATTATGAGATTCAATTTACATATATGTATTATTTTTAAATGTTCCTAGTTGTAGTTTCATTAAGATGGGATATTGTTGAAACAATAAAACTAGCACACATTATGTTTCTTTCTTATGAAGAAAGTAATTGATCTCATAAATTAAGGTATAGAGATACTTAAACTAATGTGTGAATAATTATTAGAGAATAAGTCGTTGAACTAACCCGATTATGAGAATTCCGGATGGAATATTACTTATGTGTATATGGATTATCTTATAATGATGGTTGTATAACTGATCCTTAGACTTGAGATTACCAAGGTATTTAGTGTGGAAACTATGTTTTAATGTAACTTATGAATCGTCCTAGGATAATTCAGTCGGTAGTAATTGGATACAGTATGAATCGTATGTAGATAGTTGAGTAAGTCAATATAGGATTCGTCACTCTAAAGTCATTAAAGAGAATATTCTACTGTTCTTGATTAGTAATGATTTATGGAATTCTCTGGCCAGAGAAAATTGACATTTGAAAATGTATTTTCAAATTTCAATTATAAATCAATTACTAATTAGCAAGAACAAACAAGATTGGATGATAAGGGTAGACACTGTATTCATACTCTGTCCAATTAGAATATTGAACGATGAAAGGAATAAATTATACTTCATAGCCATTCATGGACAGATTAAGTCAATCACTTTGACATTCTTCATATTTGGGTAATCATAACATGTTGCTAGATGTCAATCATGATTTATGATTATGAATTGTTTAATTAGAGAATTAAAGACAAATTAAAAGAAGTTTTAATTTGTCTAATTCTAATTGTGAATTAGAATTATAATTTATAATCATTGCCAATTTATTAGGAACCTAATGGATCACACATCAAAGAGCAATTTGTGAAATAAAAAATCAATTTAATTAAGTTGGACTTAATTACAAAGTTTGAGAAACTTTGGGATCAAATATAAGATATTTGATTTTATTAAAATTAAATTAATTAGAATTTGATTTTAATTATAATTAAAGAAATTTAATTTTAATAAAAGACCCTTATGATTTTTCTATTTAAATGGGAAGAGCTTGTTAGAAGCTGGGACTTTTGTCTTCTTCCTTTCAAATCAGTTTGAGAATTGCTCTATGGATATCATCTAAGGCTGAACATCTGAACAACTCGTGATTGATCTCATAAAAAGTTTTCGAAGATTTTTCAATAGGAAAGTGAACAAGGTACGATTTCTAAATCGTTTTATGTTTTATTCATATTTATTCAATTATCGGGATCTGCATCAAATCCGTAAAAATTTTGCTTTCTACTACGCCTGTGATTTGATTAAGGTTGGATTTCAACACTACACTGATGAGACTAGAAAGTGAGACCATTTGGAAAGAATTAACATCTCACTTGAGAAAGAAGGCAACATATGGGGCTTATTTTGCACGTTAAATTTCAATTTTTCATCCGTGGAATTATAAGCAACTGTAATGCAAATCTGTAATAGCCATCTTCGCTATAACAGTTCATGTTTTCAAAAACTGATATTAAATTATAAAAATTAATAAGAAAATATCACCATAAATAAAAATTAACAAGTTTTAATTAATCTAAGTCCAAAAACTTGTGCAATTAATGTCATAGGCATAAATACAGTGATTATTTGATAACCATAATGCTATTCTGTCTAAAATATTTTTAATCAAAAAATTGAAGAATGTAGAGTTATTGAAGCTAACTCTACCCTTCGCAAGGGAGTTGTAGCATGGTATTTTACTTTTTACTGTTTGCTTTTAGGAAAGTAGATTCCTTTCTTTTTGCTAAACTAGGAATGATTGTACTTTTGTCATTAGGTTTGATTACCTTGTTACCCCTTGCTTCGCCTATAAAAGCAAGGCTCCTTTTCAGTTGTAAACATGCTTAGAGTATGCTTAGACTTACCAATATATGCTTAGAAGAAGTTTATGAACTTACTATCTTGGGCTAGTTACAGGCCAACCTCCATTAGATCAAGTGGGATAACAACCCAACAGTCTTATCAAATTGTTTTTACTGAAGCATGAGATATTATGGAAATCTATATAGCTAGTTGAATCAGCAGCAAGGGAATGCCCTTACAAGGAAGAAAACTTGACTTGGCACTTAAGAACTCCAAATGAACTCCAAAGCTAAGGGTCTCTCAACTTTTTGGTGCACTATTACTTGCCTCCTTGTGAAGAGAGAATTTGTCTCTTACATCCATACCTCTAATCAGTCCCCTGCTTGCATCAGTCTTCGAATATCTTCCTCTGATCAAAGGAAAAACAACTTCAAATGTAATAACTTCTCTCTTTCAATGATGTTGCCAGGTCTAGTTTGAACGTCGAAGTTCAGGGTTCACCAGTTTCAGAATTACCAAAAGGTTGGAATCATTCAAAAGTGATAGTTTTTAGTTTGGCTGTATTCAACTTCAAATAACAAACTATCTCGTGATACTTACCTTAGATGTAGTTCAATTAAATTTCTATTTACTGTTATAGTTTTTAGTTTTATTTTCAATTTTTCATTTCTATATTTATTCAAATTAAAAAAGAGACCTTTTTAATTATTAATGCCAATGTAATTATACTTCTATTACTAATAATAATAATAATTAAATATTAAATATAAATATAAATAAAAAAAATTAGTTAATTAATTATATTATGATGTTTACATGATAGCAATTAAAATATATTGATTATATTTTATGAAATAAATAATTTAATAAGTAGAAATTATTAGTAAATTAACATTTTTTAAATATTTGTATTAATTAGTAAAATTAATTTAATTTAGAATGTATGAATTTTAAGATATTTAAACTTAAAGTATATTTATCAAATAATTACTAAACAAAATATTTATTTTCCAAAAATAAAATTTATAGTAATTATAAAAATAAAATAAAATAAAATAATCAGATTTTTATTAGTAATTAATATAAAAAATTAAATAATATATTTATATATCTAGTTGAAGATAAATCAGATTATCACAAAAAAACAAAAAAGTAAATCATTTTATGGTTTTTATAAGTTATAAAAATTGGAAGAAATGAAATAAAAGATATAAAATTTGAAAAAAAGAAAATCAAATCCTAAATTGAAAACAAACAACATTAAGAAGTAAAGAGAATAAGCTTCTTTAGGATTGTATGAATGGATGTACTGCTGAAAAATCCTTCCTTAAATGAAGATCAAGAATCAAATGGTTAAAGAAAGGAGAAAATAATATCACCTTTTTTCTCAATTTCATTCAGGTCAGAAGTTACGATAATATTACCAATCTATTAGATGACATTGACAAGTAAGCCACAAACAACAAACACCTTATGGAAATTATTTCTATTTTCTCCCGAAAGGCAATTGTCTCCTTCGAAAACCTCACTACCCCACCCTTATACGTGTCCTTTTGAACCCTAAAGCCATCCCCAACCACTGCTGTAGCAACCATCTTAGGTCTTCCACTTTTTAGGAAATTAAAGAGGATTATTTTTTACATTTGACATAAATAAAGCCTTTGTCCCTAGCTATATCCTTCTTAGATTTATTGCTTGTTGTAATATGGCTTGTAAAGCGATTTCAGAGCTGTTTAGCTGGAGGCTCAAGAAACTCTTCCAAACTTCATCAACGGGCATTAATCAATTGTCTTATAGTGCAAGAAATTATGACAACATCATACTTGCATAATAACTAATAAGAGATTATCATATAATGTAAACTAATTAAGACATATTGGGTGAATTGAATTGTATTGATCATCCGAAATATGCATGGTATTTATATAGTTTTACAACAGTTATCTTCTCCTTAAACTAATGCTAATACAACGCTATTTATATGTGAAAAGAATAATCTAAACAAACTAAATATGGCAAAGATAATTACATACAACGGTATACATATCTTTCCTAATACTCCCCCTCAAGTTGGTGAGTGTGGATCGAACACTCCCAACTTGCCTCACAGAAATTCAAATAGTTCTCTTCCTAGAGGTTTGATAAAAATGTCCGCCAGTTGCACCTTTGTTGGAGCATAAGCCAATCGTATTACCCTAGCTTGGAATTTCTCTTGAATGATGTGGCAATCTATCTCAATATGTTTCATTCACTCGTGAAAGACCGGATTTGCTGCTATGTGCAATGCTGCCTGGTTATCACAATATAGAGGTGAAGGATCTACTTGTGGCACCCGTAAATCTTGAACAATGTATCTCAACCAAGTTAATTCCAAGCATGTATTTGCCATGGCTCGGTATTCTGCTTCAGCTGATGATCTGGATACATTGGTCTATTTTTTTTATTTCCAAGATATGAGTGAAGACCCGAGAAAAATACAATACCCTAACACCGATCGACGGGTTATTCGACAACCCCCCCAATCAGAGTCACAAAAGGATTTCAACTTCAAATCATTTTTGGATGGTAAAAGCAGTCCTTGTCTAGGAGTTCCTTTGATGTATTTGAGAACTCAAACTGCCGCATTCCAATGAGATTTGCATGGCTTATGCATAAATTGACTTAATACACGAACTAAATATACTATATCTGGTCTAGTGATAGTGAGGTAGATCAATCTGCCAACTAATCTTCGATACTTAGTTGCGTTATGTAGTTTGTCCCCATCAGTAAGAGACATTTTCAAATTCTGCTCCATCAGAAACTTTTCCAGCTTTGTACCTGTGAGCCCCAAGTCTTATAAAATATCCAGGGCATATTTTCTTTGGGACATGAAGATGCCTTTGCTGGAGCGAGAAAACTCAATTCCTAAAAAATATTTCAAGTCACCTAAATCTTTGATATGGAAATGTTTGAGCAGATATTGATTGAGCTGCTTGATTTCTTACATGTCATTCCTAGTCAATAATATATCATCGACGTAAATGAGGATAACATTCATAGAAATTTCTTAAACCTTAATGAAAAGGGAGTAGTCTGCCTGTGGTTGCACATAGCCAATTTTTTGAAAAACATTCTACAAGGTGGAAAACCAATTACGAGATGCCTGTTTTAAATCGTAGAGTGACTTATGGAGCCAACACACAGTGTTCTCCCCCTGTCGACGAAGCCCAGGAGGTGGAGTCATGTAAACGACCTCATCTAAGACGCCATGGAGGAAGGCATTTTGGATGTCAAGCTGATAAGTGAACCAGTTCCTTGCTGTGGCTATAGTAAGAAGACAACGCAAAGTTGTAAGCTTGGCAATCGGGGAAAATGTCTCATTGTAATCTATGCCTTCCACTTGTGTATAACCTTTAGTGATCAAACGGATTTGTAGTGCTCGATGGTGCCATCTGAGTTATATTTAATTTTGTAAACCCAACGGTAACTAATGGGCTTGTGACCGGGAGGAAGGGGAACAGGTGTCCAAGTACGGTTCCTTTCCAATGCCTCTAGTCCAACCGTCATGGCTTGCTGCCATTGTGGACGACAAATGACCTGATCATATTTGTGTGGTTTTGTTTGAGTTGTTATACTGGCTAAGAAGTGGTGGTGAGAAGGAGAAAAATGAGAAAAGGACATATAAGAAGAAAGAGGATACCTTGTACCATTACGGAGAACATGCCACCAGTTGGAGTATTGGCTCGAGATGATAATATGTAGGACTCATGCCATGTAAGGGGATGCCTGTCACGAGTGGAGCGTCTGAGAGGAGCAGGAGGTGAGAAGTGAGGAGCTGGAGATGATGGTGGTTGGTTTGAGAGAGGCGCGGTGTCAGGTGTATCAGAAGGTGTGTAAGGTGGTGAGGTATCATGAGATGGTAAATGATCATGAGGGGGAAGGGTATCAGGATGCGTAAGAGGAGGAGGTAGGTATGGAACATCACTGGTAAGGTTTGGTAGAAAGGAAGGGGGTGATGTTGAAGAAGAAGGTGATTTCGAAGAGGCGAAAGGAAAACATCTTTGTGAAAAACCACATCTCTACTGACAAGGAAATGTTGGGAGTCTAGATCATATAATTTGTACCCCTTTTGTCCATGAGGGTAACCAACAAAAATACATCTTGTAGCTCGAGGTGCAAATTTTTGTTTAGGTTGGAGAATTGTGGTGTAACATTGGCAGCCAAATACATGAAGATGATGAAGAGAAGGAGGCTTGTGATATAATGTTTCAAATGGTGACTTATTGGACAATAAAGGAGAAGGAAGCTGATTAATAATATATACTGTAGTAAGCACGCATTCTCCCTAAAAGTGAAGGGGTATGTTAGATTGAAAAAGAAGGGAGCGCGCAACATTTAATATGTGGCGATGTTTGCATTCGACCACTCCATTTTGTTGTGGAGTGTAGACACATGTATGTTAAAACTCAATGCCACAAGTATGAAGGAAGTTGGTTAAAGGAAAAAATTCAGTGACATTATCGGCAGCAGAGTTTTGACAGATGTATGGAATTGCGCTTGAACAAAATCCATAAAACGTTCCAACAATGATGGAGTTTCGAACTTATCATGCAAGAGGAAGACCCAAGTGTAGCGAGTATAGTCATCGACAATGCTAAGAAAAAAAAGAGCTCCTGAATGTGTAGCGAATTTGTGAGGTCCCCAAACATCACAATGTAGGAGATCAAAAGGGTAACGTGTTGATATAGAAATTGTAGGGAAAGGTAACCGAGTTTGTTTTTCCAGAGTGCAAACATTACAATTATTGTGAAGAACATCATTTTTGTGGATGTTTAACAAAGGGAGAATGGATTTTAGACTTGTTAAAGACAGGTGACCGAGTCTCAAGTGCCATAGATGTGAGGAATGTGATGTGTGATACGTAGCAGGTGGAGGAGTTGATGGATACATGTAATAGAGACCACCACAGTGTTCACCCGAGCTAATCATCCTCCCTGTAGCCAATTCCTAAAAGACACAAAAGTTGGGAAAGAGAATAACACAACAATTGAGGGTGTTAGTTAGTTTGCTAGCAAACATTAAGTTTAAATTAAATAAGGGAACACACAATACATTATCTAAAGTGAGATGAGAGTTAAGGGAGACAGTGTTGGTGTGTGTAATGTCTGCAGTTGCACCAGTGGGTAAATTGACAAGTGGGATTGAGGAATGTTGGGCTTGTGAAAGGAGATAAGGATCAAAGGTGATATGATCAGTAGCACCGTTGTCTAAAATCCATGATTTCGCAATAGTTGAACTAGAGAAAACATTGGGTGAGGAAAACAAACCTGCGGCATTAACAAATACATCACCATTTCCAGTGTTGGTGGAGGTCCGATTCTAACTGAGAGCAGCTAAGGCTTGTGCTAATTGTTGTAGCTGCTCATGACTGAAATTCTTCGTGGAAACAGATCCTTCCATACCATTCCCAGTAGCATTAGATGCTTCTGTGACATTTGTTGCCTGAGGGTTAGATCATCCACTACTTCAATTTCCACCAGACTGTGAGGATCTGCTATTTTGATTTCCGTTCTTGAGCCTACAGCGATCCTCGGTATGCCCTCGTTTATCACAAAACTTACAATGGAACTTGAGAGTATGACACTCATCAATCATATGTCCAGATCTGTTGCAATGTTCACAGACCTTGCCTTTAGATGACTTCCAGTTGGACGAGCGACTTTGCACTACTGATGCAATAGAAAAATCTTCAACTGGTTCCGAATTCATCTGACTCTGGGTTTCCTCCTGGATTATTAAAGAATATGCTTGGCGAACATTAGGTAAAGGAGACATCATTAGTATGTTTGATCTAACAGTTTTGTAAGACTCGTTGAGTCCCGTAAGGAATTGCATCAACTTGTCTCTTTCTCTTTCATCTTGATGCTCCTTGGTTCGGTTACAAGTCACTGGTGTGTGGTATATTTCCAGTTCATCCCGGAGACCTTTAAGTTTGGTAAAATAAGAGGCCACAAAAATCGTACCTTGTGAGATAGTTGCAATAGATTTTTGAACCTGAAAGATAGTTGGAGCATTTTTTTGTGAATATTGATCTTAAAGATCCTCCCATACTTGTTGTGCTGTTTTGGCGTGAACAATTCCCGTTGCAATGTCACGTTCAACAGAGTGTGTTAATCATAAAAGAATCATGCTATTGTATTCATTCCACAATGCAAACGCTATAGGTTCATCATCATCGGATGGCATCTTGTGTGTGCCATCGATAAAACCTATCTTGTTCTTTGCGATGAGGGCGTGCATCATGGATTTCCGCCAAGATTGATGATTAGATGCATTCAGTTTGGTTGGTATGAGCATATGCCCTAGTTGATCTGAATGATGAACATAATATGGATGCGATGGATCCATTACAACATTTTCGGTTGAAGTTTCCATTGCCATGATTGAATGGCAGCAGAATGATAGGAAAAAGGTTTATTTAGAGCACCAGGACCGGTGCTCTGATACCATGTAAAATAATGAAGACAGATTGGGTGAATTGAATTGTATTGATCATCCGAAATATACATGGTATTTATGCAGTTTTACAACAGTTATCTTCTCCTTAAACTAAGGCTAATACGACGCTATCTATATGTGAAAAGAATAATCTAAACAAACTAAATATGGCAAAGATAATTACATACAACGGTATACATATCTTTTCTAATACATAAATAATGGGGATATTATAAGTATGATAAAGCTAGAGCCAAAAAAAGAAGGCATTTGATATGATTGAATGGATGTTTATCCTCAGTAATCTCAATGAATTTGACTTTATAAACATCTTCATAAAGGAGAGTCTACAATCCCTTTTAAAGAAGGAAAAGGGGTTAAGTAATTAGGTGATCTCGTATCCCTTTACTTATTTGTACTATTTACGGAAGTTCACGATTCAATTATCAATAAAATGATTGATAATGGAGCTCTTGCTATATTGGAGATGTTCAACAACTGCATGCCTATATATCCTATGATGATGATTTGTTACTACTTTATCATGATGATATTCATTATTGAGTGTACTTTTAAGGGACTTTGAAGCTCTCTTGGGTCTCAAGTTAACCCCGTAAAAACTTGCCATTTTTTTATAACAAGAATGTTGATCCTATGCTTCGAAGAACTTTGTGGCATTTTCTATTCAGTCACTTAAAGTCAAGTACGATGGGGGTCCTATTATTACAACAAAGCTCACAATGGTTGACTATTTTCCACTCATTTTAAAAAATTGAAGATAAATCTCTAGTTGGACAACATAATTTTATCATATCCTAAAAGGATGCAACTTGTCAAATATGTACTTAGTAGTATTCATATACATTAGACTTTCCAATTGTTGCTACATGCTATAATTGCTTTTGAAAAATCCAACTTGAAACTAATAGCTGATGGATATGGAGAAAGATCTTGAAGCTCATTCCAATTCTATAACATAAAATCTTATATAAGATGGATGATGGAATGTCAACTTCTTTATAATTTGATGAATGGCATCCTCTTGGTTCATTAGTCAATCATAACCAACAAAGATCACTTGTGAATCTTCTTATCCTATGTAAAGTTTTATTTTATTGTAAGTACCTAAATACTAGTTCTAGTGTTATGAGAGAAAATTGGAGTAGAAGTGCTAAAAGGGAAGATGATAATGAAAATTAAAGAAAGACTTGAATGAAGAAGGTAACATCACTTAGGAGTATTGAGATAGTTAAAAATGATATCATTTGTGTAAGTGATGCATAAGAGAGTGATAGGTATACTAACACTATTAGCTGAGTGTAATAGAAAAATGATTAATGAATGATAATTTTAATCTCTCTCTTATACTGTTCTCACTCTTCTACTTTCTACTTCTTCTTTTTAAATCTTTTAGTTCATAAATTTCATATTGTGATTTCAACAGTAATCACATAATAAATCGGTATCAGAGCTTATGAATCACTAGAGACATGGAAAAAGGAAAACACTCCCATGATTTGAGGTGTATAAAGGAAAATATGAAAACTCATATGTAAGAGATAGAGATACATTATGAAAAGGGCTTACAAGAATTAAAAAATGGATGATATAAATGAAGTGAAATGGTAATTAGAAATATCCCATGAATATTAGTAATGAGAGGAGAGTACCTAATTTTGGGAATGGAGAAATTCGTAATGATTACTCTTATAACATTACAATAAGGTTTATAAAGAGTAAGTTTCTAGTATTTAAGGGAGAAAGATTGAGAAGTTGGGTGTATAAATGTGACATTTTTTTTTTCATTTGGAAAAGACACCATCAAAGCTAAAGGTAGGAATTATGAAGATGTATCCAGAAGGATAAGCTTTTCCATGTAATCAAATTTACATGAGAAATTGATTAATAGTTGAGGGGACAAGTGTAAGTTTATGTCTTTGTAGTCAATTTATTTTGGTTGTAAATTTATTTGTATGACATTATTATTATTCAATAAAAGGCATTCTTTATCATTATGCATTTGTTAATTATTTAATTATTAATCATAAAGACAAAATCCATGGGATAATTGTTATGCAATTAGAAATTATAATGCGATTATAATTATGATATTCGAATTGCAATTTTTTATATTATTCCTAAAATGTTCTTAGTCGAAGCAATTGATGAAATGGTTAGACTAGCACATGTTTGTTTCTTTCTTATGAAAAAAGTAATTGATCTCATAGATTAAAGTGTGGAGATACTTAAACAAACATGTGGGTGCTTATTAGAGAATAAGTTCACTGAACTGACCCAATTATGAGAATCCCAAATGGAACTTTACTTGTGTGTCTATGGATTATGATGGTTGTATAATTGATCCTTAGACTTGAGATTACCAAGGTATCTAGTGTGAGAATTACTATTTTTTGATGCTACTTACTAATCGTCTTAAGATAATTCAGTCGATAGTAATTGGATATAGTATGAACCATATATAAATAGTTGAGTAAGTTAATATAGGATTCGTCACTCTAAAGTAGTTAGAGAGAATATTCTACTGTTCTTGATTAGTAATGATTTATGGAATTCTTTGGCCATAGTGAACTGATATTTGAAAAGGTATTTTCAAATTTCAATTATAAATAAATTACTAATTAGTAAGAACGAACATAATTGGATGATAAGAGCAGACACTGTATCCATACTTTGTCCAATTAGAATATTGAATGACAAAAGGATTAAATTATACATTATAGCCATGTATGGACATGTTAAGTCAATCACTATGACATTCGCGATATTTGGGTAATCATGACATGTTTTTAGAAGTCAATCATGATTTATGATTATGAATTATTTAATTGGAGAATTAAAGATAAATTAAAAGAAGTTTTAATTTATCTAATTCTAATTGTGAATTAGAATTAGAATTTATAATCATTGCCAATTTATTAGGAATCTTGGGTCACACATCAAAGAGCAATTTATGAAAGAAAAATCAATTTAATTAATTTGGAATTAATTATAAAGTTTGGGAAACTTTGGGGATCAAATATGAGATATTTGATTTTATTAAATTAAAATAATTATAATTATAATTTGATTTTAATTATAATTAAAGAGATTTAATTTTAATAAAAGGTTCTTATGGTTTTTTTTAAACGGGAAATGTTTATAGAAGCTAACACTTTTTGTATTTTTCCTCTCAAAGTAGTTTGAGAATTGCTCTGTGGATACCATTAGAGACTGGATGCTTGAACAGCTCGTGATTGATCAATTGGAAAATTTTTTCAAAGATTTTTCAATAGGAAAGCGAACAAGGTATGATACCTAAATCGTTTTATGTTTTATTCAAATTTATATAATTATCAGGATCCGCTTGGAATCCATAAAATTTTTGTTTTTCTGTTGCGACCATGATTCAATCACGGTTGGATTGCAACAACAAGTTGGAGAGAGTAAATGTTCGCATTAGAATAGAGGTTTGGAGAAAATATGTTGAAGTTCCCGTTAAGGAATTGGAGGAATTAATAATGAGGGATTTTTCAATGCATATTATGCAACATTTGATCTCTTATCTTAAAATTTGGTGATTTCAAAACCATATATAATGAGTTTATTTTTGAAAGATCTAAAAACTGATATAAAATAATTGGATAAATTTAGGCTTCCAAAAGCTTATGATTTGGAAAAGAAACTTGAAATGGTAGCTTAGAAATGTTATGGTTATGATATGAGTGGAAGAAGAGGCTATATGTGGGGGTCGGCCATTAAATAAGAGATAAGCAAATAGTAAGAATTCTACCTAGACCAATCTTGGGAACTTAATTCCAAGAAATGAATAGAAATTGGCAATGAATATTAGTTGCAGGGGACTAGAAGGTATTTACTTTTAGTGTGATTGGAAATATAATCCTAGTAACAGGTATCAAAAGAGGATGTATGTAACAGATGTTAGAGAAGAGGAGCTGAAAAAAGAGTATTAAGAGATGGAGCAAACTACAATATTATTACAAGGTTTAAGTTACCTTATTGTCTATTTGAACAAGCTTTTTATGTCTTGATGAATGAACATCTAAATAAGAAGGATAGCATTTGCAAGAATTTGTATTAAGATGGAACTTTGGAAAGAACTATAAGGTATAGTGAAAATAATGAGATTAGGAGATAATGGTGAGTTGATAGAGGCAAAGATCTCACTTTCATATCTTTGTAAGCCCTACTCTCTACAAAGTATAAGAACTTAGAGAGCAATAGGTAGAACATTCAAAAAGGAACTTATCAAGAATTGAAGGAATTTTAATTAATATAAACTTACCTTAACACAACCCATAGAGAGCATAAAAAATTTGATCCTCTTTAAGAGATAACACTTATACCTTAGCCTGAGGATATAAGTCTCCTTGGTTCAGAAAATTTTCCATCCTTATCTATTTCCAATCCTTAAGCTTCTACAACTACTTTGGTGAAAGCTTTATAGTCTTAGTGTCCCTTAGTTAAAGTTCCAAACACCCAAGTTAAAAATTTCCCTCAGGCCTCTATTAGTTTCCTAAAAGCTACAAACTCTAAACCTTAGTTACAATAAGATAAAGACGCACCTTTCGCCATAGTAAGGGGGTACTTAATTACGAAAAAGAAGAAACTGCTTTCCTTACAACACTCTTATTGTTAAGTTTTATTTATGATGTTAGAGGTTTAAACACACTCAATAAAAAATAAGCTCTTTTTGACCTTTTATCCTCTAGGAAGACTCTTGCTTATTCCTTAGAGAATAAAGTAAAATTTCCACCCATTCAAAAAGTTTGTTTTTAAATATGAATTGGAAACTTCTTTCCAATCACAGTTATCATTACAGTGGTAGGACAATAGATGCTTATGATCCATACTTTTATTTTGATTACCAATTTCACTTGCATTAATTAATAAATATATACATATACATATATCTTTTTTACCTTTTAGTTCACATTCAAAGCCTATAGACTTCGTAATTGGCTATTCCTACAATCTTGCTTCGTCTAGGCTATTACTTTGAAAAGATATCATAAATTTAGCTGGCTTATTCCTTAAACCTTGGTTAGGTATTGAAGACTTCAACAACATCCGTTTCTCTAATGAAGAAGATGGCCTCTATATCAATAAATAAAAATTTTATGATTTGATGGACCACTTTCAACATATAGGGTTATTTGATCTCAAATAAATAGGTAATCATTATATATTTGGTAATAAGTAGGTAAGCTCTAAACTTTACAGAGGACTGTTTAATGCAACTTTGTTCCTTATTTTCCTCAAGTGAATGCATTTTCCTCTTATACTTGATATCAGAACACTCATTTATTGAGGTTAATTTGAATGATCA
The DNA here is from genome assembly GCA_027563595.1 of Erythroxylum suave. Taxonomy (NCBI): domain Eukaryota; kingdom Viridiplantae; phylum Streptophyta; class Magnoliopsida; order Malpighiales; family Erythroxylaceae; genus Erythroxylum; species Erythroxylum suave. The sequence goes on along the minus strand of JAOSBN010000008.1, from coordinate 34,728,145 downwards.
AAACTTCTTAAAAGATGCCCCTTTAGGTTCAATATCCACTTTCACATCGTCTCCTCTTTATAGAAGTAGTTGCAATAGCACTATCGACTATGTCAGGGGCTATGAGTCCTTTACATGCTTCACCAAACTCAAAGCTATTAAAAAAGAACCTAATAAACTTAATCAAGCCTGAAGTTATTATACTCAAAAGACTTTAGATGATGTAAAAGGAGTTCTGGTAGTTGATGTGTCACCATTGTCCAAAGATGAATTTTTTCCTAATGACTATGTTTGAACATTGAATAATCACAATTCTTTTATAAAATAGAAGTTAATAATTTTATGGTTGAAAGGAGGGGATGGTAACCCTTAAGTTTTCCATAGCTTTATCATATGTAGGAAGAATACAAATATAATTACCTCACTAATTAAAGAGCAATGTATCACCATACATAAATAGAATAACATCAAACAACTTATTTTCAAGTACTTTGAAGATTCTATTGGAAGTTCTCCTACTCCTATTCCTCCCTAGAATAGGTTCCACTCATTCATCCCTACGGTCATCTCAGAAAATTGCGTAGATGTTATTCAATCGCTTTTTTCTTTATATATAGATAAGGTTAGGTAAGTAGTTTTTAGTATGAGTCCATACAAGGCTCCTACTATTGATAGGTTTATTGGATTTTTCCATTCAACAAGCATGGAACAACATTTGAGGAAATACGACCAAGGTAGTAATGAAATTCTTTAAATAAGGGAAACTTATTATGGAAACTAATAGGATATTCATTTGTCTCATTCCTAGTTCCCTTATGCTTTTAAATTGGAATACTTTAAGCTAATCTTGTGTTATACCTTCATCTATAAAATTATCTCTAAGATGATAGTTGCCATAATCAATTCTACTCTCCACACATTTATAGATCTAATCTAAGGTGTTTTCATCTAAAGCAGAAGCATTGAATAAAACATTCTCCTTACTCAATAAAATTTCAAAAACTATTGTAGAGTACCAAACTAAATGATTTCTCTTTAAATATTGAATTCAATAAGGATTTTTACTTAGTTGAACAATTTTTCTCAAGTTATTAAAGTGAATTCATTAGCTAGATCTATGAGTGCATCAAATTAGCCTCATTCAATGTCCTTGTTTATAGAGAGTCAACTGAGATTTTTAAGGGTACAAAAGGGCTTAAGAAAGGAGATCTCTTATCTCCTTGCTTATTTAGCATTTACAGGTTTTACAAAGACTCATTGAGGAGAATGTATATAACGACTCATTGAGGAGAATGTCAAAAAAAAATCAACTTCAAGTACTATACCTAGTTTAAAGAACTTTGACTTTTTAATCTCAAATTTGCTGATGAAATTCTAATGTTTTGCTGAGCTAAAAGGGACTTAATAAACCCTAATTAATTCCGTTCATACATTTTGATCCATCTTAGTTTTGGTCAACATTTAAAAGAAGAGCAAATTATTTAATCAGTAAGGATAGAAATCTATCAACTTAAATCTTTAGAGTCATTGTATATAAACTTGCTAAACCTCTTTTCAATTACTTAGGGTTTTTATAGTACTTTAAGGATCACATATAATGACTACAACCTTTATCTAAAGTAATATTAAGGAGAATATTTTGTTGGAACAACAAATTCTTATCATTTGTAGGCTAGTTGAAATTAACAAAATTGATTCTTTTTAGCATGCAGGTATGGTGTGTTTATCTCTTTCTACTAATCAAATTTATCAAAGAGGATGAGAATTACTCAAGAAAATTCTTCGGTGTGGAAATTCGATAATCGATAATATAACCAAGGTAAAATGATATATGTGTGCAAAGTAAAGAACCAAGGTAGATTGGGGTTGAAAGCTTTAAGATTCATTATCAAAATTCTTCTTATCAAGATAATTTGGAAACTCCATATTGATTATAAGTATCTTTGGTCAAATGAATATATTCCTTCTTTCTTAAGGGTAAAAGCTTACAGATCATTACTAAAAAATCCCACTTTTTATAGACTATAATTCAATTGCCAAAATTAAAGTACACTTTAACTTCTTATATTTTTCATATCATAAGAGATATGAACGTAAATGGTTTTAGTATGATTCTTGGCACCCTCTTAGACTTCTCCATAAAATTACACTAGTAGCTAACCTATTGCACTGAATTTCAATAGCTTTAGATGTTGTAAATTCATTAAGCCAATTGAGGGATTACTCTTTCTCATTTTGAAGGTTTTAATTGCCTTATATCTAGAATTTTGCCTTCCTACTTTCCTAACTCCTTAAGAGCTATAAAAAATCATATAAACTTTTTATGGCTCTGGTCTTTCATAAATAAAACTTGCTTGAGCCTTTTCATAACTCCCAGACCTCCAATCATTTGGTTCAACCTAGTCTAGAGCTCTTCAAATCTTCCTAAAGAAGTTTTGACTCTTTGGAATATTATTAAAGAGAGATTGAGGACTAAGAAAAAAACTTTTTTCTTTTACAGTTTCTTCACCAATTCATGTTGTATCTTATGTAATAACCAAACTGACTTACTCTTCTAATATGACTTTATCAAGTAATCATGCCTCTCAGACTACAACCCCATAATCTTAATTAAGTATCTTTTAGTTTAGATCAACTTATCATTTGGGTTTCCTCAGTCAAGTTGATAAGTGTTGAAGAATGTAAACTATTTATAATATAGCTTTAAGTGGTTTAGTTTATGCTACTTAGCAAGAGAGGAATAATAGAACTTTTAAGAGAGAGAACCAAATCCCAACTCTTTCTATAGTAACACTTTGGCCTAGATTAGTGAAATAATTTTCACTAAAAGGAATACAAGCAAAGTTAACTTAGAATTATCTTACAATTATAACATATAGCAATAATCAATTAACATGAGCTTGCATAAATAGAACTTAAATCATGGATGGTCTCTAAAAGAAAAAAGGAGTGGCCTGAGAATAACTAATAAGAAGAACAAAGTGAAGGCCTAATTTGATCACTAACTTAATGATGAAGCTCCTGGGGATGCTTATAGGTTATTCAATAATTGAAAAACACACATCCTTTGCAAATAGGAGCACATTGATTTGTTGGTTTAACTTATTTACTTTGCTTTACTAGTCTAGCTAATTAGACAAATTGTGCTTCTGTTAGTGTTATCTCTTTATTGTTTGTATTCTTTGATAGCCTATAATTCAAACTTGTATTTAAATTTTATTTCGTTATCCTTTTCTTAATGAATATATTTACATTGTTGACATGATTAATATACTATATTTCTAATCCTATGTTTGGTGTATTTTTTATTTATTTAAGATTTTAATGGTTTTAGCATTTAATTCTTTCCTATTATTTTTTTAGATCTTAGTTGCCTTTATAGGTTGAAACAAGTTGAAAGTGGATGAAGTCAAAGCATAAAATTGAAAGATTGAAACTATCCTTGAAGGATTTAATTACTTGGAGGTGAAGATGACTGTGTCCTTAAACATGTAGCTTTCCAGGACTGAGTTTCTCAAAATTTTCAAAGAATTTAAGTGAGATTGAGGGATATGGTCAGACACATGGTTAAATGGGTGACTATTTCTACTCTAGAAATCCTAATTTTTGAGTTATGAAAGGAAAAAAATGTGGTGATCTAGGGTGGTTCATAAGACATTTGTATGAAGCTTAGGAAACATAAATTGATAACCTAGAATAATAAAGAGAATGAAGAATAAGCAAGGAAACACATTTTAAGTGGATTTTCATCAATCTAAAGTTGATTTCACAAAGATTAAAAGGGATATCATCATGGTTCTTTTAGGTCTCTATTTTTCCTTCAGCCATTGATGTTATGATTATAAGTTAAACTTTTTTTAGTACTTACATTAGATGAACCTTGGGATAGACATCTTGTTGACTTTATTTTAACATAATTTATTCTTGAGTCTCATTGAGATTCAATTATTTGTTCTTAATTATCCTTAATTTGATATTGCTAACATATTATTTCATATATGATTTCTTGGAATTGAGATTGAGAAATAATTTTATATTAATGGATTTACCATAATTGAAAGGAGTTGTGTGTAAGCTTAGAGATAGGTAGACATATATATTTCAAATTAAGTTTAAAACTTACATAGGAATTCACAAATTGATTAATACAATCTTAGGGCTTTTAACTGAAAAGAGATTTTAGTTAATCAGTCGAGTGTTAGTTGTTAATAGTCTACACCAAAGATATTAAAATAAGTTAGCAATTTCTATGGTCCAATAAATTATAGATTAAATTGAGTGGTGAAATCATGACTGCAACAGAAGTTTTAGGAGGATTCAAAGTCCAAGTCCTATTTTCTTCATTAATTATTTCTAAGTATAATCTTTGTTCTAGTTTATCAATTGTGATGATTCATTTTAGTTTATTATTTTAATTTTAATTTAATTAATTATAATCAAAACAATTTGTTAGAATAGACAATAGAAAGATGACAAGTACTAGTAATTTTAGTCTCTATGGGATTAAGTTATGCTCAACAATGGTAGCAACATCTTCATATTGTGCTTGTGGTTAAAACATAAAGTTACTCCATCAAGTTTTCGGCACCATTGCTAAGTGCAGTAATATTAGGAAAACCTTATTCTTTTTTAATCTAGTCATTTTTAGGTATTTTATTTCTTTTATTTTTGTGTTTATTTTCTTCCTTATGACTATCCTTCTTTGTCTTATACTTATGGCTTATTTATAGGATTTGGGTAGTCATTGTTATAGCCACCAAGCATAATCGAAGGATGGGGAGGATAGTATTCTCAAGGGGATTATGGTATGCCATCACATAAGGTAGTTTTAGACGTTTAGAATGAGAGGCATGGGGACACATATACGAAAGCTGAACTGACATTTATGGCATATTGTGTCATTTTTTAGGGTTATTAATGAATGTCGACACTAGACATATGGGAGCTCCTAATTTGCATGCAATACTGGCCTTTTGAAATTTGATGGGGTGATCACCCCTAATGATGAATGTCAAACGCTAGTACATATGTGCGAGAACCCAATTCACATCCAGAAGTGGCCTTAAAACACCCAATAGAAGGATACTTATAATCAAAAGTGGAGAAATTATTTTGAATTTGCATGGAATGATCATGCTTTATATGGATTTATGTAATAACAACAATAATAGAAGTGTAAAAATCTTTATGTCCTCATGAAATGCATTGCTTAAAATGAGGTTTCCTTCTATTGAACAACAAAGATAGGTGACTTACCTGGATACATCAAGCCAGATTTGAGGAATCATATGGATGCAATAACTTTATATAGTGGAGAGGAGCTAGAAGTTGACGAAAAGGAGGAAGTCCATATTCAAAAAGAGAAGGAAGATGAGAAGAAAGAAGACGAAAAGAAGGAGCCAAATAAGGAGGTTATTAAAGAATTTTCAATAGTTATATTATATATGGGAGGCCCCTACTCCCACAACATAAACTGTTAGAGACAAGCAAAGATCTAGGGGTTTTGTTATTCCTTGCTGTATTGATATTTACTACTAAAAAGGGCATTAGTGGAGTTAATTGATTTTACTAATTTGATACCTTATGTACTTATTTTCTTGCAGCATTATAGCCTAATGAATCTTTATACTGGAAAATGAAAAGTTCTTGATTGACTATATATTTTCTCCCTATTGCTTAGTGGTTAATGTTATGTTGTGCTTAAAATATCCTTTTGGTTCATATTTTGTTTTGGGTAAAAGTTGGAGAAATAAGAATAAAAAAGAGCTAAGAACATATCTTCAGAGTCGTTCTATCAATATTCAATCTAATTTGTCTTCTTAAAATAAGGAGATGAATTAGGGTAAATATAGGTCAAAGAATGCAAGAAATGAAGTTATTACAATTTACACTGTTATGTTTGGGACCACGTAACTCATTAGAAGCATGTAAGAGCACTAAGAGACAATTTCAATCACTTTTGCAACCTGCTTGGCTATGCATGGACTTACATGGCCATATAAGTGATTGTATAGCTCATTATAAACATGTAAGTTCATGATTTTTACAATTTTTACAAATAAAATTATGATAAAATCCTAATTTTTACAATAAAAGGGAATTTAAGAAGCCAAATAAGGCTTGAAGACATTATAAAAAAAAAGGGAGCTAGATTCCTTACCCTTTGGAGAGCTATGAGGAGCTAAACTTCACCCTTTTGGTTCAAAGAGGATATTGAGTCTAGCGAACATATTTGGGCAGTGGTTAATCTAGTGATGTTTTTCTCACGTCTTTTTTGGAATTGATTATGTTATTCTATGATTAATGTTTTGGGATTTATATATGAATAACTTAGGTATCTCAAATATATTATTAATGTATGAACCCATTGTCAGAATCTAATGGTTGCGCATCATTAGGAATAACATATCATAGGTTAAATGACCTGAGATTATATGCTAGTTTCTTAGATTAACCTATTTTCTTATTTTGTAATGCGATTGTTACGCTAAATATAGAGAGATTATTCTAGGTTTTCTTATAGCTATGCCTAATTAAAAAGCTAGTTTTAACTAGATACAACCTAAGGGAAAAATGATATTAATATATATCTATTAATCTATGGTTAATTGTTTTAAAGAGAGGTATGAGAACAACATGATGATTAATTATGCTTATTCGTGTGAAGGTTAAGATTGAAACGGGGAATTGGATTTGAAACTTACTATATAATTTCCTCATTTTTATGCTATTTGATTTTATTTACCTTTAATAATTTAGTTTAACTTTATTTTTTGATCAAATTCAACGAAACCTTGTAATCCTAAACATTTGTTTATTCATTAGAAAAGCTAAATACACACTCCCTGTAGATAAGATCCTCGCTTAGCACTAATACAAACTTAGCTGTGAAGAGTTAGGTTTTATTTTCTAGTGTGTTTGATATGCATCAGAAAATAGGTAGAATCAAGCTGCTAATTATATATCTAGTTTGAATAAGGTCTTGTTAAAAATTCCGTCTATAAGATTCTAAAAAACAACCAATTGGGAGGTAACCTAATAATTCGTTGTTTTTTTTATTGAGTAGTTTCTAGGATTTTCATTAATAGTTTAGTTATTTTAATAGTATTAATTTTATGGTCCTAATTTTGTACTTGAGATTTCATGGAGTTCCATAAGTTACAAAGGCAATATCAACAGTTGCTTTAGGGTAGAAAAGACTTCACCAGCATTGGATGGAGGTTAACAACATTGGATAAGGCTGGAAATTTTTTGCTATCAAGGGAGTACCATTTAACCTCACCCATTCCTTTATTTTTCATATTTTTATTGTTCTTGCATCTTTTGTACATTAAGGAAAATGTACAACTTAAGTATGGTGGAGGGACATACCATCCAAGCTTGTCAATTTTATTATAATTAGTTTAATACTAAATAATTCATAATTTTTTAAGTAGTATGTTAGCCAAGATGACTCATTATGAGTTGTGATTGTGACTTGTTTTGTTTAGTCAAATAGTTATGAAGTTTGATGATTAATTTGATATCGGTTTAGTTCATTAATTTGAGAATGGATACTTGATTTACATTATGATAATTTCAGTATAATTTTTACATAAATTGAGTTAAATGTGAATTCTTTTTTAGCATTTTCATTACTCCATATGTATATAAAAAAAGTAGTAGTTTGAGAATAAATGAGCATAAATAATTTCACTCCGTTGGCATTGCATCAATAGAAGGGTCAAAATTAAATAATGGTGCTAATAACCATATGGGATAATGACCTAATTGAGTGTTTGGGGGTATTTATATCGAGGTGTTTAATCTCGTGTCAAAAGATAGGTGACTTTTCAAGCAAGCTTCTAAATGTTATTATATTTTTTTTAATTTAGTCTTTTGTTTTGTTTTTAATAAGGGGTATGATAGTGTTTAAAGGTTTAAACAATTTTTTATACATCAAAATGATGTGAATTAGAGTTAAATTTTGAAAAATTGTGTATTGAATTGGATTGATTATAATTTTATGCAAGTAACTAAGCACTTAACAAATCAATGAACTTTGAATTGAATGAATAATGGAGAATCTTGATGAATATCTTCGATTTGTTTGATGCTTTTTTAGAGTTGTTTCTTATCAAGTTAAGAGTAGTGAAATTGATTTGCTTAAGAGCGAGTGAAAGCCTAAGTGTACAGGAGTTTGATAAATGATTAATAGACTATATTTGTAATCCTATGTTTAGCACATTTTGTTTGTTTATTTAAGAATTCTTTTACAGCTTTATTATTTAATTAATTTATATTATGTTTTAGGTCTTAATAGCCATCATGGGTCAAAACAAGCTAAAATCGAACAAAATTGAGATGGAAAATTGAAGGATTGAAGTTTTCTTTAAGGAACAAAAACCATGTGGAAGTAAACGCAGTCTTGCCTATGGCCATATAAATTTATAAGACCATGTCTTTGTGATTATTAGATAATTGATGCTAGATTACCTCAAAAAATCCTAATTTTTGAGTTATAAAAAGGTAAATTGAGAATGTCCAAGGTGGTTTGTAAGAGGTTCGTAGGAAGCTTAATAGGGGCTCAAGAAATAAAAACTGATGGCCTAAAATGATAGAGAGAATGAAGAACAAGAAAGAAAACACATTTTAAGTGGATTTCCATCAATTTAAACTCAATTTGATAAAGATTAAGAGGTATCTCATCATGTTTCTTTTAGTTTTTAGTTTTTCCTATATTCTTAATGTTAAAATTATGAGCTAAACTTTTGTTGTTACTTGGAATAGATAACACTAGGATAGACTTTAAATAATGATTTTTTTGGGGTAAATCAGTAAATTTAATAAAACAAAAAAATAAAGAGTCGTGTACAAATCAAGAGATTGCCAAAGCTGCAAATCTCTTACCAGACCCGAAAAGAGTAGCCTTATCTAAGAACATGAGGTAAACTATTTATGCCTTATAAACTGAAACAGCCACAATAACCACCCTATACATATTTACCAACCAAAATGACGTTATAGGAAGGTACATCTTAACCAACAACACACACATTTACAAATTTGCTAAGAACAGCAATAAAGCAAAACATATCAATCATTCTGCTAGTAAAGCTAGAACCAGCATAGAGGATTTAATATGACTTATTTGATGAAGTTAACTTTTGTTGGGGCCCATGCCCGGAACCCAACTACTTAATCTGAAACCCTCATACCTATGTACACGTATAAGGTCAACTGGGTCCAACATTCGGAAA
>JAOSBN010000008.1:34678309-34701412 GCA_027563595.1 Erythroxylum suave | reverse complement strand
GAAGAGTCCAAATTGAAGACTAACTAGGAAACTTCTACCAATTGTGGTTAGGGTTACGAATTGGAGACTATAAATTCCTTATGACATAAGGAAATTGCATCCTTCAACCTTTTTAACTCTTTAGACACCTCTGACAATGTTAGCTTTACTTTTGAACGTCCTTCCTCTATTTTGCGGTAGTTAGCAACTAGCCAACATTATGATTTCAGTTTTCATATTATTTTCTCGTGTCCTTAGATTAGCTATGAACAACTAAACCCTTTTCTAGTCGAGGTACTTGGATATTCAGCCATGGATGATTTATGAGACTATGTTTTTATTTGTTTATACAATTCAGATATTTATCTAATTCCTCTGCTTGAGCCAGATTTATTACTGCTCAGTTAATTGTGCAATGTCACGAGTTGTGTGATTGATTAAGCGATAAATTGCTGAATAGGATAGTATTGTTGTGGATATTATTCTATGAAAGTAGTGAATTGGTTTTATCTAGCGAACAATGTATGTTGGTGGTAAAATCAATAGAGTTAAATAATCTGAATCAATAGATTACGACATTTCCCAATTTATTGGTTAGGACAAGGGTCTTTTTCATTCTTAATGCAACTAGAGATTAATCTTGTCAGGGCGTTTCCCAGTGGTTGTCTTTAGATTAGGGAAGTAACTTGTCAGGGCATTTCCTAGGGTTACCGATAAAGTAAGAAAAGATTGGTCAATGAGTACGTCACCTTTGGCTATAACTTTGTTTATCTGAATTGTCTAATTTATCTTATGATGTGAATGATCAAATTTCCAGGTTGAATTGAAGGGTATCTTGCCTAGGTCTTCATCCATTGCATTTTAATCTCATTTTCTTTTGTTATTTGCTGTCCAGATCTGTTTCATGTCAATATCATATGCTCACATCGTATCTGTCACTATAGCTTTCCTATACTTTGTTTGCGTTTCTTTGATTTTTATTTACATCTCTCGCAATATCAATCTTTTAATTTGTTATTTTCTGAGCATTTGAGTAACTTTGCACTAATTCCCTATGGATTGGACGCAATTCGCCACTAGCTACCTAGTTTTTGGAGAGTTGGAAATATATTTTTATTTTTGGTAGTTTGACAACCTATCAAATTTTTACGTCGTTGCTGGGGAGTTGTGTATAAAGAGTTATTTGATTATATGTCTAACTTCTTTTCTAGCGTTTTGTATGCATCCTTCCTCTTCTTCAGGTGAACTTTTGTTTGTTCCTAAGATAGAGAAAATTGCTAAAAGACTAAGGAAGGAAGCTAGACTGCGTAAACAACAACACACCACAGTTTTTACGCCACCACCAGAACAACAACAGATCGCTTTATCTTCATTTGAGTCAGATTCCGATTCAAAACTAGACATGGTAGAGACACATCCTGAGACACTTCGAGAGATGCTCGCACCACCTGTGAACACGCAACCGTTATGCGTTCAGTATCCGAATGGGATGATGGGTTCGAGTTAAAGTCTGTACTTATTCAGTTGCTACCAAAATTCCATGGGTTACAAAATGAAGACCCAAATTGTTATTTAAAGGAATTTCACGTGATTTGTACTGGGTTTAAACCATGAGGAGTTACAGAAGATCAGATCAAGCTTCGTGTGCTTTTGTTTTCTCTTGAGGGTGTTGCGAAAGAATGGTTATTTTATCTACCTCCTGGTTCAATTAATACGTAGGTTGACTTGGCAAAATTATTTTTAGAGAGATTTTTCCCTGCATCTAGAGATGCAAATTTGAGGAGAGAAATCTGTAGTGTGAAGCAGCATGATTCTAAATCTTTATATGAGTATTGGGAAAGATTTAAGAAGATGTGTGTGAGTTGCCCACAGCACGGTATTACTGAACAACTCCTTATTCAGTTTTTTTATGAAGGGCTGATAAAAGATGAGAGAGGAGTCATTGATGCTGCGAGTGGAGGAGCGTTAGTGAACAAAACCCCTTAAGCAGCGCTAGAGCTGATATCTGTCATGGCTGCGAATTCACAGCAGTTTAACACGCGCACTAATGCCAACACGCGAGGAGTACATGAGGTAAGGTCTTCTAGTCTTGAATCTAAACTGGAAAGGCTAACTGATTTCTTAGAAAAGCAGTTTATTGGTAACGCTAGCACTGTGCAACACGTCCACAAACCCCACAAACCTCCTTCAACATGTGGACATTTTTTTCTCAAGAGCACCCAACTGAAGAATGCCCCACCTTGCAAGAGGATGAAACGGTAATTTTCATGGGTAATTATGGCAACCACAACCAGAAATATGATCCTTTTTTGAACACATATAACCCGGGTTAGTGTGATCACCCTAATCTGAGGTACAGGAATGGAAATAACTAGAAAGGGCAGTACAATCCACCTCGACAGCTTCAGCAACAATTAAGGCAAGGTAAAGATGATGATTTAAAGATGTTGCTAACAAAATTTATTGAGAAAAGTGACAGCAGGTTTGGAGCTCTTGAGACGTGCATGAATCAACTAGCCTCTGCGATGACAAGGATAGAAAATCAGGGTAGGTTACCCTCCCAACCAGAGATAAACCTAGGGCATAATGTTAGCGCTATCACACTTTGAAGTGGGAGGCACCAGACCTGAAACAGACAATACAACATGATCATGTCGTATCGACAGAAACAGAAAAGGCAGCCCCAAACATCAAAATTGTGTGGCCTAATCCTGAGAAACCACTTTTCCCTCATAGATTGGAAAAGAAGAAGAAGGCCCCTGATGATACGGAGGTGTTTGAGACTTTAAAGAAGGTTGAAATCAATATTCCCTTGTTGACTACAATCAAGCATGTACCTAGGTACTGTAAGTTTTTGAAAGAGTTATGCACGGGAATGAACAAGGTGCGTGATAATGAGAGGGTGTTCATGGGAGAATCAGTCTCGGTACTGTTACAAGGTAAGCTACCCATTAAGGACCGTGACCCAAGCATGTTTGCTATCTCATGCAAAATAGGTAACGTGGGCATTGAACAAGCTATGTGCAATTTAGGAGCTTCAATTAATTTAATGTCGCTATCTATTTACATTTCTTTGAATGTGGGTCCTTTGAAGCATAATAGGGTTGTCTTAACCTTAGCAGATAGATCAAGTGTCTTTCTAGAAGGGGTATTAGAGGACGTCCTGGTTCAAGTTGATGGATTAGTATTTCCGACTGATTTTTATGTGTTAAATATGCATGATAGGAATATTAGAAATTCTGGCATGATTTTACTAGGACGTCCGTTTTTGAAAACATCTAGAACAAAAAAAGATATGCATGCTGGAACTATGACAATGGAATTTGATGGTGCTGTGATTAAATTTGATATCAATAAAGCAATTAAGCAACTAAGTGATTATGCATCTGCTTTTGCAATAATTAGTGTTGATCCCCTTGTTGATAAATTTTTTGAGTTTTGCAGTTGTGATGCCTTGCAGGTAGCCTTGACTGAAGACTTGATGACTCCAAAATTGGCAAACTGGGACGAAAATTGGGTATTACCAGATCGTTTGTTTCAAGCAGTAAATGATCTGAATGGAAATTGGATGCAGATGGATGAAAGCAAGTTGTGCAGTTCACTGGAGCCGATACGACATGATCATGTGATATCTGTCAGAAATCGAATTTTTCCATCTATAGTGAAGCCGCCAGATCTGGAGCTTAAGACATTGCCTTCTCACCTTAAATACGCGTTTTTAGGTGCTAGAAACACACTTCCAGTAATTATTTCAAATGAGTTGAGTAAAATGGAGGAAGAAAGATTGATCCGGGTACTTCGAGATCACAAGCAAGTTATGGGATGGACTATTTCTGACATCAAAGGTATAAGTCCAACGATCTGCATGCACCGGATACTTCTTGAAGATGATTACAAACCGAGTAAACAACCACAACGTCGGTTAAACCCTCCGATGATGGAAATCGTGAAGAAAGAGATTCTTAAGTTACTTGATGCAGATATGATATACGCTATTTCGGATAGCAAACGGGTCAGCCTAACTCAAGTTGTTCCAAAGAAAACGGGCATTACAGTGGTTAAAAATGATAAAGGGGAGTTTGTTCCGACATGCGTTCAGAATGGGTGGCGAGTTTGCATTGACTACAAGAAACTGAACTCCGCAATACGCAAGGATCACTTTCCGTTGCCGTTCTTCGATCAAATGTTGGAGAGACTTGTGGGACGCACCCATTATTGTTGTCTGGATGGATATTGCGAGTTCCATCAAATTCCTATTGCACCCGAAGACCAAGAAAAGACAACTTTTACATGCCCATTTGGTACCTTCGTGTATAAGCACATGCCATTCGAACTTTGCAATGCGACGGCGACGTTCCAAAGGTGTATAGTAAGTATTTTTTCTGACTTCGTTGAGAAAATAATTAAGGTCTTTATGGATGATTTTACTGTATATGGTGATTCCTTTGCATTTTGTCTAGAGAATTTACAAAAAATTTTGAAATGTTGCATTAAAACTAACCTAGTGTTGAATTATGAAAAATGTCATTTCATGGTTAGTCAAGGAATCATCCTAAGACATGTAGTTTCATCTAAGGGAATTGAAGTGGATAAGGCCAAAGTAGATGTTATTCGATCTTTACCTTACCCCGTAAGTGTGCGGGAAGTTCGTTCTTTCCTTGGCCATGCAGGCTTCTATTGGCATTTCATTAAAGATTTTGCAAAGATAGCTTACCCTTTGAGTTGTCTTCTACATAAAGATGCCGAATTTGTTTTTGATGATGCATGTCGTAGTGCGTTTGACACATTAAAGGAGAGGTTGATTTCGATACCCATAATCAAGGTTCCAGATTGGGATTTACCATTCGAAATAATGTGTGATGCAAGTAATTATGCCGTTGGAGCTGTTCTTGGACAAAGAGTGGGACGCAATCCACATGTAATTTACTATGCATCAAGAACCTTAGATGAGGCTCAAAAGAACTACATAACCACTGAAAAGGAGCTCTTCTCTGTGTTGTTTGCTTTGGAAAAATTCCAACCCTATTTAATGCAAACTAAAGGGATTGTGTATTCAGATCACACGGCTTTGAAATATTTGATGAACAAAAAGGATTAGGTTGATTCGATGGATATTGTTGCTCCAAGAGTTTAACATTGAGATAAGAGACAAGAAGGGAACTGAGAACCTTGTAGTTGACCATCTAAGTCAGATAAACACGAATTCCAAGTCTTGAGAAGTGGTTTCTGGTGAGTTTCCGGATGAACAGTTATTTCAGGTTGATACGACAAGAGCATATCATAACCTGTGGTTTGCAGATTTGGTCAATTTTCTGACAAAACACGGATTCCTAGAAGATTATACGAGAGCACAGTGACATAAACTAAAGAGTGAGGCCAAGTACTACATCTGGGATGACCCATATCTGTGGAAGATGTGCTCAGATCAAATCATAAGGCGATGTGTGCCCAAGGAAGAGATTTCTTCCATCCTCCAATTCTATCATTCGTCAGCTTGTGGTGGCCACTTCGGACCACAAAGAATAGCAAGAAAGGTACTCGAATCTGGATTTTATTGGCCCAATTTATTTATAGATTCCTATGCCTTTTGCAAAGCTTGCGATAGATGCCAATTTATAGGTAATATTGGTCGAAAAAACGAGATGCCACAAACACCCGTGATAGTTATTGAAATTTTTGATATTTGGGGCATTGTTTTTATGGGACCTTTTCCCTCGTCTTTTGGTAATCAATATATTTTACTTGTTGTTGATTATGTTTCAAAATGAGTTGAGGTGAAAGTCACACATACTAACGATGCTAAAGTGGTTTTGTTAGGTTTGGCACACCGAAAGCTATCACTAGTGATCGTGGAACCAACTTTTGTAATCGGGTCATGGAAGCAGTGTTTAAAAAGTATGACGTCACTCATAGGGCGTCAACCGCCTATCACCCACAAACAAATGGGCAAGCCGAGTTGTCCAATAGAGAGATCAAGAGCATCTTGGAGAAAACGGTGAACCCTTCGCTGAAAGATTGGAGTGCGCGCCTTGAGAATGCGTTGCGAGCATATCGAACCACTTTTGAGATGCCATTAGACATGGCACCCTATCGACTAGTCTATAGTAAGACATGTCACTTGCCCGTGGAAATAGAACACCGCGTGTTTTGGGAAGTGAAAATGTGCAACATAAGTTACGATGAGGCAGGGCGGCAACGTAGCTTCAACTCCAAGAGCTTAAGGAAAACCGCAATAACGCATACGAGAATGCCACAATTTACAAAGCTAAGACCAAGGCGTTTCATGACAAAAAGCTTACTGAAAAGATGTTTAAAATCGGTCAAAAGGTACTTCTCTTTGACTCTACTCTGAAACTTTTTAGAGGTAAGTTGCGTTCTAAGTGGGTTTGTCCATTTGTTGTTGCAAAAGTCTATGATAGTGGTGCCGTTGACATTCAAAGCATGGATACTTCAAAAATTTTTAAAGTCAATGGACATAGATTGAAACACTTTTATAAAGGATTTGAGCCATGCCTATTGGAGGTACAGTATATAAGCAAACCCAACTACTACTAGGCATGGCCCCATTGAGCTAAAGACGTTAAACAAAGGCGCTACTTGGGATGCAACCTAAGGAATTTTTATTTTAAGCTTTGATTTTTATTTTTTGTTATTTCATTTTGTGTTGATTTCTTTCAATTTTTGATTCTATGCTCAGTGCTTAAAAATTGGTCTTGAACTGATGTGTGTGTAACAGTGCATTAATCGTCATAACTACCAGTGCTTAAAGGTAGGTATACGATATAAGCATGTCGTATGTCTCTGTTCGCATAACCGCAAGAAACTATAAAAAATTTTAATTGCCTCCAGTTTACCCATTGTTTTGTAGTGTTTATATGCTCTACAGGGCAGGTGTTTTGGGGTGCACAGATGGGGTTCAATTTTTTTCACACACAATGAAAAGTTCAAGTGTGGGGTATACAATTGTCTAAAACAAAGAGGGAAGTCCATGGCAGTTTCAATAGCGAGCCCCCTCCATTTACCCCGTCACCATAATCCTGGTAACTTCTGTCCTTACTCTAGGCCTTTAATCTCGGTAACTGTTGTCCTTACTCCAGGCATTTAATTTATATTGTCGTGTCTTTGATTACATTGCAGACAATGTAAATTATAAGTGGGGTGGGATGACTGTTTTTCTTTGATTTTTTCACTTTAAACATGAATTGTCATGTTGAGTCGCAGTAGGACATGTGCATGTCGTAATGCTATGTTGGTTGCAATTATATTTTGTCTTTTCTACATGTATTGTTTGTGTTGCGTCAATTAACATGGATAATAGAGTAAATCCCACCTTAAATAGTCTTGTCTTGATGTGAATTGATAAGTTCAACTCTTTAAGTGTTTTTAGCTTAATTGACCTATTTTGACTCCCATCCTAACATAACTTGAATTGAAAAATACACTTAGAGTCAAATAAGCCCTTGGCAAAATACACCTTATAGGAGTAATAACATACACCACACAAAATTAACCGTGAGATTTTTGATCCATTTAAAAGGGAATACAACATTACATATACTCCTTATTTCTTTTGTGTGTGCGTGTATAGTGTGTTCCTTGCCAGAATCTGACATTTGAGTTCCTATCAAAGCCACATTTAGTACATCGAGATGAAACTGAGGCATTGTTTGTGTAACCCTTTGTTATCCCATTTCTTTGAGTATCCCACCAAGTACATTATCCCTTGTAGTCCCCGTGTGAGCCTAAGACCTTTCTTTGTTATTAAGTCAAAAACCCAATAAACCCTATCTTTTTTCTTCTTTAGCCCCAAAATTTGACACCCAACTAAGAGGAATTGCCAAGTAACATGTATTTATTTTGTTAAATCATATCCTTTATGTGTATAATGTTTACGTCATGTTCCTAGTTGTTATGTGGTGTTAGGCTTGAGAGTTAGAAAACAATTCGAGGGAGAAAAAAAAGGAGAAAAAATAGAAAAGAAAAAAAGAGAAAAAGAAAAAAATTTATAACAAAAGAAAAATAGATATTTAGATTCAATAATGTTTTATTTCCTCGAAACAATGTTGAAACTTGCTAAGCCATGATTCATGAGAAACACCTTGATGAATGAATGGAGAATGATGATTAATTGGTTAGGAAGGAATGGTTCAGCCAACTTGTGATAAATTCTATGGCCATATGTGTTGAATGAGATATGTGTTACTTGGTACATACTTTGCTCCTCTTGGTTTTTCTTTCTTTGTTAAACCCCATAGCCACAGTACAAGCCTTTAAAAGACTTAGTTGATCGATGTGGGTTTTTAAATCAGAGCTAGTGGTATATGTCAGGACTATGGAAAGGATTACTATGCATTGATTTTGAGAGAAAAACTACACCAGAAAATTTTACATGAGTGATTGAGCGAAATCGGAGAGGGTGTGGGTGTTATTACTTTCTATAAGGTAATGTCGAAGTGGTTAACATTCCTAATTAATTAGGAGGTCGATCATTCATGCATCCTTTATTTAATTCTATGGTTGTATTGGTTGGCTTAAGAAGTGTTGGGTACGGGAAAAAGAATGGTGATAAAAGGTTGGAAACCTTAAGGTTTTGAATGGATTGAATACTTGAGGACAAGTATTGTTTAAGTGTGGGGTTATTTGATAGGTTGCATTTCATGCATAATTTATAGGATAGTTTGCATTCATTTTGCATGTGTTTGTTTATTATTTGTGTGCTTTTATGTTTGTTACGTGTGCAGGAGACCAAAGTGGGGATTGGAATCGTAATGCAAGGGATTTAGGCTGTTTTGGGGAAGTTATGAGCTCGAAATAGACACGACATGCTCATGTCGTATCAGGCAAGAGTTGGGCCGAATTTATGGACGAGTTTAAAGCTCAATCGTCATCTATTTTGGGTTGGATCTTTGTTGAAGATGCCGGACGTCACTTGGGAAGCCATAATAAAGAGTCCAAATTGAAAACTAACTAGGAAGCTTCTACTAATGGTGGCTAGGGTTACGAATTGGAGACTATAAAATCCTTATGGCCTAAGGAAATCAAGCCTTTTTACACATCTTTCAACCTTTTTACACTCTTTTCACCTTTGACAACTTTAGCTTTACTTTTGAATGTCCTTCTTCTGTTTTTCGGTAGTTAGCAGCCAGCCACCATTATGATTTCAGTTTTCATGTTATTTTCTTGTGTTCTTAGGTTAGTTATGAACAACTAAACTCTTTTCTAGTCAGAGTGCTTGGATATTCAGCCATGAATGATTTGTGAGACTACGTTTTCATTTGTTTATGCAATTTAGATATTTATTTAATTCCTGTGCTTGATCTAGATTTATTATTACTTAATTTATTATGCAATGTCAGGAGTTGTGTGATTGATTAAGTGATAAACGGCTGAATAGGTTAGTATTGTCATGGATATTATTCTATCAAAGTAGCGAATTGGTTTTATCTGGCGAACGATGTATGTTGGTCGTAAAATCGATGGAATTAAATAATCTGACTTAATAAATTATGACGTTTTCGATTTTATTGGTTAGGACAAGGGTTTTTTTCGTTCTTAACGCAACTAGAGATTAATCTTGTCAGGGCGTTTCCTAGGGTTATCGATGAAGTAAGAAAAGATTGGTCAATGAGTGCGTCACCTTTAGCTATAACTTTGTCTATCTGAATTGTCTAATTTATCTTATGATGTCAATGATCGAATTTCTAGGTTGGATTGAAGAGTACCTTGGCTAGGTTTTCATCCATTGCGTTTTAATCTCATTTTATTTCTTTATTTACTGTCCAGATCTATTTTATGTCAATACCACATGCTCAAGTCGTATCTGTCACTCTAACTTTCCTTTAATTTTTTGCGTTGCTTTTATTTTTATTTACATCCTTGCAATATCAATCTTTTTATTTTTTTATTTTCTGAGCGTTTGAGTAACTCTGCACTAATTCCCTATAGATTCGACCCGATTCACCACTAGCTACCTAGTTTTTGGAGAGTTGGAAATATATTTTTTATTTTTGGTAGTTTGACAACCTATCAAATTTTGGCGTCGTTGCCGGGGAGTTATGTGTAAAGAGTTATTTAATTGTGTTTCTAACTTCTTTTCTAGCATTTTGTATGAAGCCTTCTTCTTCTACAGGTGAACGTCTGTTTGATCCTGAGATAGAAAAAACTGCCAAAAGACTAAGGAAGGAAGCTAGACTGCGTAGGAAACAACCCACCACAGTTCCTGCACCACCACCAGAACAACAGCAGATCGCTTTATCTTCATCTGAGTCAGATTCCGATTCAGAACTAGACATGGCAGAGGCACATCCTAAGACACTTCAAGAGATGCTCGCATCACCTGTGAACTCCCAACCCCTATGCATTCAGTATCCGACTGGGGATGATGGGTGCGAGTTAAAATCCGCACTTATTCAGTTGCTACTGAAATTCTATGGGTTACAGACTGAAGACCCAAATCATCATTTAAAGAAATTTCACGTGATCGGTACTGAGTTTAAACCCCAAGGAGTTACAGAAAATCATATCAAGCTTCATGCGTTTCCGTTTTCTCTTGTGGGTGCTGCGAAAGAATGGTTATTTTATCTACTTCCTAGTTCAGTTAATACGTGGGTTGACATGGCAAAATTATTTTTAGAAACATTTTTTCCTGCATCTAGAACTGCATATTTGAGGAGGGAAATTTGTAGTGTGAAGCAGCATGATTTTGAATCTTTATATGAGTATTGGGAAAGATTTAAGAAGATGTGTGCGAGTTGCTCATAGCACGGTATTACTGAACGACTCCTTATTCAGTATTTTTATGAGGGGCTGATAAAAGATGAGAGAAGAGTCATTAATGCTGTGAGTGGAGGAGCGTTAGTGAACAAAACCCCTCAAGTAGTGCGAGAGTTGATATCAGTCAAGGCTGCAAATTCACAGCAGTTTAGCACATGCACTAATACTACCACGCGAGAAGTGCATGAGATAAGGTCTTCTAGTCTTGAATCTAAACTGAAAAGACTAACTGATTTGTTGGAAAAGCAGATAATTGGTAACGCTAGCACTATGCAACAAGTCCACAAACCTTCTTCAACATGTGGACTTTGTTTTTTTCAAGAGCACTCAATCGATGCATGCCCCACCTTGCAAGAGGATGAAACATTAAATTTCATGGGTAATTATGGCAATCACAACCGAAAATATGATCCTTTTTCGAACACATATATTCCGGGTTGGTGTGATCACCCTAATCTAAGGTATGGGAATGGAAATAACTAACAAGGGCAGCACAATCCACCTCAACAGTACCAGCAACAATCAAGGCAAGGTAATGATGATGATTTAAAGATGTTATTAACGAAATTTATTGAGAAAAGTGACGGCAAGATTGGAGCTCTTGAGACGTGCATGGATCAACTAGCCTCCATAATGATAAGGGTGGAAAATCAGGGTAGGTTACCATCCTAACCAGAGGTCAACCCAGGGCATAATGTCGGTGCTATCACACTTCGAAGTGGGAAGGAATTAGAGGCACCAGACCCAAAACAGGCGATATGACATGATCATGTCGTTTTGACAGAAACATAAAAGACAGCCCCAAACATCGAGATTGTGCGGCCTAACCCTGGAAACCACCTTTCCCTCATAGATTAGCAAAGAAGAAGAAGGCCACTGATGATACGGAGGTGTTTGAGACTTTGAAGAAGGTTGAAATCAATATTCCCTTATTGACTACAACCAAACATGTACCCAGGTATTGTAAATTTTTGAAAGAGTTATGCACGGAAATGAATAAAGTGTGTGATAACGAGAGGGTGTTCATGGGCGAATCAGTCTCGACAGTGTTACAAGGTAAGCTACCCATTAAGGAGCATGACCCAGGTATGTTTGCTATATCATGCAAGATAGGTAATGTAGGCATTGAGCAAGCTATGTACGATTTAGGAACTTCAATTAATTTAATGTCGTTATCTATTTACACTTCTTTGAAAGTGGGTCCTTTGAAACATAATGGGGTTGTCTTAACCTTAGCAGATAGATCAAGCATCTTTCCAGAAGGGGTATTAGAGGACGTCCTGGTTCAGGTTGATGGATTAGTATTTCCGACTGATTTTTATGTGTTGAATATGGATGATAGGAATGTTAGAAATTCTGGCATGATTTTACTAGGGCATCCATTTTTGAAAATATCTATAACAAAAATATATGTGCACGCCAAAACCATGAAAATGGAATTTGATGGTACTGTGACTAAATTTGATATCAATAAAGTAATAAAGCACCAAAGTGATTATGCATCTGCGTTTGTAATAAATAGTGTTAACCCCCTTGTTGATAAATTTTTGGAGTTGTGCAATTGTGATGCCTTGCGGGTAGCCTTGACTGAAGACTTGACGACTCCAAAATTAGCAAACTGAGATGAAAATTGGGTGTTACCAGATCGTTTGTTTCAAGCAGTGAATGATCTAAATGGAAATTGGATGCACAGATGGAAGAAAGCAAGTTGTGTAGTTCACTGGAGTCGATACGACATGATCATGTGATATCTGGCAGAAATCGAATTTTTCCATCTATAGTGAAGCCGCCAGATCTGGAGCTTATGCCACTGCCTTCTCACCTTAAATACGTGCTTTTGGGTGCTGGAGACACACTTCCAATAATTATTTCAAATGAGCTTAAGTAAGGTAGAGGAAGAAAGTTTAATCCAGGTACTTCGAGATCACAAGGAAGCTATGGGATGGACTATTGCCGACATCAAAGGTATAAGTCCAACAATCTACATGCACCAGATACTTCTTGAGGATGATTACAAACCAAGTAGACAGCCACAACGTCGGAGGATGGAAATCGTGAAGAAAGAGATCCTTAAGTTACTTGATGCAGATATGATATATGCTATTTTGGATAGCAAATGGGTCAGCCCAACCCAGGTTGTTCCAAAGAAAATAGGCATTACAGTGGTTAAAAATTATAAAGGGGAGTTGGTTCCGACACGCATTCAGAATGGGTGGCGAGTTTGCATCGACTACAGAATGTTGAACTCTGCAACACGCAAAGATCACTTCCTGCTGCCATTCATCGATTAAATGTTGGAGAGACTTGTGGGACGCACCCATTATTGTTGTCTAGATGGATATTCTGGGTTCCATCAAATTCCTGTTGCACTCGAGGACTAAGAAAAGAAAACTTTCACATACCCATTTAGTACCTTCGCGTATAAGCGCATGCCATTCGGACTCTGCAATGCGCCGGCAACGTTCCAAAGGTGTATGGTAAGTATTTTTTCTGACTTCGTTGAGAAAATAATTGAGGTCATTATGGATGATTTTACTGTATATGGTGATTCCTTTGCATCTTGTCTGGAGAATTTAGAGAAAATTTTGAAACGTTGCATTGAAACTAACCTAGTATTGAATTATGAACAATGTCATTTTATGGTTAGTCAAGGAATCATCTTAGGACGTGTAGTTTCGTCTAAGGGCATTGAAGTAGATAAGGCCAAAGTAGATGTTATTGGATCCTTACCTTACCCTATGAGTGTGTGGGAAGTTCGTTCTTTCCTTAGCCATGCAAGCTTCTATCGGCGATTCATTAAAGATTTTGCAAAGATAGCTCACCCTTTGAGTTGTCTTCTACAAAAAGATGTCGAATTTGTGTTTGGTGATGCATGTCGTGGTGCATTTGACACATTAAAGGAGAAGTTGGTTTCAGCACCCATAATCAAGGTTCCAGATTGGGATATACCATTTGAAATAATGTGTGACGCAAGTAATTACGCCGTTGGAGCTGTTCTTGGACAAAGAGTGGGACGCAATCCACATGTAATTTACTATACATCAAGAACCTTAAATGAGGCTCAAAAGAACTACACAACCACTGAAAAGGAACCCTTCACTGTGGTGTTTGCTTTGGAAAAATTCTGACCCTATTTAATGCAAACTAAAGTGATTGTGTATTCAGATCATGCGTCTTTGAAATATTTGATGAACAGAAAGGATGCAAAGCCTAGGTTGATTCGATGGGTATTGTTGCTCCAAGAGTTTAACATTGAAATAAGAGACAAGAAGGGAGCTAAGAACCTTGTAGTTGACCATCTAAGTCAGATAAACAGATTCTCAATCTAGAGAAGTGGTTTCGGGTGAGTTTTCGGATGAACAGTTGTTTTAGGTTGATACGATAGGAGCATGTCGTAACCCATGGTTTGTAGACTTGGTCAATTTTCTGAAAGAACACAGATTCCCAGAGGATTATACGAGAGCACAGCAACATCAACTGAAGAGTGAGGCCAAGTACTACATCTAGGATGACCCATATCTGTGGAAGATGTGCTCAGATCAAATCATAAGGCGACGTGTACCCGACGAAGAGATTTCTTCCTCCAACTCTGTCATTCGTCAGCTTGTGGTGGCCACTTCGGACCACAACGAACGGCAAGAAAGATCCTCGAATCTAGATTTTACTAGCCCGATTTATTTAGAGATTCATATGCCTTTTGCAAAGCTTGCGATAGATGCCAATTTACAGGTAATATTGGTCGAAAAAATGAGATGCCACAAACACCCGTGATAGTTTGTGAAATTTTTTATATTTGGGGCATTGATTTTATGGGACTTTCCCTCGTATTTTGGTAATCAATATATTTTACTTTCTGTTGATTATGTTTCAAAATGGGTTGAGACGAAAGCCACACGTACTAACGATGCTAAAGTGGTTGTCGATTTTGTGAAAGCTAATATTTTTGTTAGGTTTGGCACACCGAAGGCTATCATTAGTGATCGTGGAATCCACTTTTGCAACCGGGTTGTGGAAGCATTGTTCAAGAAGTATGGTGTCACTCATAGGGCATTAACTGCTTATCACCCACAAACAAATGGACAAGTCGAGTTGTCCAATAAAGAGATCAAGAGCATTTTGGAGAAAACAGTAAACCCCTCGCGCAAAGATTGAAGTGCGCGCCTTGAGGATGCATTGTGGGCATATCGAACCGCTTACAAGACATCATTAGACATGTCACCCTATCGACTAGTCTATGACAAGGCATGTCACTTGCCCGTTGAAATAGAACACCGCGCATTTTGGGTGGTGAAAATGTGCAACACAAGTTACAATGAGGCAGGGCAACAACGTAAGCTTCAACTTCAAGAGCTTGAGGACTAAGAGGGTTGGTCCATTTGTTGTTACAAAAGTCTATGATAATGGTGCCGTTGACATTCAAAGCATGGATACTTCAAAAAATTTTAAAGTCAATGGACATAGATTGAAACCCTTCTATAAAGGATTTGAGCCACGCATATTAGAGGTACAGTACGTAAGTAAACCCGACTACTACTAGGCGTGGCCCTGTAGAGCCACAGACGTTAAACAAAGGCGCTACTTGGGAGGCAACCTAAGGAATTTTTAATTTTAAGCTTCGATTTTTATTTTTTGTTATTTCATTTTGTGTTGATTTCTTTCAATATTGGATTATGTGCTTAGTGCTTAAAAATTGGTCTTAAACTAATGTGTGTGTGACAATGCATTAATCGTCATAACTGCCAGTGCTTAAAGGAAGGTATACGACATGAGCATGTCGTATGTCTCTGTTCGTATAACTGCAAGAAACTACAAAAAAAAAACTAATTGCCCCAAGTTTATCTGTTGTCTTGTAGTGTTTATACACTCTACAGGGCAAGTGTTTTGGGGTGCACAGATGGGGTTCAATTTTTTTTTCACAAACAATGAAAAGTTCAAGTGTAGGGTACGCAATTGTCTAAACCAAAGAGGGAAGTCCATGGTAGTTTCAGCAGCGAGCCCCCCTCCATTTCCTCCATCACCATGATCCTGGTAACTTCCATCCTTACTCTAGGCCTTTAATTTATATTGTCTTGTCTTTGATTACATTGCGGACAATGTAAGTTATAAGTGTGGGGTGGGAAGATAGCTTTCTTTTGATATTAAAAAAAAATTGCTAGTGTTTTTTTTATTTCGCGTCAATTATATTTTGTCTTTTCTGTATGTATTGTTTGTGTTTTTGTGCATGGGTCTACTTGATACGACATTGCCATGTGGTAACTAGTTGCACCTGTTAGTTTATTTATTCTCATTTTCGAATGTTCATACATCAGTTAACATGCATAACAGAATAAATCTCACCTTAAATAGTCTTGTCTTGATGTGATTTGATAAGTTCAACTCTTTAAGTGCTTTTAGCTTAATTGATCTATTTTGACTCCCATCCTAGCATAACTTGAACTGACTAATAGACTTAAAGTCAAATAGGCCCTTGTCAAAATACACCTTATGGGAGTAATAACATACACCGCACAAAATTAACCATGAGATTTTTGAGCCACTTAAGAGGGAGTACAGCATTACATATACTCCATATTTCTTTTGTGTATGCGTGTATAGTGTGTTCTCTGCCAGAATTCGACATTTGAGTTCCTATCAAAGCCACATTCAGTACATCGAGATGAAACTAAGGCATTGTTTGTGTAACCCTTTGTTATCCAATTTCTTTGAGTATCCCACCAAGTGAATTATCCCTTGAAGTCCCCATTTGAGCCTAAGACCTTTCTTTGTTCTTAAGTTAAAAACCCAATAAACCCTATCCTTTTTCTTCTTTAGCCTCAGAATTTGACACCCAAGTAAGAGGAATTGCCAAGTAACATGTTTTTTTTTTGTTAAATCATATCCTTCATGTGTATAACGTTTACGTCATGTTCCTAGTTGTTGTGTGCTGCTAGACTTGAGACTTAGGAAATAATTCGGGGGAGAAAAAAAAGAAAAAAAGGGAGAAAAAGAAAAAAATAATAACAAAAGAAAAATATATATTCAGATTCCATAATGTTTTCTTCCCCCGAAATAACTTTAAAAGCGAGTTTGATGCTCTAAACTTTAAATTAATGTTGAAACTTGCTAGGCCATGATTTATGAGAAACACCTTGATAAATGAAGGGAGAATGATGATTGGTTAGGAAGGAATGGTTTAGCCAACTTGTGAAAAATTCCATGGCCATATGTGTCGTATGAGATATGTGTTACTTGGTACATACTTTACTCCTCTTGGTTTTTCTTTCTTTGATTAAACCCCATAGCCACAGTACAAGCCTTTAAAAGACCTAGTTAATCGATGTGGGTTTTTTAATCTGAGCTAGTGGTAGAGATTGGACTCTATGTCAAGACTATGGTAAGGACTACTATGCATTGATTTTGAGAGAAACACTACACCAAAAATTTTACGTGAGAGATTGAGCGAAATCGGAGAGGGTCTGGGTGTTATTGCTTTCTATAAGGTAATGTCGAAGTGGTTAACATTCCTAATTAATTAGGAGGTCGATCGTTCATGCGTCGTTTATTTGATTATATGACTGTATTTGTTAGCTTAGGAAGTGCTGGGTATGGGAGAAAGAATGGTGATAAGAGGTTGGAAACTTTAAGGTTTTGAATGGACTAAATACTTGAGGACAAGTATTGTTTGAGTGTGGGGTTATTTGATAGGTTGCATTTCATGCATGGATTATAGGATAGTTTGCATTCATTTTGTAAGTGTTTGTTTATTATTTGTGTGCTTTTGTGTGCTTTTATGTTTGTTACGTGTGCAGGAGACCAAAGTAAGGATTGGAATCGTAATGTAGGAGATTTGGGTTGTTTTGGAGAAGTTACGTGCTAGAAACAGATACGACATGCCCTTGTCGTATCAGGCAAGAACTGGGCCGAACTTATGGACGAGTTTTAAAGCTCAATCGCCATTTATTTTGGGCTGGATCTTTGTTGGAGACACCGGACACCACCTGGGAAGCCATAATGAAGAGTCTAAATTGAAGACTAACTAGGAAACTTCTACCAATTTTGGCTAAGGTTACGAATTGGAGACTATAAATTCCTTATGGCATAAGGAAATCGCATCTTTTTTACACTTCACCTTTTACAACTTTTGTTTCTCACTTTTGAACGTTCTCTCTTCTTCCGTCTGTTTTTCAGTAGTTAGCAGCCAGCAACCATCATGATTGTAGTTTTCATGTTATTTTCTTGTGTTCTTAGGTTAACTATGAACAACTAAACCCTTTTCTAGTCATGGTATTTGGATATTCAGCCATGGATGGTTTATGAGACTATGTTTTTATTTGTTTATACAATTCAGATATTTATTTAATCCATGTTCTTGAACCAGATTTATTATTGCTTAATTTATTATGCAATGTCATGAGTTGTGTGATTAATTAAGTGATAAATTGCTTAATAGGATAGTATTGTCATGGATATTATTCTATCAAAGTAGCGAATTGGTTTTATCTAGCGAATGATGTATGTTGGTGGTAAAATCAATGGAATTAAATAATCTGACTTAATAGATTACGACGTTTCTGAATTTGTTGGTTAGGAAAAGAGTCTTTTTCGTTCTTAATGCAACTAGAGATTAATCTTGTCAGGGCGTTTCCCGTGGTTATCTTTAGATTAGGGAAGTAACTTGTCAGGGCATTTCCCGAGGTTACCAATAAAGTAAGAAAAGATTGGTCAATGAGTGCATCACCTTTGGCTATAACTTTGTCTATCTGAATTGTCTAATTTATCTTATGATGTCAATGATCGAATTTCCAGGCTGGATTGAAGAGTACCTTGGCTAGGTTTAATCTCATTTTATTTCGTTATTTACTGTCCAGATCTGTTTTGTGTCAATACCACATGCTCAAGTCGTATCTGTCACTATAGCTTTCCTTTAATTTTCTGCGTTGCTTTTATTTTTATTTACGTCTCCTGCAATATCAATCTTTTAATTTGTTATTTTCTGAGCATTTGAGTAACTCTGCACTAATTCCTTATGGATTCGACCCGATTTACCACTAGCTACCTAGTTTTTGGAGAGTTGGAAATATATTTTTATTTTTGGCAGTTTGACAACATATCATCTATGATATAGAAGCTCAAGTTGATCGACAACATCCAGACATGACTAGACCATCAAGGCAATAGCTCATTTGGAATATATACTATGAGTTAACCAAGATGTGTCAAGTCATTTATATATTTTTTCTGTTTGAGTTATTTGTGTAGTGAGTTAACCTAATTGTTTCCTCGCTATGATTGAATTATTTCGATTATTTTCGATTATTTAACTATTACTAGTTTGATTGCGATAATTCTAGTCATCAATTGTCCGAGGAGACCATTACTTGGGACTATATTGGAAGTGCTTATTGTATGCGATTCTAACTAACTAAGTGTTATTTGGCATGATTGTTGAGTGTAGGACTAAAGTCCAATGATAAATATGAATCTAAATGTGTATAGAATAAGTGATACTCAACCGAATGTTGAATGTTGGATTCTAATCTGATGTTTGTGATAAATGACTGGGCATACCTAATAAAAGTGATTGATAGCACATGATGTTAAATGATGCATTTAATGACATTGATATACATGATCAGATAAAGGAGTTGTGACCAGAGTGACTAGCCTAAAATAAACCCAGTATCCACAAGAGATATGGGTCAGTACCTGAAAAGAAAAAGCCCGGTATCCATAAGGGATATGGGTCCAAACTTGATAGAAGCCGGGTATCCACAAGTCATATGAGTCAGTAACTTAAATAAGTCGATATCCACAAGGGATATGGGTCAGTACCTAAAATAATCCCGATATCTATGAGAGATATAAGTCAATTAATAGGCACTCAGTCACAACATAATAAAAATGAAAGTGGATTCTCATGTGCATTGTATATATATATCTTTAAATGTATCATGTGAATAATTGCAAAGAATGACTGAATTATGTGGATACAATGATATGCTATGTTTGTGTATATGTGAATGATATGAATGAGATACAAATGAATGATTAGATTATCTTGAAATGACTATATGAAATGCTTGTGATTATAATGGATTTGTTGGAATGTGATGCATATTGCGATCAGGAACCAAATTCTGAGTGATGTGATATATGAGATTTGATTCTATATGATGCGAGATACTAATTGAGTTGTGTTACATACTTGCGATATTTATGTCTGTTTAGAGTGAGCATATCGATAATGGTTCACTCACTGAGTTCGCAAACTCATCAAAATTGCAATATTATTTTCAAGTTCATGAGAAATCTACCTAGTCTCGTTGAAGTAACTTCTGCATTCGGATATGGGTTAGTGTCGGGATCAGTTGTACCTGCAAATGTCTTAATTATGTTGTATCAAAAATTGTATCCTTCAACTATGGTATATTGTACATGTAAATTTTGGAAATTTAATAACATTTGAGACTGTATATGTTTGTGAATAAAAATGGAACAATATGATTATTAGAATGTTTTATGTTATGTGCGATGAATTAAAATGTAAAATGAATTTATTTAACAGTTTTAACATGCTATTTTCGTAGAGTATGTCCTCGAATATCCTTCAGTATGTCAGGGATATGTTCTATGGGAGTTGTATGTTACACATAAGATATGAAGAGTAGATGGCATCTTTAACGTGTTTTAAGATGTAACTCTAATTATTTTTTTCTTTTTATTAGTATTCTTGTTAGTATATATTTAAGTTGAACCCTGTGTGTGTAGACTTCGCTTTGTCTAAAGTTAGCCCTTTTTTATTTTCCAAAAGAATTACTCATATCATATAGCAAACAATTCTATTGCATTTTTTAAGCCAATCAATGTGCTGAGGCTTATCTTCATGCAAATATATCTTTCTTCTTTTGATAGAATCTAAACTCAAATTTAACACATAGTTAATTACTTACGTAACCAAAATATTTGAATTACCTGACCAAACATATTATAAAGTATTTTTGATTCTTCACTGCCTCTAAACAATCACAATGGGTATTCTTCGATTTTACCGTTCATAGACGTCTTGTAGCCCCCTAGTTTGTACTGTGGCTTTAAGTTTTATCATATATATTATGCAGATGACTTCATTTTAATAGTAATAACTTTCCTTTGTTTTATTTATCAGAAATCATACAGACTCTGTCCAATCAATTAAAATGGTTGCATGCACACGTTTAAGAACGTCAAGACAATTGTATTCCTAAGGTGGCTTTAGTATTCGGAGGACTCAAGGGGATTTTTCAGCATTTACTTATATTATGTAAAGTATCATTAATTTATTACGGCTCTTAATTATTTTTTTAAAAGGTTCTTAATTTAATCTTAGATAAAAGACACTGAACTTACCATTTACTTTTACCAATTTTACTAAAATTTCTGCACTGTAAAAATTTAGTAAAAAGATCTATAATTGATTTGTCGTTAATTTTTAGTGATACAATTTTTTTTTTTTTGAGGCAATGTGAACAATCACGTTATAAAGGGGTTATGAGAATTAAACATGTCACATGAGTACTATCTATTAAATATATAGATTTTATTGAAGTTATTCATTTTATAATAATTAATTTGTTTTATTAAACAGTGCGTTGAGTTTTGTATTAAAATTTTATTTATTATGTAGAAGTATTAATAAATAATATAATCAATTTATATTTATATTCTATGTTCTAGAAGTAATTAATAATTAACTTGCTTTTATTAATAAATAAAACTATAAGATTTATTATTATTTTCTTAATTTATCGTATTTATATATAAGTGAAAGGATAAAAAATTAATGTAATGTTGTTCTATTTATTGGAAATTAATAATGCATTAATTTATTATCTAATAATATTAATAATTAAGCTGATTAATTTAATTTAATTTATATAAATTAATTATGTGTTTTTAATTGTTAGTCACATTTAAAGTAATTTCAGAAAATCTGTAATTCGATTTCTGGGCAGCATTTTATCCCGTGTCACTCAAACCTGTAAAA
This sequence comes from Erythroxylum suave, assembly GCA_027563595.1. Taxonomy (NCBI): domain Eukaryota; kingdom Viridiplantae; phylum Streptophyta; class Magnoliopsida; order Malpighiales; family Erythroxylaceae; genus Erythroxylum; species Erythroxylum suave. The sequence continues at coordinate 34,679,658 of JAOSBN010000008.1, read as the reverse complement.
AGGAAAGCGTGATGTGTGACATCTTAATCTTATCCATTAAAAAGACTTTTAAGTCCTTGATCCTTCAAATATTCGACTCAACCCGATGGGCAGTATTTCTTTTTCAAGGACACACTCTCTCGCTCTCTCTCAAATATTCGGAGAAATGGCCACCAATCTCCTCCCTCCGAGACCAGCCGTGATCCGACTCTGCGCCACCTCAGACGGCCACAGAGCCGACGCTAACCGCCGGAAAACTTCCTCTGTCTCAGCCCCAAACTGGTGGTCCCCGCTCTTTGGTTGGTCCTCTGAGCCCGACTACATTGCCACAGAGGCGAAACAGGAAGAGTTGCTGGATAAAAGACACAGCAGATCAGACTCGGACTCTGAGACAAAACTGGTTAGACCTCGATTCGCTCCGGGCTCTTTCACCGACGAAAAGGCCAGGCAGCTCCGTATGTTGACTACAGAGACGTCATCGTTCCACGACGCTATGTACCATTCGGCGATCGCAGCGCGCCTTGCCTCCGATTTCAAATCCCGCTCCGATCCCTAGTCCTCCGAGTTGTCTTATCATCCTTCTTCTGTGTCTTATCCTGTAATATGATTTGATCTGCCGTTTCCTTGTCCGAAACTAATTGTATAGTGATCAAATGTATTTTGGATTTTGTAAAATAGTTATTTATTGGATTAAGCTTCTGTTAAACATTTATTAAATAAAAATCAATATGATCCAATTTCAATCGCGGAATGGAAACGACGCTGGCGGAGGTTGCGTTATTCAATAAATTTCATCATGGACGGTGAAATTTTGAAAAATGAAGGATTGGGCTACCCCTACCCTTTCCATATAATATGAATATATTATATTAAAGATAGAAATAGAATAATGGGATATGTAGCTGGATTCCGGAATTTCTCAAGTATCCAACCAGAATATGCCGACTGATCAAAAAGGCTTTTTTGCATTGTTTATTACTTCAGAGAAAAAAGTCCCACTTCCAAATTGTTATTATTGTTACATGCTATTAACTGCAATAAGTGTATAAATGCTTTTACACTTAAAATAATAAACATAAAAGAACTCTTCTATTCCTATACCGGTGCTTGTGACAGAATTAATGTTGCAAATACCGTACCGGGCTTAGTATCGAATTCAGTTCTGAAACGGTACTGTACCGGTACCGGTCAATACTGGATACCGTACCGAGCAATTTTTTATATTTATAAAATAATCCCTGAAATTTTTAAAATTTGCAAAATAGTCCATTGATATATTGTATAGTTATATATTGTACAGTTTACTGTTTACAAGTTTACATCAACCCTATTTCCAAAAATCATAATAATAAATAATAATCACAATTAAT
>JAOSBN010000008.1:34659903-34670276 GCA_027563595.1 Erythroxylum suave | reverse complement strand
ATAAATTAGCCATATTTGCTAACCAAATCAGATAGCAAATTGACTTATTCAATAACAAATAAACATAAAAAAAATAAAATAATATTGCAGCAGGTCAACAAACTTAAGCAGAGGTTTCGTGGCTTATCATTCAACGGCCTCGATTTAAAGACACTTCTATTCCCCAAAACTCTTAACTGTCTTCCCACCAGTCGAACATCAATATATTAGCGTAGATACTTGTTAGAAATTGAAAAGGCTATGCTCTTAAATGACTAACCGTTTACCCATACATACCTCAGGCTTGTAAAGTTCCATCAACAAGGTCTGTAGATGAAATTTGGAACTAAATGATACTCATAAATGATTGCCAGTTCCTTATCACCCGAAGGCCTATGATTTAGACTTTTTGACAACCTTTTAGTCGTGATTGAGAGACCCAAGCTCTAAACCTTCCCTGATGTCCCATCTGCTTTAATCTTATACCTAAGGTCTAAGGTTTGTACACATGGAAGATTAATTATAAAATTTCACCCACCATACATTCTATGTTATTTAAAAACAAAAAAGGGATATAAGGTAAGAAAAAAGTATTAACTTCATTCGATGATTCTCATTTTTCTCTGATATTATTTTGTAGGAACTTGTCCGCTGATCTCTTAAATATACAAATTACACTCATTCAGAGGAACACACCCATGTTTACACCCTATCAAATTACATAGAAGAAGATATTATAAAAGAAATATAACTACTTTATTTTTGTTGTTCTTTTTTTTCATTTTTGGGTTTTTGGCCTCAATAATCAAAAATAAATCAATTTGTCTTAATTCAAATGCAATTAAATTAGTGTAGGAAACTAATAATAACCTTGTGATATAAATCCTAAAATAATTAAATTGCAATAAGTTATCTTGTATTTAGCTCACGAAAGGATTATATATTGAATCCAAAAAATGAAGGATTTATAGAGCATTTTTTATTGTATCAACCCTGCTAAAAAATCCATCTTAATAAAAGATGCCAAAAAGTCCACAATTTAATTCAACTCAAAGTCAATAAGACAAGTTTGAATTAATTGGACTTTGGTTAAACTCAAGTTTGAGAAACTGTCCAAAAACTGGGCTCGAATGGTCCAACTCGCTTCTACAAAACATTCATTTTAGTTTTAAATTCTTTAAGATGATCTTAAAATGACTTTATTTTAGATGACACAAAAGAGATCATATCAAACTCAGATTGCACCCTCATTGACAGCCCGTCCAACCTATTATCATCCCTAACATCCACCAACTTGTCATTCTCGTTTTGCTGTGCTAAACTTGCCCGATGACAAGAGCATAATGAAAAAGGGAAAAGTCACAATGAATCTCACTTTCCGTTGGAACACAGCATCGCGAAAATGTTCCAATCCAATCAGATTAATCTGATGGTTAGACCATGTAATTCAACGGCCAATGCGCTAATACGTATGGAAACAAAAATGTCAATTTGTAGGAAAAAACCACGAAAATCGAAGTACGAAGCATCCAAAGAACATGTGTAAAGTACTAAAATCGAAGTACGAAGCATCCAAAGAACACGTGTAAAGTATTAAAGTGCTACCCGGCAAGTGGTCCAGGAAAATTTCTTAATTTTATATAAAATAAGCCATAATAATAATATCTTCCTAATTTTTGGTTGCTAAATTGTTCTATGCTGGTTCCCTCATGACTTTAACATCATAATTTAATACTACAATTCATCTATTTACTATAAGTGCATCATAAAGGGTAACAAAGTCCATCAAAACATGATATTTCGTACAGAAACAAGTTTTGACCTTCCTGTATCACCGAATCACCAAGCATGGTGCCATAGCATCTCTTACCTTGAAGCAGTATAGAGCGTTTTCTACAGCATTACCAAAAAATTACGATAGTATTAATGCATTAGACCAGCTCTTACACGAATTGCAATATTTGCGGATATTTTAAAATGCTAGTGATGTCACTTTTACCTTTGTAAATAACCAGCAAAAAGTAGAACCAATCTCGATGCTCACAAGTACGTACCATGGATTTGAATAGGCCCATCTAAAGTTCTATAGTTATTTAGTCGCAGCTGAGGACAAATGCATTTGCCATCCAAGCTCACTGTCGTAATTTTTCATGACAAATAAGCAACGGAAGATGCACTAGTATGATCTGCCATGCACAATGTCACATTGCATTGACTATATATAAGTTTTTATCAAACCATTTTGGCCTGTAAACCTCAACCCAACCATTATTTCAACCAAAGACCTGTATAATCCCACGGAGAATCTCGGCTTTTGGCACTCAAAATAGTTCATATTTCTCAATAGCAACCAAAAACTGAATCAAAGCATCCGAAACTGAACCGAATCAGCTCAACCATCAAAAAACTCCAAAAAGGGCATACATTGCAGATTTTATTTAATGGGGAAAAAAAATACAATCTGAAACCTACCGCAACCTACTTACGGTATCATAGAATAATTATGTGCTACGAGCCTTGTAAACCACCGCAAGTTCTGCAAAAGAAGCACTTGAGCAGACTTCCCAAACCAGCAGCAAATTCACTTGCTCTCTATGTCATATATATCTGTTCTGAAATCAAACGTCAAGGAAGAAAAAGGCTATATTTCATATCATCCGAAGATTAATAGAACACTTAATGGAATCTAGTGGTAGAATATGTGTACTTTTTAACAGTTCAAGCCAGCTTCCTAAACTACAAACAGAAGTCTGACAGGTCATTGCAATAAAGTTTGTTAGACTACCAAAAACTTTCCGATTTCTATACTAACCAAGAGAGATTACCATGATCAAATGATTTCACAATAAAATGATATAACAAGAAATCATAACTAGCAATAAACCACATCCGAAAGAAACCTCCCATCAGCCAATTAACTTTTCAACTATTAAATTCCGTCATCATTTATCCAACGCATTTTGTAACATGAAAGGAAGTGTACTTGACCTTTTTTTTCCAGTCCTTATTCTTGTTTAATATTTAACTGTTGCTCATACATAATGTTTTTGTAATCCATTAGGTTTACAAAATTTGACCAATTTAAATAGTCAATGAAATTAGGATCAATTCTTCATAGTCATTTGCTCGATAATTTATAAACAACACCTAAATGGGCCACACAACCCCAGAAGCAGAGAAAACCCAAAATCAAGATAAAACCTTTTAATTGACAGATTCATCTCAAGGACTGCCAAATAATGAGTGAGCATTTGGGACAACAGCACTAGAACAATCAGATTAGTTACAGAAAATATATGAACTGGATCTCCTAGTTTAAAAACTAATGCTTGAAGCTCAAAATAATAAAGGATTGAACCCATAAGGATTTGTTTATGTTGTCTTCGACCTATTAGGATTTGGTTATGTTGTCATATACTCCCTAGGATTTGTTTCTGTTTGATTTTATTTTAATTTTCCTAGTTAGGTAGGATTCTTGTCCAGCAATAAAAGAAAATAAGTTAGCTTTAGAAAAGGATTTCAATCAATCCTTTTCACACTAGAAATAGGACTCTCATGTGCCATTTTAGGGGTATAAAAGGGAGGGTTCATAGATGTTTTGGGGACCAAAAAAATTGCCTTTAATAAAAGCTTCTGCAGGAAATTTTCCTGAGAGAAATTGTCTTTTTCTTGTTGATTAAATCCTAAGTTTTATGCTTGGATTTAGTTCAAAAATTAACCTAAAATCTCTACCTAACTACTTCTGCTATGCCAGTTGATATCAAAGCTTTAAATCCAAATTTTCCTAGATTTCTTTCCTGGTGCCTTGCACCTTTCAACTCATCTTCTAGCCCTACCAACCCAGAAATTTCACCTAAAAAAAATCGAGAACCCAAAAAAATTCACCCAAAACCTAGAAAAGTCAAACCAAATGTTTTCAATTTTGACCAACCAGTATAAATGGCTGATCAAGGAGACGACAAGAGATTTGACGAAGTTTTGGAGGTTATTAACAGATTAACAACTCGTATGGATCAACTTCTAACCATTATGGCCCTTAATCAAGCCAACAATGGAGGAATACCAATTAATGGAGCTCAAGGTAGAGGTTTACCTCAACCCCAACCAATTGGCAGACCTGATCCCAAGGAATGCAAAAAAAAGGAGAGCTCAAGGTCAGAGTCAGATGCCTCTTATGGAATATAGTTCGGATGAAGGAAGTCCCTTACTTTAGTGGAAATCTAAGCATTGAAGGCTTTCTTGATTGGATTGAAAAGGTCGAAAGTTTTCAAGAGATGATGGAAGTCACAAATGATAAACTAGTGAGAATTGTGGGCTATAAATTAAAAAGTAGTGCTAAAGTTTGGTGGAGTAATCTTGAAAAGAATCAGGAGAGAAATGGAAAACCACCAATCAAATCTTAGAGGAAATTGAAACAAGCCCTTTTCCTTAGATTTTTACCCCCTGATTATGAGCTGCATTTATTTGATCGTCATCAAAGTGGGCAGATCAAAGTTGTGCCCAAGGTTCTAAGGGTGTTGAGGAGTATCATTCTGAGTTCTTGAGGTTGGCACGAAGAATCCGACATGTAGCAAGTTTCAAGGTATCTTAGAAGATTAAGATCATCCATAATTGAAAGGCTCGAGATGCACACTATTTGGAAAATTGAGGAGTCCTACCAATTGGCCTTGAAAGCTGAAAAGATGGAAAAGGCACCTAAGAGGTTTGAATACCCTAGGAGAACAACTCAACAAATTCTAAACGAAGTGGTGGGAAAGGGGAAAGCATCAGCTAAAACATTGAAAATCGATAATGCCCCTAAAGATCTAAGAGTGGACAAAAGGAAGCCTTTTGAAGGAGGTGACAGCAGCAACAGTAGAGGAGTTCCTAAGGGTTCCAACCTTTATGCGCCACCAAAATAAAGACATGTGTTATGAATGCCTAAAGCCTGGACATATCTCTAGTAATTGTCCCAAGAGAAATATAGTCAAATGTTGCTGAAATAGGAGACTATCTTAATGAAGGTGAAGAAGATTTGAAAGTGCTTCAAGAAGAGGGAGAAGAAGAAGAGGAGTTTGCTAAAGAAGTTGCCGAAGACAAAGTTAGTCTAGTGGTAAAGAAGATACTTTGTTCATCTAAAACCGAAGAGCCACAACAAAGGAGCAGCATTTTCAATCCTTCTGCATTGTTAATGGTAAGGTGTGCAACTTGATTGTAGATAATTCCAGTGATGAGAGTTTAGTGGCAAGAAAGTTGGTGGATCACATGAAGCTTCCTACTAAGAAACATCCTCATTCCTACACCATTGGTTGGCTTACTGATGGGCTAGCCTTGAGAGTAACTGAAGTGTGTCAAGTTCTTATTTCTATAGAAAAATCTTACAAGACTACTGTTTATTGTGATGTGGTGGACATGAATGCAAGTCGCATAGGCAATTTGATGTAGATATTACTTCTAGGAGAAGAGATAACACAGTCTCATTCCAATGGAAAGGCAAGAAAGTGACCATGCTACCCATAAAGCAACCTTTGATAGGCCAGACTTTTGGAGTGTAGGGAAACACATTGCTCACCCTTAGTAGACAAGATTTTGAGAGGAAAGTTAAGGAGACTCGAAAGGTTCATGTCTTGGTGGTAAAGAACCAATTATTGGAGGAGAAAAAGGAGGAGAATGGAGCTAATTCAGATCTGATCTAGCTGCTTTTGGAGGAGATTTTAGATCTAATCCAGTCTGAATTACCTAATGAATTGCCTCCTATGAGAGATATTCAACATCACATTGATCTAGTACCTGGAGCTAAGCTTCCTAATCTTCCCCATTATAGAATGAAGCCTAAAGAACCCAATATTCTATGAGAACAAGTGGAAGAATTGATGAAAAGGGGCTTGATCCAAGAAAGCATGAGCCCTTATGCCGTTCCTGCATTTTTGACACCCAAAAAGGATGGATCGTAGAAAATGTGTGTTGACAGCAGAGCCATTAACAAAATTACCATGAGATATCGTTTTCCTATTCCCAAATTGAATGACATGCTTGATCAACTTTGTAGTTCTCAGGTGTTCTCTAAACTTGAGTTGAAAAGTGGTTATCACCAAATACAGATTAGGCCTGAGGATGAGTGGAAGACCGTCTTTAAAACAAAAGAGGGGTTGTATGAGTGGCTATTCATGCCCTTTGAGTTGTCCAATGGCCCAAGCACTTTTGCGAGGCTCATGAACTTAGACCTTTTAATGGAAAGTTCATGGTTATTTATTTTGATAATACCCTTGTCTATAGCAAACAGTTAAAGAGCATCTAGAATTTGAGGAGAGTCTTGTCTATTTTACAACATAATAAGCTTTACCTGAACTTGAAGAAATGCAATTCTGTCTAGCAAGTTACTATTCTTGGGGTATGTGGTTAGTTCTGTAGGAATTCATGTAGATGAAGAAAAGGTGAAGGCAATTCATGAATGGCCTACCCCTAAGAATGTTGGTAAGGTTCGATCTTTCCACGGGCTATCTACTTTCTACAGGAGGTTCATTAGAAACTTTAGTTCAATCATGGCCCCTATCACAGAATGCATGAAGAAGGAAAGTTTGATTGGAATGATGAAGTTGAGAAAAGTTTTGCTTTGATTAAGGAAAAACTCAGCATTGCTCCTATCCTAGCCTTATCAGACTTTGACAAGCTTTTTGAGGTTGAATGTGATGCATGTGGAGTAGGTATTGGAGTTGTTCTATCTCAAGAAGGCCGACCTATAGCTTTCTTTAGTGAGAAGTTTAACGATATAAGGAATAGATGGAGGACCTATGATCAGGAATTTTATGTGGCTATGAGAACATTGAAGCAGTTGGAACATTATCTGATTCAAAGATAGTTCATTCTTTAAACTGATCATCAAGCTTTAAATTTTCTAAACATTCAAAAGCACTTTAGTAATATGCATACTAGATGGACTACTTTCTTACAAAAGTTTCCTTTTGTTATTAAACATAAGTCTGGTGTGACTAACAAAATGGTTGATGCACTTAGTAAGAGGACAATATTGCTTTCTACTATGTCCCAAGAGGTAGTTGGGTTTGAAGTTTTAAAGGAGCTTTGTGAGGATGATGAAGACTTCAAAGACTCCAAGGAGTTTCATATCACTGATGGTTTCTTTTCCATGGTAACCAACTTTGCGTTCCTCATACTTCTCTTAGAGCAAATTTGATTCACGATGTGCATAATGGAGGATTAGCCGATCACATAGGAAGGGACAAGACCATTACTAGTCTTGGAGACAGGTTCTATTGGCCTCAGTTGAAGAAAAATGTTAGAAACTTTGTGAAAAGGTACTATGTTTATCATACTGCTAAAGGAAGATCCCAGAATATTGGTTTGTATATGCCACTCCTTATCCCCAAAGATATTTGGGAGGACTTGTATATGGACTTTGTCCTTGGATTACCTAGAACACAAAGGGGAGTTGATACTATTTTTGTGGTAGTTGATAGATTTTCCAAGATGGCGCATTTCATTGCATGTAAAAAGACTGCCGATGCATCTAATGTGGCTAGACTGTTCTTTAAAGAAGTGGTAAGATTGCATGGAATTCCTAAATCCATTACATCTGACCAAGATTCGAAGTTTTTTAGTCACTTTTGGAGAACTTTGTAGAGGATGTTTGATACTTCTTTAAACTTTAGTAGCACTACTCATCCACAAACAAAAGGTCCGACTGAGTCACTTAATAGGACTCTTAAGAATCTATTGAGAATTATTTGTGGAGACAAGCCTAAGCAATGGGATTTAGCTCTAGCTCTAGCTGAGTTTGCCTACAATAGTATTGTCCATAATGCTATTGGTAGATCACCATTTTCCTTGGTATACTTGAAAGTTCCAAAGAGTACTGTTGATCTGATAAAACTTCCAAAGTTATCAAACTTAAGCATAGCAACTGAAAATATGGCCAAACAAGTGAAGACTGTGCAAAAGGAGGTTGGTGAGAGACTTGAAAGGACTAATGCCAAATATAAAGAACAAGCTGACAAACACAAGAAGTCTTAACACTTTCCAAGAAGGTGACAAAGTGATGATTTTCTTAAGAAAGAAAGATTCCCTATTGGAACCTACAACAAATTAAAGCCGAAGAATTATGATCCTTATGAGATACTGAATAAAATCAACGACAATGCTTATGTTATCAATTTGCCTAAGGAAATGGGAATTTCAAAGACTTTTAATGTTGCTGATACCTATGATTTCGTGGAGAAGAAGAGCAATATCCTAATGACAACTCGAGGTCGAGTTCTTTTCAAGTAGAGGGGACTAATAAAGGATTGAACTCATAAGGATTTGTTTATGTTGTCCTTAACCTATTAGGATTTTGTTATGTTGTCATATACCCATTAGGATTTGTTTATGTTTTATTTTATTTTAATTTTCCTAGTTAGGTAGGTTTTCTTGTCAATAAGAAAAGGAAATAAGTTAGCTTTCGAAAAGGATTTCAATCAATCCTTTTCACGCTAGAATTAGGACTTTCATGTGCCACTTTAGGGGTATAAAAGGGAGGGTTAACAGATGTTTTGGGAGACCAAAAAAATTGCCTTTAATAAAAGTTTCTGCTGGAAATTTTCCTTAGAGAAACTGTCTTTCTCTTGTTGATTAAATCCTAAATTTTATGCTTGAATTTGGTTTAGAAATTAACCTAAAATCTCCACTTAACTAGTTCCGCTGTGTCACAAAAGACATTATTTTAAGCAAGTCTCCACCTTTTTATATCTTCCGTGAATCATAGGAGAGAAACAAATCTTTATACTTGACCACAACCATATCTTTAAAGTGCCTCAAATAAATAATCTACAATAACCTAAATCAAGAGTAGTTACCAATTTCAGCTTGTTATGCCTTGAATCAAATGGATTGGAAGATCGTGGGTTATATTAAATCCCATTCAAACTCCCCTTTTCAACTACTTATAACAAGATGTTGACACATGCAACTACCTTAGAATTCACTTCATCTGCAATCAGTCACAAAACCAAGATGCACTAACTTGCATTCTTCCATGTTTTTCAGCAAATAAACTGACGTTTTGGCACGCAAAATCACACAATAAAGACTGGAAATTTAGAAGAATGAATCTGCAAGCATGTTGCTTGTGCTCTGAAATGTATAAGGAGCACCGGAAGAACATAGGTTTCCATATTTTTTAAGAAATATGATTATCTGTTTAAAGAAAAAAGTATGGAACAAGTTTAGCTGGTATCAAGTCAAAAACATAGAATTGCTAGATGACATTCTCATATTTTTCACATGTCAGAACGTGTGGAGAAATATAAAACACTAAAAGAGAAGGAGATAATGACATTATATGATAGCTAACCATTCAACAAATGGAGATCAGGAATGAATAATGTAATAATATATAACTAATTTCTCACCGACTAGGAAAAAGAAGCAATTTGGCAAAAGGATACACCAAATAAAACCCGTGAGCAAAGGCACCAGCCAAAACAGCCGTAAACAAGCGGTCTCTTAAAACCGGTCTATGACGCAGTGAGAGTCGAACTGGAGAACATTAAGAAACACCCACAAAATAAAACGTAAGATAATCAACCCACAGAGAAGAACACCCCGAAGCATCAAACAGAACGAAAAATATACAAGAAGAGTGTAGGGAAGGATTGAAATGAGCTCACTGAGTGGAAGAACAGGTGCATAAATTAGAGGAACCAAGAACTTGAACGGGGGTCCTTTGTTTGGCTTTCTAACAGGATCTCTGAATTCAATACACGAAGAAAGCCAAAAAGAAGAGAAAAATAATAAATCAGCAATTCAGGTAACATACAAGACCACGCATATGTTTCCGCAGACATCTTTGTGGGGACTCACCGGTTCAAAGGATCGGATGGTGAGGCCATTACTGATATGAGAAGATGGAGATCGGACGAAAATATGTCCTTGAAAAACGTCCCTATGCCTTTTGATCTACGGTCTAATGACTTTAAGAAATGGACAAAAAGCCCCCAACACAGAAGTTTAACAGACAAGTTCAATTTGATTTGTCTCAAGCTTTAGGTTGAATCAGGGATGTCAACAACGGACCGGGATGGGCCTGAGCCGGCGATAGCTCAGCCCATCAAAAATTATATCGGACTATTTCGATTTACGGCGTGGGCCGTTTCTGACCCGTCAATGGGCCGCCTACGGAGAGGCCCATGGCCCTGTCCACTAGCCCGCCCGAGCCACGGGCCGTTTTTGACCCGTCATATTTTTAAAATTTTAAAAATAAATTTAAAATTTTGTGGCTTTATTTTTTAAAAATTAATAAATTATAAACTTTTTATTTTATTTTTCATATTTACATAATATATGCATTATACATATATATATTTATATTAATCTTAAAATGAATTAATCACTTTACTAATCCTAATGTATCAATTTCAAAA
>JAOSBN010000008.1:34646451-34659803 GCA_027563595.1 Erythroxylum suave | reverse complement strand
ATGAACTACATTAATTACAAATTTTTAACTTACTTAAATTATTTATTAATTATTTTAATAAATAATTAAAAAAATTTCGTGGTGTGATCGGCCCGCGGCCCATCCACCCTCGGCCCACGGGCCGGTCCGTGGCCCGTCGGCCATACATACTAGGCCCGTGGGCTGGTCAAACTGGGCCAAAAACCATTGGCCGACCCATGGGCCGGTCGAGCCGAATTTGACAAGCCGAGGTTGAATGCAGGTCTAATTGAACCCAACTTCGAACTGTGATAAATTTTTTTTCGATTTTAATTAAGGAATTAAACCAGATCGACAACAAGTACATATGATTTGAGTCAAATTTAAATTTCAGTTTCGATTAGAATTAAATTGAATATAATCGAATTCAGATTTTAAGATAATTTTTAAATCTGTTGGTAATATATTTATTAATTAAAATGGTAGTAATTTAAGTTTTTGATTAAATTTTTAATTTTATATTTATTTATAATTTAATAATTAATTTGATTAATTTTTAGAAATAATAAAAATATAAACTTTTTTACTATATTAATTTATCATATTTACTTATAACAAAAAGTGTAAAATATAAATATTTGGGCGTAATATAAATTTATTTTTATTTATAATTAATAATATATCAATTAATTTTAAATAATAATAATTAAGTATTTTATTAAATTATTTATTTATCGCAAGAACATTTGACAAAAAAGAAGAGAGATATAGAATTATGAACTCTTTATTTTCTATTCGTTTTTCTTTAGTTTAACATTGATTTTGTTTTATATTATGCGTAATTAAACACTTTTTTAAGTGTTTAGGTGTGATAAACTCTAGTTAGGATAATAATATGTTTCGATTTTTTTACTTAATACAACTGTTTTAATTGATGTAATGTGATTCAATTTTGTATTTATATATGTTCTAATAGATCTGGAATATTAGTACATACTCTAATTTTATAGCATAGAGAATGCAAAATCTTGTGTGTGAATAAAGCTACCATAATAGAAAGGATTTAATTGCAAACCTAGAGATAGGTCCACATAAGTCCTTTAGATTAGAGTCAAACCTAATAGCAGAATTCACAAATCGCTAAAGCAATCTTAGAAACTTTATTTGGAATAATTTCGATTAATAAACCTATGGATTAGTTATTGCTAGTCTCCAGAGAGCTATTAGCATAAGATAGGAATTTTCACGATCAAATAGTCAATAAAACAATTGTATAATAAAAGTTTCATTATCTAATGGTTTTAAGGGGATTCATTAACTAGACACTAATTCTTGATAATTATTATTTTCTAAGCAATTTTCCTTTGTCTTCTGCAATCGTTATCATTTCCTACTTATTTTGATTGTTTAAGTTTTATTTTCTTTATTAAAACTAAAATTCAATTCATAGGCTAGATAACAGAAGAGAGGTAATTACTAGTAGTCATTGTCTTCTTGGGATCGATCTGTACTTGCCTGTGTAGTTAGTTGTAGCTACACCATGTACTTGCAGTTAATTTAATATTAACAACAATGAAAAGAGTCAATCAGAGAGATTGATAGAATATTAGTGATATTTGAAAGTGTTGCAGGTAAAGTAAGTCTAGAAAAATGGGGTAATTTTTCAATTTTTCCCAAACACAATTGTGTTTCCAATCATAGATCTTTCTATAAGTTTTAGGTGTTACACAGTCTAGGATACAAACATGTACAAGGTCGTGGATCTTTCTATCTAAAGTCCTCTTATAGACATAGTTTGGGAGACAAGCATGTCCTAAAATGTAGATTTTTCTACAAATATTGGTTCAATTTCAAATATAAGCATGTCTTCAACATAAATGTGTCCCAAGATGTAGATCTGTTGGGACCCCACTCTTGCGAGTCACGAGCTCGACGTCCTAAGTGACATCTGGATGTGCATCCCACAAGGTGGAGTGCCCTCACCAGGACAATCCTCAAACTTGAAACTTCATCTTGACCTCTTCAAATATTTTGTCCCTTGACTTGTACTTGGAGCTCAAATCCTTAACTATTTCTTGATCCTTGATAATCACTTCTTGTTGAATCCCATTAATTAGTGAATTCTGTGATTAATTCCAACTAAGTGAATGTTCAATCATACTTGGTCGGGTCGGTCATTTTAGGCCCAGGCCCACCCCTAAAACAACTCTCGATGATAGTCAGCGGTGCCTGAATTCGCGCCGAAATACGGTATGGGAGAGGTAACGTGCATGGATGAGTTAACGTGTACACAATCACATCCATCCCTGATGATGATTACTGGTACCTGCTATATAAGCTCTTTACCTCTTCACGCAACGGATATGATCTAGAAAAACTCTGTTACTCTGGATCCATCTAGGATCGAAACTCTCATTAAGAGACTGACTTGAGCGTCGGAGAGGCCTCCCGGGAATCCGTTCCCGGCGTGCCTTTGTTGTCTTGCAGGTACGTCCGTTGCCGCAGCTGACTAATCTATGGACCATAGCGATATCGCCCAGCCCTAACCAGATCCGACTGAACCAATACTGGCTTAACTTCTTCTTTGTATCGTCTATGGTTGGCCCATGATCTGTATTTACCTATGGTCTGAGTTTGACTTATGGTCTGTGTTTGCCTATGGTCTGTGTTTCCTTTCGCCTATCGTCTGCCTTTGACTTTCTTCGTCTGTGTTGACCACATATCGTCTGTGTTCTATCGTCTGTGGTTGACTTTCTTATCATCTATATTTGACTTCCTATCATCTGTATTTTATCGTCTGTCTTTCTATCGTCTGTGGTTGACTTTCTTATCGTCTGTGTTTGACTTCCTATCATCTGTGTTCTATCTTCTATCTTTTTATCATTTGTGGTTGACTTTTTTATCATCTGTATTTGACTTCTTATCGTCTGTCTTTTATCCCCTTTTTTTATCGCCTGTCTTTCTATCGCCTGGTTTTCCATCGTCTGTCTTTCCATCTTCCGGCTTTCTATCGTCTGTCTTTCTATCGTCTGTCTTCTGACATCATCACAGACAATTCCTTTCATCTGTGTTTCCCTTGCATCTATGTTTCCTTGAGTCTATGTTTCCTTAAGTCTGTGTTCTGACGTCATCACAGACGATTCCTTTCGTCTGTGTTTCCCTTCCGTTTGCGTTTCCTTGAGTCTATGTTTCCTTAAATCTGTGTTCTGACGTCATCACAGACGATTCCTTTCGTCTGTGTTTCCTTGAGTCTCTGTTCTGACGTCATCACAGACGATTCCTTGAGTCTATGTTTTTTCTTGCGTCTGTGTTATGACATCATCACAAACGATTCCTTGAGTCTGTGTTTTCTTCTTGCAACCAACCTTACTTAATGCAATCATAAATCTTTTCAACCACCCTCATTCATTTAATTCTAAGGGCGAATACGCAAAACATAATCACCAAATATTTCCCAAAGCCGCAAACTCATTTGATCATCACATGCAATATGAAAACTACCACATTGGTCATAACAAACATAAAATACATTTCATTCATATTAATTAGTAGAAGTCTTTACAAAGCTTTATTGAACATTTCAAGCCACAATACATAATACACTTGAACTAGTAAAACTTGAAATGTGGCTAAAGCTTTGAATTCTCAAAATTTCTAACTTAAAGATACAAAAGAACGTATGCAAGATTGAGTGCTGCCTTGACTCTTGACGTACTCACTTTCTTACTCTTCACCTGAATGAGACAGAATTGGGAGGGGGTGAGCTTAAAGCTCGTGAGTGACAATTTTATAAGTGAGAAATAAGCAAAAACTTTTTCAAAACTCTTTGTCATTTACACTTAGAAACCGTAATACTTTCTTATAGAAAACACAAACACTTAATTCTCAAAATCCTCACTCAATCAAAACAGTTCATGAGCACTTATAAATCATGCATGCATCAAACTTGTCACAATCATAAACACATCACAAATGGTTTGGGTGAGTCCAATTCATGACGCACTACACATTTCCATATAATGGTCCTGTGTAGTCGTAAACTTGAGGGAGTCCTTAAAGGAGCTCTGTGCCATTAGCGGGCAGGCGGGAGAAGCCTATTCTTGGGTCAACGTGCATGTGACGGTTCTTGAGGGACTACCACAAACCCACATAACATGTAATTCATGAATTGAAAACAGTTTGCCCTAAATGACATCTTGTTGGAAACTTGTTCTTCATGCACATGAAATATTTCAAAGAAACATTTATGAAAACTTGATTTCATAATCTTGCATCTTTTCAAAAAGAATTATTTTCATAAATCATCTATACAAATCATGTAGTAACGTGTAACAATCTCACATGCAACCAAGAGCAAATAAATACAACATTCATGATGCAATTGAAGACCTTTAGCTTTCTTTATTCAAAGAAACAACGAGTGTCTTATTTACTCTATTATAAAACTGTACCCACCTTAGTTTCCTTTCTTGAAAAGTTGTTCAAATGTGCCTTTCCTCTTGCTCCTCTTGCCTCTCTTGATTTCCTCTTTGATTTCCTTCATAAAGGACACAATTCCCATTCAACGGAAATTCAGATTTGAGAACCCATAAAGCACGTGCACTAATATGGATCCTAGAATTCTTAAACCCATACATTTCTTAAGCTCTATGAACCAAAAACCGTTCAAAAATCCAAGAGATTAAAATTGACTTACCTTGGATCTTCACCAAATAATGAGATTCTTGGCTCTGAAGAAATCTCTTCCCTTCCTCTTTCTTTTTCTCTTCTTGAGTAACCTCAAACTCTCTCTTTAAGACTAAGAAAAATCGTAACCTAGTTCAAAGCTCTATTCCTTTTTTAACTCCACCGAAACCTCTCTTCTTCTTTTTCTCTCTTTTACTTTTTGATTTTCTCTTCCTCTTTCACGTTTTTGTCTTCTTATTTACAAGACAATCTTTTCCTCTTCCCATTATACCCTTAATGGGTGAGGAAAGTCCACCTTATCCTTCCTTTAATGCCTTAGTGCTTCTAACCTTAAGTAATCCACCTAAAATACCCTTATGCATTCTTAATTTTTCAATTTAACTTACTTCATTCCATACTCTAACTTAATCTTAATTCTTCCATTTAATACTTCAAATTTTCATCAATCCATGAAATAAATCCTCCTAGACTTGATATAATAATTAGGCTCCAATTAAAAATGATTCACCCATCAAGAACACAAAATTCATTCAATTTATGCCTACTAACATAATAAAAAAAATTCAGGGTCCAACAGGATCTTTCTAGAAAGTTTGAATGTTAATATAGTCTAGGACA
This sequence comes from Erythroxylum suave, assembly GCA_027563595.1. Lineage (NCBI taxonomy): Eukaryota > Viridiplantae > Streptophyta > Magnoliopsida > Malpighiales > Erythroxylaceae > Erythroxylum > Erythroxylum suave. Next base: position 34,654,541 of record JAOSBN010000008.1, on the reverse strand, counting down.
TAAACATTTCCTAGGCTATCCATCTTTTTGTAACTATTTTTCAATATAGAAATTTGAAATGGTTTGCAATACATGTATGTGATTCTACTTGGCCTATATATTTAGGGTGGTAATAGATTATAATTTTGTATCTGATGCTATGTTTTCTTAATAATCTATCAAATTGCATATTATAAAAACCTTCTTCCCTATCATTTATAATCGCCTTAAGTGTGCTAAATCAAGTGAAAATCTTTTTCAAATTTTAAGAAAAACCTTAAATTCATTAGTAAAATTGAAGTTTCTATCCATTTAGATACATAGTCAATTGCTACTAGAATGTACTTATTTCTAAAGGAAATTAGGAGGGGACGCATGAATTCAATTTCTTACACATTAAATAATTTAAATATTCATGAGAAAAATTTCATGTTTAGAGAGATATTATTTGTCTCGTGAGACTCATTACAAAATTGTACTTACATATAAGTATCCTTAAATATTCTTGAAAAATTAAAATCTTTTTTGTAGTTTAGTTTACTCTAAAATGACCTCTTACGTCCAAAGAATGATAGTAGCGTAGTATTAATTCCATCCCTTTTCATGTATGCATTGTCTAATCAATTGAATTGCATAAATCCTAATAAGAACATATCTTCCCATTTGTGGTGTTTCATATAAGAATATTTTGTAACAATTATTTAAAATGCACTTAGGTATAATTCTAGCTGCTAAATAGTTAGCACAATAAGACAACCAATTGATGGAATACCTCAACAAGATTTGGTATTTCGTCAAGGAAAGAGTCACCTATATTTTCTTCACTAAGATGGTATACTGATGTATTCATGACTTCTTATTCATCTTTAATCTCCAAGTCAAATTCATAAAATAACTAAATCCATCTAATTAATCTAGCACTATAAGAAAATGGGTGTTTAGTGATGGAAATTACCAATAGAATGTGAAGATTTTCTGTCGGCAAGCAAATTTGCCAACGGGAATTACTAACCGCATGAGTCGTCGGAAAAACAGCTGTCAGTAATCTTTAGTGTCAGAATAGAAATATCTGGTAGGTAACTTATTTTTAAGTGCATTAGTAAGAGGCATTGGAGAAACAACCATCATTAATCTTTAGTGTCAGAATAGAAATATCTGGTTGGTAACTTATTTTTAAGTCCATCAGTATTACCAACGCAATATTTATATTATATCGGTAATATTTACCGACGGATAAAGTATTGAAAATCCGTCAGAACATTTAGCAATGATAGGTTATGTTCTATCGGTAAATTTAGCGACAAATATTGTCTGTTTATCAGTAAGTTTAGTAATGGTCAAGTTGTTAAAGTTTCATCAGAAAATTTAGCGACGATAAGTTTTTTCGTTGGTAAATTATTTACTAACTGGTAAATTTAGTATTATTGACGGTCAAGTTGTTGAAGTTTTGTAGGAAAATTTAGCAATAGTAATTTTTTTTGTCAGTAAATTATTTACTGACAGAATTTTCTTATTTTGTCGGTAAATTTAATGCTAAATTTATCGACGGATATCATAATTATGTTAGTAAATACACTAATTTCGCTTTTTTATTTATCGTACATTTAAGTTGTAAATTTAATTTTGATTGGTAATCTTAGTATTGATATTTAATTTGTACAGTTATTTGGTGATAATATATTGAATTTTTTCTACATTTAATCTATCTAAACAATAAGTTGAATGAGAATATAAAGTAAAAATTATCTTAATTGATAATAAAACATTATTATCTACAATAATAAATATGTAATTTATACAAAATAACTTGAAAGTAGCAAAACTAAGCTATGTAGTTGGTGAAGGTGGATGGTCTAATTGTTGCAATGAGGTGCTGCCCCTCTCCTTCAACTCATTTATCTCATTATGGAGCTAGGCTATGTACTTCATCGACTGTTGCAACTGAGTTGCCAAATTTGTACTGTGCTCTAAAGTTGAACAACTCTCTCATTGAATGTCGACCGCCTACTAGATATAATTGTATTGGATGTGGAGGATTGTGAATAACACGTATTCGCAAATGAACCTAAGAAGAAGATAATTTCACAACGATCCCTATCACCCACTGCATTAGGATATGCCTCACTCTCATCAACAATTTTAGAGTGCTAAGACTATCATTGAATGATTTCTTGTATTTGGTTCTATCAGGAGACAATGTTTATGTTAATAAATGATAACTTTAAAGAAATGATATTAAAGCACAAAGTTCACAAATATTAAGTTCTCTACATCGAGTTTTGAAGAAGGTCACATCATCATGTTTCTTCATATGGGTATGCAAAAAAAGCTGACGAGGTGTAGACTTGCCCATAGACTTTTCCACATCATAATAAAATGTTATAAGTGAACTACAATTTTAAAAAGTTTTGGCAAAGTTTCCTCTATTTTTATGATATTCACCTCCTGATAAACAAAGAAAGTATCTCAACAACATAGTCATATATGGCATTAGAAATTTATAACATTATCATTATCTATAATACACATATATTTTCATTCTAAAATTCACACATCAAATTAGATTGAAATACATCAAAGTAAATAATAATAATAATATAAATGTAAAGTGTAGATACTTACAAGTTTCTTTGCATGCTTCTGGTGGGTAATAGATACTCCAGTGTGTACGGGAAGACTCTCTACCCCTATCCTCTATGTCTGTTGGTAGAATTGTGCTCTGAAATGGAAGTTGCCTTGGGTGATGCCCAATACTACTGCTAATGACTACATATTTCTTTAGATATATGTGGAGGTCATACACTAGTTTTGTGAGCACACCAAGAAAGTCTCTATAATGTGTCTCTCCCATACTTTATATATTACCACGTCAAATTTGGAATCCCAAAAAAATTCTTTCTGAAAAAAGAAAACCATACTATAAGTACGTATATCCTACAATATTTATCTAATTAATGTATACAATTAATTAGATAAAAAATATAAAATAATATATTTTTTGTACCTTAAACTCCTGATAATAAAAATCCTTTGTCGCCTGAGAGACATTCTTCCATATATAACCTTCAAGATCAATCTTCTCCTTGAACTTGGATGTCATGTTTCTTGAGCACGTTCTAGATGGAACCAACCTAGTATATAACCAACTTTAGATCATTTTCAAATTAAAACCTATAACTTCAGTATAAACCTGTGGTGTTATCATGTATGTATTTTCACTCACAGATTATTAACTATTGTGATGTATGTTCTTCCATCTACTCTGTTAGCTCCAGGCTGGATGTTGTTGGATGGTGCAACAACAGGTACAAAAGGTAATGCCTCATCTGAATGTGTAGTAGCTAGAGGTACAACACTAGATTCTGTAGTAGCTACAACATGTGATGCTTCACCTATAAAGTGACTGGCTCCAAGTTGTGGTAACCTTAACCATGGCTGCATCATATCTTGTTTTCTCTTTGATAGCATACTTTTAACTTGAAATTCACATCTTATTGAATATTCCAGTAATAGAACAATATTAATTGAATATATAACAATATATTATTGATACAATAATATATTTTTCATATAATATTCTATTACAAACACAAATTAATTGTTATCATGATCACTTAATTGTAAATCAAAATCATCATCATCTTCTTTTTCTAAAGAATTAGAATCAAACTCAACCTCCTTTTCAGATCTCTCGGCCTCCTCATCCTCTCCTGTGAAAATTTTAACATATTCATTATTTGGATCGTTCAAAAGTTCATTCTCGTCATATGTAACACATGAATTTATTTCATAAGCATGTTCCTGAAATGCTTCACTTTCAGTTCTCTTATTTTCTCCTTTTCCATGTAATTCAAAAACACTTATAGTTTTTTACTTTACAAACATCAACCAATCTGACTTATCTCATCTTAAGCTAGGAAAAGGGACATAATACACCTAGATTGCTTACATCGTTAACATGAAAGGTTCAAATTGTCTACATCTTCTTCGCTGGTTGATCTAAAGTCCTCCAATATTCCTACAGAATGTTTAACAGAACGATCTACCAATTGCAAGATGATAGTGGAGGACTTTAGATCTCCCAACTTGAGCTTTCTAAAAATAAGGTATAAGACTCACACTTGGCCAATTGCCCTTAAATAACATATATCACAACTAAAGCTCTTACGCTAACAACACAAGTTAGTGAAACTACCATAGTCCTATGTTTAGGAGGCAACTTGTTTTGAATTATAGCACTATACTCATACATCAAGTTCACAGTTTCACAATCCTCGAGCTTTCTTTTATTAGATAATTTCTCCCTCAAAATTTTAGTATAGGTTAGTGAAGGGGATCTTAATTTATAACTTTTGATGAACCTCTAAAAATGTTTCAAATTGCTTTTCTAGTTTCACCTTAGTCAATAATTAGAGAAAGGTTATAGGCAGCTTGTCAGGTATCGGGAAAACATTTTTAGTCCCTCATTCTCTGTCCTTCCTTCTTATTAGTGTCTCCTTCCTCACTAAGTTTCTCTTTCTCATTATTTTCTCTATCTCCAATCTCCCTCACTTTGAGGTCCTCTAATAGTTTACCACTCCTTAATGTTACAACTTTATAATGTTCTATAAGAATTTTAGGTTTTCTACGTTGAGCGATTTGTCCTTCTAATGTCTTCTTGGAGTAGCTGTAGGCTCCACCTTAGAACTAAGCTTATTAATCTTTATTGGAAAACTAAAACATAACCTAATTATCACTTACCATCCTCTAATTTACCATTTCATCTAAAGAAGAGAAAAAATACGTACATGCCATAGTTTCATAGGTATTACTCGTATGATCCATATAGCTTCAAATATTTCTACAAAGATGTCATTATATGGTGATTATGAGTATATATAAAGAAATTGCTTTGTGAAACAACACCTACTAAGTAAGCTTAAACATATATGAGTTAGAAAAGATTAAGAATTAACATCCAAAGACTAAATTTTGTATATGTACTTAAATCATATTAATTTCTGTGCATTGTAGGTCAATATCAACTTACATAAAATAAATACCAACAATTGATATCAACTTTACTAATAGCAACCTTGGTAGTTCTAATAATTAATTTCAAAAGGAAAATCATGAAAAGTCCTCACATTAGTCAAGTAAGGAAATTGATGCCAAAAGAATAATTATTGAACAAAGAGAGATAGAAAATAAAGTAAAAATTGGTGAAACAAAAAGGAGGTCACCCCCTTGCTTTTCTATTAATGACATCTAAGCTTATTAACTTGGCATACATATTCAAAGGGAGAAAGACTTGTTTCATGTACCTAAAAGGAGAAAGATCGATTGATCTTTAAATTCATAAAGAGCTCCTTAAAAAATGTTCATTTCTTGATAAGCACTTTGCTTGTTCATTTTATCCATATGATATAGTGGAAATTATCTCAACTTTTGATACTTATCCCTTTATATGCTATATGCTAGATACCATATTTAATATTGAAAAAAATGGGAGAGAGTGATGATATTGAAACTTGAACATTCATATTTAATAATATATGATTAAACGGAACATGAATTACAAATTACTTTATTATGGAGGAGCTTACTCAGTGTCCTTTTTTTTCCCAATATCATCACATATTTTTTCCTCATAAAAAGGGATATTATTATTTCTTATCCCATAGTATTGATAATAATAAAATATATTATCATTAATAAGTTTACTTTTGGTGATAGTAGTAGCCATATCATAAGCAATATATGAAAGATCAAGTTTAATAGAAGTTAAAAATTAGTAAGGGAGTTGATTGAATTAAGAAATCAGAGAATGAAAAAATGAGCAAACTATAATACATATGCAATTTAAAAGAGTTTCAAGTTAATTCAAGCAAGTGGACCAAGAACAAGAAAGACCGAAACACTTTTTTTTAATAATTCAGTAAATTTATAAATAAATAAAAATGTACGTACATCGAGAGCTTTCCAAAGATGGCAATCTCTTACCCCATCCTAAAGGAACTTACAAGAAAGCATGAGGAACCCTAAAATTGTTCCCCCATGCTAAACAAACAAAATAGCATGCCTAAACCATATCTAGCAACAAAAGTGATCATATCAAGGACCATCTTACCAGTAATACAACTATTTCCATATAAAAGTCTCAAGAAACAGAAAACTAATAGACTTCTTACTAATCCTTTTTATTCGGGTAGTAAGGGCTCTCCTATGATAAGTTGCTAGAGGAGTGGACCTTGTAGCTTGGGACACCATGCACATTCTTCAATGCTTTTGTAGGTTCAGCCATTGCTATATGTTATGCCTTTCTTGCTGACGAAGAGGGTGAGTTTCCTTTCATTTTCCTAAAGCTGTAGTGATAATCCATGCCTTGCATATATGCTCACATTGATATATATTGTCGATGAGTGAGATAAAATTGATTTCCCAAACCAACTATCACGCCTGCAAAATAAAATTAAAAGAAACAAGAAAACAAACCACCTCTATTTACCTTCTCTCAGTGTTTGAGCTGACTTGTTCCATTACTTGGAAGATCACTTTAGTATTAATGTTCCCCACTTCCATGGCTGCATTTTTTAAGGTTCTAAGGTTTCTCTCGAACCATAAGTTGTACACAATAATAGAAAGAATAACGACAAAAATGTTGAGGTCAATGTTTTTGTGGCTTTAAGGTTGGTTAAACCAAAGTAGAATGGATTGGAGGTTTAGCAGATTTGGAATGTTTGTCTGAAAGTGGTTGAGGCAGTGTAGCTACATTGATTTTGAGAAGGAGCATTCAAAAAAGAGGTGGTTGGTAGACTCATTATCCAAGTAGCACAGGGAGCAATGATTAGGAATATAAGTATAAAGGAGTTGATCCCTTATCTGTAGCTTATTAAGGAAAGCTAACCATAAGATAAAGGCATACCTTGGGTTGAAACCTTTATGCCACACTAGTTTATGCCAAGGTACTTTTGGCAAAGGTGGTCTCATCAAAGAGTAAGCTGAAGCATTAGTGTAAATTTTTGAGGGGCTTGCAGTCCATTCTAATATATCAGATTGGGACCAATTAGGTTGGTATATTAAAGGCTAGAGTATGCGAATGGTCTCAATTATGGCACCTTGCCAACACCATATATTGTCTCTAATAATATCCGCTACTTTTGCATTCATTGGAAATTGTAAACCATTGATAGCTCTAGGCGTAGAGAGATGCTTGAGGATAACTCTAGGGTGCCAAGGGTCCTGCCATAAGAAAGTAGAAATTCCATCTCCTATCTTAAATTGGAAATGGTTCCCAATAATATTTCTAACCTGAATAAGTTTCCTCCAACTCCAAAAACTATTATTAGTTAAGCACTCTAGAGTAGACAAATGTTTAATCCCCAAACCACCCTCTATTTTAGATCTACAAAGGCAATTCCACTTGACTTTTATATGATTTTGGACCCTACCTTTCTAGACCACAATAAGTTCCTAAGTTTAGACTCAATTTCTTTAATGATAGAGATAGGAAGTAAGAAATGGCTAGCCCAGTAGACCTGAAAAGTAGATAAGACAGAAATTACCAATTGAAGTCTACCAGCATAGGACAAGGCTTTAGGAGTCCATTTGTTAACTCTGTAATCAAATTTTCCAATAGTGGGATACAATCTCTCCTAGTCAATCTACCTGTTAAAAGGGGAACACTTAGATATCTTATAGGAAGATTACCCCTTTTAAGACCCGAAATAGTTTCCAACTGAATGGCCATATTATCCACATTAGGAGATAAAAGAATTGACTTTTGCTAGGGTTCATATCCAACCTAGAGAAATTTGAGAAAGTTCGCACGCATTTAAGTAAGGTATTCACCAAAGTAAGATCAGCATGACAGAACAATAACATATCATTAGCAAACAAAATATGGGACAATTTAAGAGTTTTACATCTTCAATGGAATTGAAAAGTAGGATTTCTACTATTGTAACATTCAAAGTCCTAGAAAGCACCTCCATACAGATAATAAATAGGTACGGAGAGAGAGGATCTCCTTATCTTAATCCTGATTTCCCACAGAAAATTTAGTAGGAGAACCATTGATCAAGATAGAGTAGGAAGGCGAGGTTACACACTCTTCGATCCACTTAATAAAC
>JAOSBN010000008.1:34608727-34623686 GCA_027563595.1 Erythroxylum suave | reverse complement strand
CCCCCCGAACTCGGATCTTGAAACAAGAGGGAGGCCAGCTCTCTCCTACTCTCACTACAGGAGCTATGCACAGACTCTACTATTACAGCAGAAGGGCACGAATGAACATATTGATGAAGGACAACGTTGTCTTGGCAAACTGATGATTGAATACGTGATGGAGAGTTGGCCTAGAGCTCCATACTGTGTAGGGAGGGGTGACACCACGATCAAGCTTGGCAATAGATACTAGAGACGATTAACTCACCTATGTTGCATGGAGTAGCCTACGGAGAGGCCTATTATTCGACTAACTTGTTTGTTCATTTTGCAGGTAACCCTTAGGCGAAGACCACCAATTAGTGGTCCTACTCTAGCTGAATCAAGGCACCCATACTCATCCGTCCCTGTTCACTACAGATGATCTTGAGTTTACTGTTCACTGCCAGAGTACTATTCATCACTAGAATTTGCTTAGGCTCCCTCTATGCTGACCGACTGATCATTGAACCTCTTTGTGCTTGTGATTTCTCCTTTAGAGATGGACGTGGTAAAATAACCATTTTGCATGGTACTATTGTGTATGGTACTGTTCACTGCATGAAGTACGTACCTGCCACTATTAGTGCTGGCTAGTTGTACCTGTCTTGTTCATCGTTGTTACTGTTCACTACCAGATCGTTAGAATATTACGGGCGACCTTCCACTATTGGACGGCTACCCATTGACTGCCACCTATTGACTGATTGCCCTATTTATGGATGAGAAGAGACGGGGGACGCACTTTACGTACTCTGCATAGCACTGTGTCTTTGCATGGCACTGTTCACGTCCACAGGTATAATTAGTGCTCGTCCCTAATAAAGGCATACTGCTAACTTCTGACTTACTGGTGCATCCCTGAGGCCACAACGCACTACGTCCCTGGTGGAATCACTATGCACTTATCGGAAATACTGTGTATTCGCTAGACTTACTGTGCACTCGCGGACGATACTGTTCATTGGCCGAAATTACTGTTCATGTATGGGGATGACTAACAAATTACTAGTAGCTTTAGCTGGTAATTTATTATTCATCTTTGTCTTTTGTATAGCACTTTCATATCTTTAGTTCCTTTGTTATTTTAACTGCCTAGCCTCATTTTAATGTGTAATGGGGAATTTTGGCTTATCTCTTTTGGGTGTACTGGGGACATGTAATTAGGTATGTAAGACTTAACTTCTTACCCAGATTGTTCCTATGTTAGGATAGTCTGATTTTTAAGGTCAGGGTATGCCCCTCAGGACCATGTATATATTCATTTTTGGTATAATATATTTACATTTTACCAAAAACTGTAAGGCCTTTTTCTTAACCTGTTACAATAGTTTTTTGCATGAGATATATACATGGATGTGTTTTTTGTCACATTATATTTCCAATGGTATATCATATGCTCAAATCAAAGTTAAAATGAGTGAGAAATAATAGCCCGAAGTGTGCAGCGTGGGCATGAAATTCTAGAAAATCTGGGTTTAATATGAATGTTTTCATCCACAGCATGTGTTTCTCGAAAGTTTAAACCCATTTTTTGAACTGTTAAAATACTTTTTTGTAAGAGATGCATATGGATGTGTTCTTTATCAAATTATCTTTCCAACAATATATCTTATGCTTAAATTGGAGTTAAAATGAGTGAGAAACAACGGTTCGAAGTATGTATCGTGATCATGAAATTCTGAACTTTCGGAAAATCTAAATTTTTCGAGGCCATGTATTCGTGTCTCACACACGCCCTAGGGGCATGTAGGGCACACGGGGCCACCCCAGAGGACCCTTTATTAAAATTTTTCAAATTTTTGAGTTATTTGTTAGCCTAATTTAAGATTTTGCTTAATTACATTAGTGTAATAATTTTTTATTTTTATTTTTTGGCTATTAACTTAGGTTTTCATGCTTGATAATTCTGTATTATATTCATGAATTTATGATGCATTTCATATATGTTATAAGTTGTATTTTATTATTTATTTATTTTATGTGTTAAATGATTATTATTAGTGTTAGGAATGAATGAATGAATGAATTGTCTATATGACTAATTGTTAATTAATGCTAATGGACATAAATTAAATAAAGATGCATTGATATTTTAAATTAGTGCCTTTGTTGTGTGATGTATGTTTTCCAAAATAATTTTATGTACAAGGAAGAAGGTGTGACATCCCTATTTAATATTTGTTATTAGAATGATGTAACAGGATTGCATTGTGATTATTAATGTCATGTATCTTTAATATTGAGGCATTGTAAGGGGATAAATTTTCACACTAATTCTAACTATATAATTTTATTTTGGACATAAGGCACCAAAATGTCAATGAAGTCTTAGTATGAGACTCACTAATGCATTCATGATTGGTTGATGCTATATTTAATGGATGAGTTACCCATAATTTAATTAATATTAATCATTAGGCAAAATACAATTAGGCGCTTAATACTGCTTATGTTGTTAGTGATGATTACTAGCAAGTTTGTGAAATTTTCAACAAGTTTCTGAAATTTTCAAATTGATAATGTAAGTGGAAGTTGAGCTAACTAATTGAGATTAGCATAAATAGATATGTGCCTTAATTAAACATGTACAATGATGTAGTGAAATGGCAACCAAGAGTTCAATAATTGAGATAACCAAGGGAGAGAAACTTGATGGTAAAAATTATGACTTCTGGTATAGGAAGGTTTAGTACCTTCTTAATAGGCATGAGTTGCTCGACTATCTAACCACCAAAATGAGCCGACCCAAGGCTAGGAATTTGGCCCAGCATCGTTGCGACCATGAGGTTTATGCCCTTTGTAAAAGAAGGTAAGTAAGGACAAACCTCACGGGGCTTAGTACACTCCTAAGCAAAGTGTCCCTTCTTCCTACAATTGAAGCACATGAGTTTGGACTTATCCTTTTTACCCTTGTGTTCTCCTTTACGATGTTTAGTGACTTACCCTTCTTGTGGCCCTTGGTTCTTAGTTTTTCCCTTCTTGCACTTAAGACCATCACCTTTGTGCCCATTTTGTACAACTAATGCAACAATACTATGGTTTGCATTTCTATGCTCTGCCTCAAGTTCCAAATGGCGGGAAATGTCATCAAAGGTCTCAATAGCCTCATTATGAGTAAGGATCAACTTCACTTGTCCCCATGAGGACTTGATAAGTGACCTAATGATAGCTAGAAACTATAATCTATGACATCATAACCTGCTGTCTTCATTTCCCTAAAATATGGTGGGACAACAGCCACGAGGCTTCATGCCTTAACGCTTAGGTTTAATCAATACATGATGGAACCTAAGCATAAAATGACTGAACATCTTACGGTGATGTCATCCATGATTAGAGAAATGAAGGCAATAGGTTATGATATCACAGATGAGCAACAACTTCTAACTATCATTAGGTCACTTCCTGAGTCCTCACGGGGATAAGTGAAGTTGGTCCTTACTCATAATGAGGCCATTAAGACCTTTGATGACATTTCCTACCATTTGGAGCTTGAGGCAGAGCGTAGAAAGGTAAATCGCAGTACTTTTTCATTAATTGCACAAAATGGGCGTAAAGGTGATGACCCTAATTGCAAGAAGGGAAAAGCTAAGAACTAAGGGCCATGAGAAGGGCAAGTCGCTAAACATTGTAAAGGAAAATGCAAGGGTAAAAAGGATAAGTCCAAATTCATGTGCTTCAACTGTAAGAAGAAGGGACACTTTGCTTAGGAGTGTACTGAACCCCGTGAGGTTTGTCCTTACTTATCTTCTTTTATACATGCTTTTGTTTGCACATATGCATTTTCGCTCATTCTCTCCATGATTGGATTGTAGATAAACATATGACCTGCGACCATGTAAGATTTATAGATTATCATCGATTACCAAAGGGTAATCATTTTGTAACAATGAGGAATGGAGCGGAGGAGAGGGTCCTTGGTGTAGGAAACTACCAACTTACTTTGCATAGTGGACACAAACTGCTCTTATATGATGTGCTTAATGTACCCACAATTTGATGTAATCTACTTTCAGTATCGACACTAATAAACTTAAGTTTTTCTTTTCTTGTTAGTAAGAATGGTGTGTCCATTCATCTTTATGATACCCTTTATGGTCATGGGCACTTTTGTAATAGTCTATTTATGATGGACTTAGAAGATGTATATGAATCTCATAAAGATTTTGCTCATATTGCTTCTTCTTCTTATGTTGATATTGAAATTGAGTCTATTATATGGAATACTCGATTAGGACATATTGGACAAGATAGAATGTCCAGATTGGTAAGAGGAGGGCTATTAGGCTCTCTCGCCAAAGTGAGTCTTCCTACTTTTAAGTCTTGTCTCATTGGGAAAGATAGTAGAAAGTGTTTTGGTAAGGCTAAAAGGGCTTTGCATCCTCTAGAATTGATCCTCTCTGATATTTGTAGGTCTATGAATATAAAAGCGCGTAATGACATGACTTACTTTATCACATTCATAGATGATTTCTCACAATATGAGTTAGTATTTCTGATGTCTCACCGCTCAGAAGCTTTGAATTGTTTCAAACACTTTGTAGCTGAGGTTGAGAATCAGAAAGATAGGAGTATTAAGGCTCTTCGTACGATAGAGCCAAGAGTATATCATTAATCAGTTTAGAGAATTTTATGAGAATAAAGGAATACTCCAACAGTTAACAATTTCTAAAACTTCGCAACAAAATGGGGTTGCAGAGAGAAGGAATCAAACTCTGTTGGACATGATTAGGTCGATGATGGCTCAAGCCAACCTCCCAATTAAGTTTTGGGGGAATGCCTTTGTGACTGCGGTATACATCCTTAGCTGGGTGCCCACTAAGTCTGTCCCGACTATTCCATATGAGTTATGGAATGGAGACAAGCCTAATTTGGAAGGCCTAAGGCTATATGGATCAGCTAGTTATGTTCACCATTCTTCTCATAAGTTTGGGAAGTTAGGCCCTAGAGCTAATAAATGTGTGTTTATTAGATATTGGGAGCATTTTAAGGGCTATGTGATGTATGATGAATATCATGGAGGGCTCACTGAGGTTGAGTCCCAAGATGTGGATTTTTTAGAAGATGATTTCCCTAGTATTGGTGAGATTAAACAAAGTCTTGAGCTTTACGAGTTAGAGGAACATCAAGAAAAAGTGCCCTAAATTGATTTGGATTCACAATCCATTCCAATGACTAATGAGGTCAGTGGGAGCACAGAACCTAAGGCTTAGTCTTCAGGATTGCATAGGAGTCAATGTAGAAACGTTCCGCGTAGACACTTTGAAATAGAAGGTGGATCCTTCTTGAGCATTTTTGTTGATGTTGATGAGCCTTTTTCTTTTGAAGAAGCAATGAACTCACCAATTTCGAGTAAGTGGCTTGCATCAACGAAAGATGAGATGGAATCCATGGCTAAGAACCATGTGTGGGATTTAGTTGACCTACTTATTGGATGCAAACTTATTGGAAACAAGTGGGTCTTGAAGGTTAAGCATAAGGAAGATGGATCAATTGATAAGTACAAGGCCAAATTAGTGGTGAAAGGTTACACCTAAAGGGAGGGTACGGATTATAATGAGACATTTTCTCACCAGGTTACACCTAAAGGGAGGGTACGGACTATAATGAGACATTTTCTCCTATGGTGAGATTTATGTCCATTTGCCTTATCTTAGCTATTATTGAACATTTAGATTTGGATTTGTTCTAAATGGATGTTAAAACGGCATTTCTCAATGAAAAAATAAATGAAGAGATCTATATGGATCAACTCGTTGGGTTTTGAGCAAAGGGATAAGAGCACAAAGTGTGTCACTTGAGACGTTCTATTTATAGCCTAAAATAGTCATCTAGGTGATGGTATCTTAGATTTCATCAAGCCATTACATCGTTAGGCTTTGCGATGATTAAAGAGGACCATCGTGTATACATAAAGAGACAAGATATTGTGTTTCTTATACTCTCTTTACATGTAGATGATATTTTGACGCTTGGGAATGATATGGAGATGATCATTACCACTCAAAAGTGGTTGTCCTTTACCTTTGAGATGAAGGATATTGGTGAAGCAGATTACGTTTTTGGGGTTAAGATCTTGAGGGGTCGTTCTAAAAGATTTCTGAGTTTGTCTTAAGAAACTTATATTAAAAAGATCATGGAGCGTTTCCATATGCATAACTGGATACCTGTTGACACTCCAATGGAGAAGGGCCTCTACTTAAGTATAGATCAATGTCCTAAAACAAAAGACGAAAAACAACAAATGGCTAAAGTGCTATATGCAAGTGTTGTCAGTAGTTTAAAGTACGCTATGTTGTGTACTCAACCTGACATATACTTTGCAGTTAGGATGGTTAGTAGATATCAAAGTAATCCTGGACCTGTGCATTGGGCATCAGTTAAAAGGATGTTTAGATATTGAAGAGGAATCACTAACATGTCTTTATGTTATCAAGGTGGGAGCCTCAAATTGGTTAAATATAGTGATTTCCATAGGTCCATTAATAGAGACGAGCGAAAGTTCACATCAGGATATGCTTTCATTCTTAAAGAAGGAGCCATTTCTTGGTGTAGCAAGAAACAATAGTGTATGTCATTATCTGTGATGGAGTCCAAGTATGTTGCATATACCTTGGTGGTGTAAGAGGCGATATGGTGGAGGATATTTTTTTGAACCTTAACATTACTGGGCATCTTCTTGAGGCCACGGTTATCTATTTTCATAATACAACTGCCATTGCCTATGCAAAGGACCCGAATTATCATAGAAAGACAAAACACATAGATACTTGCTACCACTTCATTCGTGATATCATTGCACAAGGACATGTGGTCTTAAAACATGTCTCTATAAGAGATATGATAGCTGACCCTTTTACTAACCCATTACTAGAGATGCTTTTCAAAAGCACATTAGGGGTGTAGGTTTGTTGAGGATTTTATGTATTTTTACATTTACTTATGCATTAATGAAATATGTTTTTCATTTTAATCTTGTGTGAATTTTCATAGTAGATTAAGGTTTAATTGAAAATACCACATACCCAAAAAGTTGTCATTAGGCATAATATTGCTCTCTCACATGAGAAAATCGCCCCAATACTATGATAGCATGTGGGATGAGACAAAGTATTGCAAGGTATAAAATTATAGGCAATCTCCTTAATTACTATGACGTGATTAAGGATTTTGTTTGTCGCCTTAGCTGAGTGCTAAGATAAGACTTGTTTAGTCGAACATGGAAAGTGTATCCATATAGCCTGTATAAAGTCGGATTTGAGTCTATGGTGGCTTAAGTCGGTCACTTTCTAAGTTAACTGGACCATGTTCGGTATGGTGTTATTTGGAGCCTGACAAACCCTTCGTGGGAGCTCCACCATAGGATGCACATCATATTGCATATACTTAAGATGATCGATTAAGGGAGTGATGAATAGGTCCCTTCTTTATCACTGTGTGAGCCTTGTGGACATCTAGTCCACCTATATACCCTTTGGAACTTTGACCTATGTCATGAAGTTAAGAATTGGTGTTGCTACTTTAGCATATTATCCAAGGGCCAGGAATGATGTGGTCTAGCAGGGTATGACTAAGAAAGCAACCAAGACCTTATGGATTGACATGAGTGTCTAAGGAAAAATCATTTTGATATCACATAAACTATTTGTGACTTATTGCTGGATGGTTACAAAGACATTATTTGTCATTAGGCATGAGTTGTCTATATGGTAACCATGAGTACAAATACGATGTAAAATTTTGCATAACTCTTTGTGAATAGAGGGATTAGAGATGCAAAATCTACTATGATTAGAAAGGATTTGGGGTATAACGACATCTTGAGTGACGTTGCATTAGTTTGATGAGGACTTGATATAACGATTCTTGCCAGTACCTTTCTTGTATGGTTGCACGCTCCACTTACTGTATGATAGTGAGAATGAATATTCTAGGTTGAGAAATACAACATGAGTTGCCATAAACAAAGCATTTGTTGCTACTAATAGGCATGTGTTGCTCTTTTTATAATGGAACATATGTTGTTGCCAATGTGTACAAGTGGGAGATGCAGCAAAATAGTGTGTCCACATTGGCGTAAGTAAACTAATGGGGACAAGTAAGTTAGGTCTTACAAGAAAGACAAAACTTACAAGTAAGTGGTTACTTATTGGAATGTCCAACCCCTTCTCCATTGTGTCTGCATAAGTTCCAAAAGAGAGGATGAGAAAAGGGGCTTCTTTTTCCTATAGTTGCTCTCCCAAGAACATTGAGTTCTCCCCAATGTTCTTATCTATTTGAGTCACCATTCACAAGGCTTGGGATTTGGGGTATTAAAACACCGTGATTCTTAGTCACAGATCAACCTTTCATATTGCAGTTAAAATTAGATTTATATGGCCAGTCCCCGTTCTTAATGTTTCTTAATGTCTTTTGTTGGGTGCCAAACGAGATTCTTGAAGGTCAAAGCAAAAGTTAATTGCCGCCTTTGGTTTCAATTAACCACATTCAAAGTAAAAGCAAAAACTATGGAAAGCATTTTATCTAGCACAAGTTTTAGATAATTAACAGGTTGGTTGGTAGATAAAAGTAAAAATTATAGTAATTTACCATTACAGTAGCAGTTACTATTTATGTAATAAACATTAAGCAAGTAGTTAACAAAACCGTCTTTCAACAAAAAATCCATTCCTATAAGCTCCTCAATCTTCCTTCTGTCATCTTCTCCGTTATCTACTACTCCACCTCGTGTTTTCTCCTCTATCTCATGAGTACCACAATCATGCTATCTACCAACTGCCTTGCTGGCCTCTTCCTCGAGTCCATGTCTCTTCATGCTCTCGTACATCCTCAAAGCCACGTGCCTTGGTGTCTATGTCGATGTATTCTCTATCTTATGATGAATTTCCGGTGACGTCATCCCGAGTGAGAATGCAGGCGTATTTGGAATAGCCATCTTCATGAGTGTCAAAGTGCCTCTTGTTGATAATGTTGTCATCTTGTCACTTCTCACATAAACATCATTTTCATTGCATACTGAATACGATAGCCTTCTCGACGGAGCTTCGCTAAGTTCGACATCATTCTGTGGCCACCCGACGCAGTTAAAGTTCGGTCTGTTATCATCTTCCATAATTCAGACCTTTCTGGTGCTTGATGAAAAAGATTGCGTGCGACATGGCTTATATATAAATACGACCACTTCGTTGGTTTCTTTTTATTCACTAATGTCATAAATTTTATTGGTTTAGATAGGAGAAACGAGAGTCAGAATTAAATGAATCAGAAGACTTAATTATATATAAAGGGCAGGCAGCTGGTGAAATGCCAAATGGAAGAAGGATGTTGCATGCTGACAAGAAGATGTGTAAATGAAGCAACACTATTTAACTGCAAGGAACACTAATTCAAAAGGACATCTCTCTTGTTTAGTACATATACATTAGTTCGGTGGTCAGTCATTCTCTTTTTTGCAATATTATATATGTTCAAGGTGTTTAATATAGATTTACATAATATATCAGTGAGCGGCATATTCTACTGCAATGGGAATAGTTGACCAAATTAAAAGAAAAGTATGTATTCTTGTTCCAGGTTATGACACATGCAAATGGATGTGATCACAGATCATTACATTTTCCAGTTGCTAACTAACAAGATACTGACTACTTAAAATCTTTTGAGTTTGGACATAAGTTACGCATGACAGACAAATTAAGTATCGAAAGTAAGATCTTACAACCTTTAGTGTCTGTTTGGTTGAGCTTTTGGAGAGTAAATAAATACTTTTTTTCTACCGTAAAAGCTATTTTTAAGAAAAATGAGTTTTTGGCTGTAAAATCTAAAGTCACTTTTTAAATAGAAATGACATTCTAAAATACAGCTTTTTAAGAAGTTCAAATTTAGAGTTTTTCAAAAAAGCTCTTTTCAGAAAAGCTCTACTGACAAAAGCTCTACTAATATAAGTCCATCCAAACAGGTACTTAATGATATTTCTTGATATTTTATTTTGTTAAAATAATATTTTTGTACATATTTTTATCTCTTCTAAATTTTAATTTTCTAGAATGAAGATAACAAATGATCATCTTTACTTAAATAAATCAAAATTTAGATAAAATATTTAAATTTTTATTTATCGTTAAAAGTTATCTATAGTCATGTTTAAACATCATAACATAATAAATAAAAGGGATAGCTTATATTTTAAATCAAAAAACTTAGTTAACCATTGCAACAAACATAACATTCAGCAACGAAAATAAACGTCACGAAACAATAACAAATCTATTTGCGACAAAAAAATATTGTCACCTAACTTGACACAGAATCTTGGTAGCAAAATAACATCCGTGACGTTTTTCCAAAGTTGTTGCCAAGAGGGTTCTTCGACAAAAATAATTTGTCAGTAAAAAAGTAAAACCTATGAGAGTAATAAATGTTGTATATAGTTTTGTACGATGTTTTGGTTTTGCAGCTAAATATTTTTTTCCTACTAAACTATATTTGTAGGTAATTGTTTTTAATGAAGATTCAATTTTAGTAGCAGAATCGTTTTAGCTACTAATTATATGTTATAGAGAAATGTTTTTAGAGACATTTCTGTAAATGTAGGTAAAACCATTTTGTGACAATTTTCATTTTGGTAGCTAATATTTTTTTGTGACGATTTTGTTTTTGTAGCAAAACACTTTTAGTTACTAATATGTGGTTGTAGTGAAATGTTTTTAACGATTTTTATACGTAGTTATTGACTTTTTATGACGAATTTGTTTTGGTAGCTAATATTATTTAGTGACAAAATTTAACTTCTGAATTTAAATATTATAATAATTGTTAAAAATGAATTTATTTTAATTTATTACAATTTGAAGACAATTTGAAATATTAAAATTATTTATTTTATAATTAATGTTAGTGACTTTTTTTAAAATAATAATAAATTGAAATAAAATAAACATTAAAAATGGAATGTATTTTATAAAAAAATAATTACAAGTCAAACACAACCTAAGACTCCTCACCGTCATCACTGTCACTGACATATGCTGAGCCTAGTATTTGTTTTAACAACTTTTTAAGCTTGTTAACTTCTTTTACATTATGATTTAACTTGTCTTCTGTACATTGTAACTTATCTTCCATATGTTGTAATTGAGTCTTCAGTACTTGGTTCTCCTCTTGAAGAACCGTGACATATGCTGGTCGTGACAAAGAGGCACCACAGGCCTAGGGTCATACTTAAGACCTTTGATATAGCCTGATCGTGTGCCAAGGACATTGTTACAAATGTTATCGACATTGGCCTGATTCCCCTCAACCGATGACGTCTGCAATAACTCCTGCATCTTGTCCTACAATTTAAAGTAGAAAATCGAGTTAACCAAAAAAATATTACTTACTATTACATAGAAAAATAAATTGTAATATTAATTTATTTGTACTTAAATAATTACTCTGTACCTCTTCAGGCGTCTAGCCTTGACCTTCCTTATAGTGTGTGTGCTTGTACAGTGTGATTCTATCACACTTTTGCCCTTGGAGTTGTGTTTGACTCTATAATATGAATTAAAGTTATAACCAATTAGAATTTATTGTATTAAAAAATAGAAAAATAAATTAAAAATGTTACACGTACAAATTTTTGTCGAACAATGACAAAAGATCTAGAGCCGATGTTATGACCAGTCTTCATTTTTGCTTTATTGGCCTTGACTTTCTCACACTTGTCCTAAATTAAGAGAAGTAGTTATGAAATGTATAAACATAATTAATGGAAGGAAATATAAAAGGAAAAGAACAAACCTGAACCTTCCTTGAAGCACAATGATCACACATTTTATTCCAATTTTCTTTAGTCTCTTATTCTGGAACATGTCTCTGAGCCTTTTCATCGAAAGGGAAAGACTGATAATATTTATGAAGTTGATATTGATGATCCTTCACCCTTTATTTCACCAGTGAACTAACACTGTTTGAAACCTCAGGCGTGTCGATAACAACGATATGGAGCTTCATCTGTGGAAAACGTGTATAAGTTAAGTTATTATTTTAGTTAAGTAAAATCACAATATATATAATGAAATGAATTGAAAAATTACCAAAACTTTTTCCAATGCATTTTGGAACAAGTTGTCTTCCTTCATCTGCTAGACATGCTGAAGGCAAGGCAACTCGTTCCTAATAATGACGCCCAACCCACTAGCCAATATTGCTGCTTGGATCTTATCCACTGGGCCTCATTAGGTGGGGTCAATTATCACTGACAACTTGGTATTTGTTGCAACATTCATCCATTGTAACTTAGCTCCTTTTGTCTTACCTCTACCTCTTTTTCTGATGCTAGTATTGGAACTTGAAAAAAAACAAAATGAGAAAAACACACTAAACATATAATGAGAGCATGAATGTAAATATGTTTGGCTATCAATAATAGACTTGAAGATCCCTCATGACTACCAGATGATGTTGGTAAAGATTGTTGATGACTTTCCTCATTCGATGATGCAATTGCTGGTTGTTTTGTGGGAGGAACTTCATTTGTCGTTACCACATTTTTTCCTTTGTTTCTACTAGGTGCCATTACAATAAACCTGTGTAAAACATCCACAAGATAAGGCAATTATCTTCTTAACATTTCAAACAACAAAAACAATTTATTTACAGAAATTGTCATAATCAAGATTTCGAAAACCAATATCTGTAAAAACATAAGTGAAACATTAAAAATATGCTTATAGACAAAGGATTTTACGAACAACAAAATCTATTATAAATAAATTGAAAATTATGACTTAAAGGTTAAATGACCTAAAATCATATTTAATATGCATAGAAATTATAATGACACAATTTATAAATATCTAAATTGTGCACAAAGAACGAAAATTAAGATATGCCAATAATTAAGACATGGAAGAAAGAAGGTTAAAGAATTTCAATGTCGACCCACCTTTGGCATTTATATAAAGCAAAAGTTGTCTCTTTTATGTTACCTAATTCATGTGGATAGTGGTACCTTTTGTACATAAGAGTAGTCTTGTTTTGATAAGGTGGTAGTGTTTTTTAAATAAATTTGTTTATTTTTTTGGAAAATAAAGAATTGCATTAGTGGGCACAATGAAGCTTTTTAAGGTTCTTATTAGCTTAACTGTGAATATTAAAGTTTTCAAACTCAATCTTAAATTTAAAGGTAATGTAAGTTTCTAAACTTTATCTTTGTCGACCCCTATTGTCAAAATCATGGCAAACCGAAGGATTAGTAGAAATGAAAATGAAAGTAGAACATATATAACAAAAAATGTTTTTATCTATAGGATTATGTTTATATTAAGTTGTTAGTGAGTAAAATTATATAAGAATAAATATGTAGTAATTTTTTTGTTTCATAAAGCATATGAATTTAGTTGGGCATTAGTTAGTTCTAAGAAAGTGAGGAGTTTACAATATCTTTGATATAATTTGTAATATTAATAGTATTGTCAAACTCGTGAATTACAAGCCATTTATACAAGAACAAGAACACACTAATTTTTGCAATTATAAAATATTATTTATTTATAATCTATCATAATATTATTATAATAAAATTGATATATTTTTTGGAAAATAAAGAACTGCATTAGGGGCCACAAGTCAGAATTTTCTAAGGAATAAACCAAAATACAACCTTCATAAGAAGCTCATATTCCATGCTAAGTCAAAAAGGCATCAAATTATTTAAGACAGATACATATTAAAGAATAGCTATTGCACTAAGCAATAAGCTTGTCCATAGTTGATAATAAGAACAAAAACACTTGGCGTCCTTCGTTAATAGGTCTCCATCTCATCTTTATGCCTTAAAGGAATGAGAGAGTTGAACCACTTATAAATGCCATCTTCATATATGACAAGCTACAGATCCAATGAAAACATTCTTTTATTGTGTATCATTGTAATCCAAGTTGCATTTCCTCCTAATTATAAATGGCAACGAGTATATTACTAGGAGATAAATCAAACTGTAACTCCATTTTTTACCTTTTCAATATAATCTTGGGTAAGTGTATGATTTGATTTTTAATACGTTGACCATTCTAAGTTCTCTAAAGACTAAGTGTGATATGAATGAATAAAATTAATAAATTAGTTAATTCTTAATAATAATTGATTAACAAATATCCTATTTTCAACTGACGAATATGAGAAGACTATTAAGTGATTTATGCATATATATGGTTTTAGAGGCATGTAATAAAGAAACAGAAACGTATAACAGGAACATCTATAAAATTGGTGTTTTATAGGTGAGTGATCTAATTTCTCTAATCATCTCGATATGACTATGGTCAGTGATATAAATACATATACGTATTCATTTCTTAAAGGACAAGGCAAAAGTTGACCATTAGTAAGTAACTAATTATCAACTAAAAGGCTAGTTATAACCTAAGCTAAATCATGCAAAATCATGGACTTTGATAAATATTAGGAGGTGCAATCCCAATCGGCACTAAGAAATAGCTAATTCATGTGAGCTAAAATCCCTCGTATATACTCATTTTACTATACTCCAAAGAACATCTCTATAAATGAAGCTCAATAAATTTTCAACAAGTTTTCTATGTTCATCATCATCATCATCGTGCATGTTGACAACATATTACATGTGAAAACAAGTTAAATTTCGGACAAAAAATGAAACAGAACAACCAGAAGACTTTCATCAAAGACTTTGTAACTAGAACATAAAACACACCTAAATTCAACCATTCATTCATTATGTTCCCCTTGTTCACCATCATTAACACATTTCAACACAAACCCAACAATATATTTAATCTATAAAAACAACTCAAGAAATTAAAGAATAAACATCCACAAGTGTTATTTAGTATAATTCCCACATTCAGAAACAAACCCAAGAAAAACTGAAGAAAAACTTACCAAGTTGAGCTCACTCCATAACGCGATAAAT
>JAOSBN010000008.1:34584807-34608627 GCA_027563595.1 Erythroxylum suave | reverse complement strand
CACTTACGAGATATTATTGCTATTATTGCTAACTGCCTACTCTAGTCGATCCACGATCCACGACATGGCCTATCATTTTGGTCCGGTTGAACTAGCGAAAGAGACTCCCTAAATAACCTTTAGTGTTAAAGGTTATGTGTTACCGGTCCTTGAAAAGTTTTTGTGAAACTCATTCAATGGCCTTCTACTAATTGGCGTGGATGTGATCTTCGTGAGAGTGTTTAGGTAATTTACGTGATAACAGACACTTGGTAGGTTAGTAAACAATTGTGAGAGTTTTTTTTTTCCAATTTTCATCTTAATGATAGGAGTAGCGAATAACACCATTATTAAAAACACTGTCCAAAATCCTTCATTTTAATTATGTCACATTACAATTAGTCTTATGAGCAGGAGTTGGATCACATGTCTAAACTCAAAGGTAGGTACGATTGGTTGAATTTGTTAGATTCTTTAGTCATTCACTTGATCAAACAACATCGAAATGTTCCTTTAAATTAAAAAAAAGTTTAGAGGAATATTTAAAAAATACTACGATGCCATTCATAGAGTCCAAATTGACAAAGTTAGCCTAGAATGATACCTCATATAGGTCCCATATAAAAGCATACATAACAACTTGGTGGAGGTCGTAATGTTGGAGGTTAATTAGCCTTAAATTTCTATTCGCAACAATAACTCCGGAGAAGTTTTGTTGTCTAAGGTCCGGGCAGGTTTAAAAATGCACAACCCTACTTTTAATTAGTAGAAAATTTGTTTATACTTAAATAAAAAAATAAAATAAAAGATACATATTAAAATAATAAAATCAAAATAATTAAAAATAAAAATGTTCTTATGTATAGATAAGAATATAATGAGAATTAATTAATTTAAAAACATAATATATTTTATTAAAAATTATTAATATAAAAGTATAATTACAAAAATAAAAATAGGATGATAAAATTAAATACGCTTTTGTTTTCAGTTTTTATTAAAATTTCGACTAAAAAGATTTTTTCAAATTTTATATTAAAAATCACAAATACAATTTTTTATTTTTTAATTAAAAATAAAATTAAAAATTTTGAAATCAAATGATTCCTAAACTTTTGTTTGACTAAATTTTAGATGTTGACAATTCATCTCAGAGAAAAAGTGTTGCAAAGATGTGAACGTTAGCAAAACCATTAATCATATATAGAGAAAAAAAAAGGATCGAATTTGTCAGCTGGCTTACGATTCGCATATAAATTATTAGATGAGCTTGACAATTTAATTACGACATTGGTATACAAAAATTATCTAAAGAAAGAAAATAAGAAAAGTACGGCGTCTAGTGTAAGCTAAATGTTTTTTTTTTCTTTTTTAAGAAAACAGAGAGTGAAATAAATCGAACGGTGTGGAAAAAGTTGTTGCGTTAATATAAGGCCCAAGCGCAAAAAGCAGGCTGGATTCTTTGGAAGTGTAAGAGCTTCTACACCATTCGCCCCCCTCTCTCTCTCTCTCTCTCGCTCTCGCTCTCGCCTATGGTACTTCCAACTTTACTCTTTTTTTGTTTTCTGCCATTTTTCTGTGTTCTACAGATGTTTGATTGGATTTAATATCTTAGTTTTTTTTAATCTTTCGATGCGCTTTTTATAATAAATTGGATGTGCAGGCTTTACCTAATCAACAGACTGTAGATTATCCCAGCTTCAAGCTCGTCATTGTTGGCGATGGAGGCACTGGTATATTTTTCTGTCTTCCTTCTTTCTCTTTGTTTCAAATTTCATGCCTTTTTTATTTTTTGTGAATTAGGGTTTAGAGTTGTTGATTGCATAAGGATTATGTTTAACGCAATTATGATTTGGCGGGCTCTTTGCATAAGGATTAATTTTAACGCAATTATGATTAGGCTAGCTCTTCTCGTTCCGCAAATGTTTCATAGGGTGACATTTCCTCCCGAGGGAATAGGGATAAATGCGTTTTTTTTCTTTGTTTCTCATTCGTTTTGCTTTTTAATTATTTTGATGACTTTCCGGTGATGTGTTGCTTCTGGTAACTAATGGTTTATGGCCCTTAGCCACAAATATATGTGTTTTGGGCTGAGCTTAAACTGTGATGGGTGGTTTCAGGAAAGACCACATTTGTGAAGAGGCATTTGACTGGAGAGTTTGAAAAGAAATATGAACGTGAGTGTTGATAGTTTTAATATTTCTTAATTTAGTTTTTGTTTTGGATGATTTTGTTGCCCATTTTCTAACTTTATGTCTTCATTGCTTTGTCTAGCAACTATTGGTGTGGAAGTTCATCCTTTGGATTTCTTCACAAACTGTGGGAAAATCCGATTCTATTGCTGGGATACAGCTGGGCAAGAGAAATTTGGTGGTCTTAGAGATGGTTACTAGTAAGTTTGTTGCATTTATCATTATTAGTTTCATGGATGATTTTGAAAAACCTTTTTCTTTT
Organism: Erythroxylum suave; assembly: GCA_027563595.1. Classification (NCBI taxonomy): domain Eukaryota; kingdom Viridiplantae; phylum Streptophyta; class Magnoliopsida; order Malpighiales; family Erythroxylaceae; genus Erythroxylum; species Erythroxylum suave. Next base: position 34,606,194 of record JAOSBN010000008.1, on the reverse strand, counting down.
TATGTTTTAAGTATACTTTATTCCAAATGTACCATTGCAACTTTATCATTGACATGTTTTGAAGTAGCTTTTATGTACCAGCCCCTGTAACGTTTGGAAGTATATGTTCACATGTATATGCTTGTTGCTTATAATTTTATTTTTTTCATCTACATTTGCATAATTGTCAAGTACTTAATCCATACACTAAAGAGATGCGTAATTTGCATCCCATTTGTTCTAACAAATATGAAATTATAGATGTTGAGGTATGCATAATGGCCGTACTACAATGATTCTTACAAAATTCCAAGATACCTTTCCCACTCATTTCTGTCTCCTTAATACTAACATTCTCCGACTCTCTAACAACTTTGCCACTAACAAATTGCCAACCTACAACTTATTCCAGCCCAATTCTTATTCCTACGGGTATAAACCAACCAAGGTCTATGGGCTGATGTACTGGCCCCTTTGCTTCCTCCCACCATGCTATCAATACTCCCCTTCTTAACACAAACCTTCTCCACAAGGTTGTTGTCTGGAAACTGTCCTCGAAAATCCACACAGGAGATCCAAGTGGCCTCCTCCGGGGATTTGTTCTACCACTGAATGAGCAATTGATGGCAGGGGTCTACATGGGGTCCCAATGCCTTCGAATTCAGCACCCGAATCGGAATAAACGGCTCTTCTTCCACCACCAAGTCTGTAGGCAACTCATGGGATACTGCATGGGATCCGGATACCCGTTTAAGTTGTGAATGTGAAAGACATTATGTACTTTTGAATACGGTGGCAGTTCTAGGCGATAGACTAGTTTACTTAGTTTCTGCATCGAAAAGGGCCAAAGTAGCGGGGTCCTAGTTTACTGTAAACCTGCCGCGTCACCCACCCTTGGCGATGTGGCCTAATCTTCAAAAACACCATATCAGCCTCCTGGTACTCTACATCTCTGCGATGCTTGTTAGCTTGATTAGACATGCGCTGTTGCGCTTTCTGCAAGTTATACTGCAATTGTCGGATGATCTCTACACGGGATTGGTGCTCCTCTGCCACTGCTGCCACCCTAAACTCCCCCCGCAGGAACTGCAATAAGAGTGGTGGAGCCCGTCTGTAGACCAACTCAAAGGTAGTGGCCTTTGCTGCACTTTGGAAGCCGATATTATAGGAGTATTCGGCCCAGTGCAACCATTTACCCCATTTCTTGGGTTGCTCCGAAGTGAAGCAACGCCAATATGTCTCCACACAACGATTTAGTACCTCCGTTTGGCCATCGGTCTCCGGGTGGTAAGATGTACTCATGTTCAGCTTGGTGCCCATTCCTTGAAAAAATTCTCGCCAGAAACAACTCATAAACAACGGGTCCCTGTCGATCGCTGTTGCTGACAATCGATCGAGGAACCCCATGGAGGCGAACAACCTCTCTCGTGAACAAATCTGCTACTGGCTTAGCAATGTAAGGATGTCGAAGCCCCAAGAAATGCCCGAATTTGCTTAACCGATCAATTACCACCAAGATGCAATCGAACCCTTTAGAATGAGTTAGTGCTGTGGTAAAATCGAGGGAAATGTCCTCCCAAATTTGCTCCAGCATTGGTAATGGCTGCAGTAATCTAGCAGGAGAAAGGGTCTCATACTTGTTTTTCTAACACACTAAGCAGTTAGCCACAAATTGTTGCACCCTTCGCATCATTCTAGGCTAGTAAAGTGAAGTCGCGATCCTCTTATATGTTCTGTAGGCCCCAGAATGTCCTCCTTGTGGAGAGGCATGGAACTCTTCAAGAAATCGAGGTATCCAAGCTGAATTTGTTGGTAGAACCAATTGTCCATTGTAATATAACTTGCCATGTATCAACCAATATTTAGGATGGCTCTGTGGATTCTGCTATACTTTCTGCACCAATTGTTGGATGTGAGTATCATGTAAAAGTTCTGACTCTTAACTCTCCCCACTACGCCCATACTGGAATGGATATTGCTGCCATTTCCAGCTCGTCAAATTGTCTAGACAATGCATCTGCCACTCTATTTGTAGCCCCTGATTTGTATTCTATAGAAAAGTCGTACCCAATTTGGCCACCCAATTCTGCTGAGTTGGCGTGGTTATTTGTTGTTGCAAGAGATGCCGGAGGCTCTTATGGTCAGTCCGCACCACAAATCTTTTTCCCACCAAGTACGGTCTCCAATGCCGCATGGACATGACCAAGGCCATCAGCTCTTTCTCGTACATCGGTTTGGCAAGGTTTATTCCCACAATGGCCTTGCTGTAGTAAGCAATTGGGCGCCCTTGCTGCAACAACACCGCCCCAATTCCATTCCCCAAAGTGTCGCTCTCCACCACAAATTCTTTAGAGAAATCTGGCATAGCCAATATGGGAGCAGAAGTCACAGCCTGTTGTAAGGCTTCAAATGCTTGTTGTGCTTCCTGGTTCCATTGAAATTTCCCCACCGATTTCTTGCGCAACAATGCTGTCAAAGGAGTCGCTAATTGCCCGTATCCTTGTATGAATCTTCGATAGTAACCAGTCAACCCTAAAAATCCGTGTACTGCCTTCACTGAAATCGAACGGGGCCATTGTAAAACACTGGACACCTTAGCCGGATCCATTGAGACGCCTTACTTGGAGACTATATGCCCCAGATACTCGATAGCTATTTGCCCGAACTGGCACTTTTTCTGATTTGCCACAAAAGCATTTTCAACTAATATCCGCAGCACAACATCCACATGTCTCAAATGATCCACCCATCCGCTACTATAAATGAGTATGTCATTAAAAAAAAACTAAGATGTACCTCCGTAATAGTGGCCGGAACAAGTCATTCATAACGGCTTGAAACGTTGTCGGGGCGTTAGTGAGCCCGAACGGCATGACCTGGAACTTATAATGCCCGGAATGAGTTCGGAATGTGGTCTTTGGCACATCTTCTTCCTGCACTCAGATTTGATGGTAGCCGGACCTCAAATCGACCTTAGAAAAATAGGTAGCTCCATGGAGTTCATCCAATAATTCTTGTATGATCGGAATTGGGTACTTGTCCGGAATTGTGATACTATTCAATTCCCGGTAGTTGACACAGAATCGGCAACTCCCGTCCTTCTTCTTTACCAACAGGACTGGACTAGAAAATGGACTCACACTCGGCTGAATTACTCCAGCAGCTAACATGTCCGCCACTTGACGCTCTATTTCATCTTTCTGAACATGGCCATATCGATAGAGACGTACACTCACTGCCCTGACTTCGGACTGAAAAGTAATTTGGTGATCATTCGGTCTTGTGGTGGCAACCCCTTGGGCTCCCCAAAAATTGCAGCCCTTCTTGACAAAACCTGCCGCATTTCAAGTCAACGCCTTGCGTCCTTTGGAATTTGCTTCGCATTCTGCTCCTCTTGTGTAACTTCCCAAATCATGGCTCCGAACTGAACTTCTGATAATCGACATAGTGACTGAAAAGCAATGGCCAAACTTCGCAATGATGGGTCACCACAGATCCTGACGATCTTCTCCCCTACTGTGTACTACATAGTCATCACTGCCCAATTCACCTTCACTTCCCCTAACGTTTGTAACCAAGAAACTCCCGGGATGAGGTCAATACCCCCTAAAGGGAAAAGGTAGCAGTCGACCGAAATGTCAACCCTTGGAAGCCCCACTTGGACATTTCGACACCGCTGCCAATCTCCCAGCCGTACCCCCAAAACTTTCGTGGGTGTCGTGTCCAACCCTAACTTCTCTGCTGTCTTTTTCGCCATGAAGCAGTGGCTGGCACCACTGTCCAACATTACAATAACTTCCGTACCTGCTATGTGCCCCCGCAACTTCATGGTGTTGCTATTGCAGACGTCTCCTAGGGCAAAACAGGGTAATTCCAGTTGCGTTAGTTGCTTGTTGTCTCCCTCCCCTGTCGGATTCGCCTCAGCCTCTTCCTTGTCACTGCATACAATCTCTCCTTCTGACGTCTCCTCCTCTCCATCCGCTAATATCATGATGCGAAACGATTTCGCCTGGCACTGGTGGAGTGGGTGATATGGTTGTTGACACCGATAGCACAACCCTTTAGCCTTCAACTCTTACAACTCCTTCTCTGAATAGAGCCGAATGGGGCGTGACCCCCCTTGTTGCGGATTGTCGTTGCTACCCCGTGACGATGCGGTGGAGTTGGATGGATAGGTCACTTGATAGGGTTGTCCTGTTTGGCTTGGAGGGGGGTCTTGGGCCTAGACATGACCTGCTTCGATTGCTTGGGTCAAGTTCCTCCACTGCTGTTGTGGGAACCTAATATTGCCCCAGCCCAGCCTCCCAACCCATGACCCACTTCATACCCTACTAATCGTCTCCATTCAGCCATGAATACCCCCTTCTTCGTCAGCATCTAGCTCATGCCCCACTTCGCGAGCCAAGGTCATGGTGCGGTACAAATCCACAATCTCGTGGGAACGTATCCTAGCTCATATTTCCTCTTTCAACCCGTTTAAAAACTGACCAGTGAAAGACTCCTCGGGCCATCCCTTCACCTGGGCAGATTTCGCTACGAAGTCCTTCACATACTCCTCCACTCTACCTGCTTTTTACATGCAGCAATGGCTTCATAAGGATTAGCAGCTAGAGCTTCTCCAAAACGCGACGACACCTCCTGTCGCATCTCTCCCCATGTTAGATGAGCTTTTCGGTCTTGGAGCCAAGTCATCCAGTGCAAAGCGTGCCCCTTCATACATATTAGTGCTATAGATACCTTCTGCTCTTCCGGCGTGTGGTGAATCTGAAAATATTGTTCCGCTCATCTTACCCAGCTCAAAGGATCGGTTCCGTTGAAGTTCGGTAGCTCTACCTTCTTAGCTGCGATCTGGATATCATCCAACGCCACCATCCGGCTACCAGACCCATCTGGATTGCATGATTGCTTCACTGAGCTCCCTTCCTCTGATCCTTTCCCCTTACATATCGTTAACAATAAGTTTTTGATTTCTTCCAATTGTTGTTTGTTTTCGGAAAGTTCCACTCCAGACACATTCATCCTTTGATCCATTTTTTGCTCCATTGCTCCTAGACTCCTCTCTACAGATTCCAGGTGAGAGTCCATCCTGTATTAGTTATTAACTCGCCCTTCGTAAAAAGATCCACGCTCACCGCACCAAATTGTTAGAGTTAGGTGTTTGGAAAGTTAGAGAATACTCAGAAATGGGATATGTATATTATTCAATACTACAGGAAGAAACCCAAGGAAGGTTCTGATCCTGCCCAAGCCTAATGGCCGTACGACAATGATTCTTACAAAATTCCAGAATACCTTTCCCACTCATTTCTGTCTCCTTAATACTAACATTCTCTTACTCTCTAACAACTTCGCCACACTGGCACTAACAAACTGCCAACCTACAACTTATTCCAGCTCAATTCTTAGTCCTACGAGTATAAACCAACAAAGGTCTATGGGCTGATGTACTGGCCCCTTTGTTTCCGCCCACCATGCTATCACTTCACCTATAGTACTAAGTCAAGCGATACCAGTGAAATAAGTCTCATCCCAAAAATGGAGGGCTTTGAAACTGCCTAAGCATGCATTGACTTCGGGATTTCTGTTATATGGTGAGATTTAAATTGAAAATATGTTGATAGAATTAACAGGAAAAGACAAATGTAAACATTTCCTTGTTATTGTTTTATAGTCCTTGATTTCTTTACCGCTTGCAGTCTCAGTTGTTTATTCTAGTCCTGTACTTGTGGTTTTTTATAGGAATGCTTATGTGATGGTTTAACAATCATACTTCCCCTTTGCAGCATCCATGGTCAGTGTGCCATCATTATGTTTGATGTTACAGCTCGCTTGACATACAAAAATGTGCCAACATGGCATCGTGATCTCTGCCGGTTCGTGATAGTCTCTTTCATGGAATTTTCCCTAATATTTTTTAATGAGATTGTTATGATGATTACTTCATGTTGACATTGTGAATATCGTGAACTTGTCTCTTAGGGTGTGCGAGAACATACCCATTGTTCTTTGTGGGAACAAAGTTGATGTCAAAAACAGGCAGGTGAAGGCCAAACAAGTTACATTCCACAGAAAGAAAAATCTTCAATATTATGAAATTTCTGCCAAGAGCAACTACAACTTTGAGAAACCATTTCTTTACCTTGCACGCAAGCTTGCTGGGTAATAAGTGTTGTGTTTATTTTAATAGCTCGCTTGATAAATAACCTATTCTTGAATCTTGATCATTTGTTATTTTGACAATTTCAGGGACCCTAACCTTCACTTTGTAGAGTCCCCTGCTCTTGCTCCTCCAGAAGTACACATTGATTTGGCTGCACAGCAGCAGTAAGAGCACTCTTTCTTTCAAGCCTGCTTTTCTTTTTTCATGTTTGAAGAGTATACGAAAGATTTTATTTGTATACCTGAATCAGTAGTTACGTCTGAAACCACATAACATAGTTCCCTGCATTTGGTACTCTGTCATGTTACCCAATCCACCAACGTTACAACTACTTTCCTTTTGCTTTCACTTCTGAAAGGATATGTAGACATACAGTCTCTGTATCCCTTGCATTTAACTCTCATAGAAGTGTAGGTCAGGAACTTGTGCCAAATGAAATGGTTATTTTATTAAACCAAAGAAAGTTCAAGAAATTATATATTAGAAAATACTTGAAACAAACATGCAAATGGATGGTTTTCTGCAAGTAGAAAATGTCAAATAAGAAATGGTTTGCTCTAATTTACCATTTTAATGAATTTGAAGTACCACATTATTATTATAAAAAAGAAAGTACCACATAATAGGATGACCTTGCTTGAAAGCTGTAAGCTGAATCCTGTGTGTTCATGCATTTTTTTAACCTATATAAGCCAAACTTAAGACCCTGATTGTGATCTTTCTGCTTTTTGCTGTCATTGATTCTTTATTATGTAGGCATGAAGCTGAGCTTCAGCAAGCTGCTGCACAGCCTCTCCCGGATGATGATGATGACACATTTGAGTAGGTGGCTGTTGTGTATGCGGCGGTTGTTCTTTTCTTATTCTACTGTGTTGTCGGCTGCTGTCTTATGCAATATTTCAAGACATAATCTAGTCATGAAGATGGATGCTAAGTTGGACTGCAATTTTAGGTTTAGGATTTTCTTTACTTTTATTTGAGTTGCCCCTGTCAGCATTATAGTGTCGCCATTGGATGATGATGTTTGTATTTCTGAGTTTTGTCCTTAAAATCTGGATGTTTGGGAATACCGAATGTGAAAACTTGGTAATTGCATCCCATGATTGTTCTGTGCCAACTGCCTAATGGACTTGATGGCATTAGTTCAAAAGCTAAGCTTCTCGACTGACAGACGGAAATTCAGAAAAAAAGCACCTGGAATAATGCTTGTAATGAACCTCAATCGTTATAGTTATGGTGTGAAAACGAAAAGCTTGCTAAGTTTTGATGAACCGAAGATGGAGATTGAAATTTGTATTTAAGCCTTGCAGGCCCAGATCTCTATTTAAGAGATATGGTTATGGCAGTTGTTATGGGGATATTGTGTTATGGTTTTAGTCTAGAAGAATGAAGAGTAGTTCAGATTAAGTTGCGGTAGAAGACTTCAAATGATCGTTAGTTGGGTGGTCGCCATTCTTAACATTTTAAACATTCCTTCCAATGACAAAATAGTACCCTGCAACTGGAATGTAACTTTCTCGACCACGGTAGCCAGCTTCACACTGAGTTATCCATGCTTCGAAATTTAAATAAGACGGTCGTTGTGGTGGGGGTATTTGGACAGTTTTGGACTTTCTTAGGAGCTATCCTATCTCTACTAACGATCATTTGAAGCACATCCTATCTGAACTGTTTAATCGGAATGATTTCCTTATTACGTACCTCTAAACTGTTGGGAGCACAAGAAGCAGTCTACGAGCTGATGGAAAATTAGTAGGTGGAGGAGAAGAGTAGGGAAGTCCTTGAATCTGCAGCGGCAATGAAAGAAAAAGACTTGAGTTAAATCAAGTGGCGCAAGAAATGTGATGATTTTGATTGATGTATTTCAATTTTTATGGGAGAGTAATCTTTGTGAAGATGGGCCAGGAGGAATGGACATATTCAACCTAGTCTTGGCTTCTTAAGTTTCAGAACTTCTACATAAAATTCCTATTGTTCTTATTCATTGCTCTGGTCTGACATGGATGACTAATTTATGAACCATCATAAATGCTTTTGGTTGGGTTAATTGTTTTGGGGACAAAAGGCCAAGTGCCTGCAACTTATTGAAACACTTACTGGCACAAGTATGTGTGGGATTGAATGGCCGGTTAGCAATAGCATCCGTTCAGTATTAGTGTGGGTTTGGGCCTCATCACCGCATGTGAATTGCACATGACCGGGTACTTGTTATGATCAGACACCCACTTGCCTGTGTCTAAGGAACCGGCTATATTTGCGACCTCGTCGGCCATCTCTCCTCAATTGTGTTGCAAATTGGAGTTGTCCCTATCCGTGTCGGGGTTTGAACCACCTTCAATAGGGCCAATATAGGTATTGAGTTCTTTTAGCTTTTCGAATACACAGTTCATTGCCATCCACATCATTCCAACCAGGAGTGGGGTAATTCAAAGCTGGTCTTAGCCCTTGCCAGCATGTCTACTCCATGTGGGGTGACTTCAAAGGGACATTGTCCTAATTTTGAGGAGCTAATTACCACAATCGGGTCCCATAATAGCCATAGCAATGTTAAATTCAAGCCAACAGTAGTCTGGTGGGTTTTACTGTCGGTGGGTGGTCGGGGAAGGGGCAGCTAAGTATAGCGTCGCGCTAAGGTCACAAGCTTCCTACTCTTCTTTTCAAAAGTCAGTTTCCATTGCTATAACCATATCCTGAATTTGAATGTGACTTCTTGCTATAATAATTAGTATCTTGTCATTACTCTTCCTTTTTGGTGTTTTTCTTTTTCAACCTTTTTCTTTTTATCTCTTTCATTTGGGTTTATGTAAACATTACATAATTCTGGTGGCCATGCGGATATTACTACTGTTATATAGGTTTTCTGCTACATGATGTCATCCTTGTGCATAAATTTAATTTCCCAAAAATAAACTCAGTATACATTTCTATATCCTCTCAACTTCCCTTTAGCATATCCATTTCCATGCAATTCCTAGAAGAAGATGATCGATGGTGGTGGCCAACTACAGGGTAGTTATGACAGAAAAATTAAATAAGTGGGGGAGATGACTGATGAAAAGTAATTAGAGATAGCGACTTGTGTTCATGTGGCCCCATCATTATTCTCATTATATATATATATATATATATATTGTGAACATTCTGTGTACACATATACATATGCTCTGCAAGAGATCGAAGAAGGGAAAAGAAGGTGGTGATCATCATGCATGTAATGGTAGGGTAATTAGGTCATTGTTCGTGTAAGCATGGAAATGGAACAGACATGTCGTGCAATAGGAGCATGTGCTTTGGCGTATATGGGACAGGCGTAAATTGGGAAGACAGGAAGCAGCTGTCATTTTCTATCCCATGTTCCACTATTTCTTCTTCCATGCTTCCATTATATATGTTAAGAGAAAAACAAAAATAGAACTACCTGAATTTATTGCTTTAGCTTAATCACTCACCACTGGAAGCTCTCGTCAGCTTTGGAGGATATATTAATCTCTCCATAGCTATAGCTAGAACCTGGAAGCTGGCTCAAATAACTAAGGACTATCCCTGTCACCATTTGGATCCTTTTGCGCTATTATAACGTTACACCAGGTTTCTTCCACCAGTAAAAAGAAACAAGAAAAGAAGAGACTAGTCTTTCTTCAAAGTTGGTGCAAGTACTGAAAGACGACTCCAAAAGACACGGATCACAGGAAAATACAGCTAAAATGTATCCAGCACAACAACGTAACTAACCTATGACAACTCCAAAAGCTAGGGTACTGTGCTTTTTCGGCACGATGTAAGTGTATCTGAATTTTGGTCTGTGACATCATTCTTTGGGTTGCTTTTCTTAACGGCAGTGATTTGATGAATCAGTGCAGAAATTCCGTCATATCAAATGCTTTTAAAGTTATTAAATAATAATAATAGTAATAATAATAAAAGGTTTTTTTTGTAAGATTGTAGTTCAGTTTCACACTAATTTGAATTATGATAGTTATCGCCTTACCATTTAAATTAAGCCCTGGATTTAAGTATTTGGCTTTCACGAGAAACAAAATAACATATATAAAAGAGATTAAATGGGGGGGAAAAACGAAGAGGGAAAGAACAAAAAGATGGGTATGGCTAGAAAGAAACAGTGGATGGAAAAGGACTGGTTTAATGGGACAAAACATGTGGCATGAGATGTTGTGCTTTAGTCTCCGTTTTCTTCGGCCTCTAATATGTTATAGTAATTTGTAAACTCTCTCCCGATGTGATCTTTCGAATAAAGCCTTCGCTAAGACCTCACCCACTGAAGTACCCACTCGGAAAAAGTACTTTTATTATCTACTGTATAAAATGTATAGAGAATGAAATAATAAACAAAGGAAACTAATTTCTTGTTCACTTAAAATTGAAAATTGAAAACAGTAGCTATCCATTGGCGAGTTGGCTAAGCAAAAACTTTTCAAGGGTAATTAAGTTTAGGGTTTATCAATCTTAAACTAATTTATAAGGAAAGAACTCATATGTTCAATATATTAATGTACATGTTTGCTACAATTTTCGCAAATATTTGTTCTTTATTCTTCATACAAAGTAGTATCATATATAATCATTAATTTAGAATAATATAATTTATATTATAAAACTGAATAAAGTCTTAAATTTATTCTTGATTTTATACATTGATCATCGTATCTTACTAGATGTTTCAAACTATTCAAATGATTTAGTTGCCAATGAAAGTGACACGCTAATTGCATGCTTAAGCTCATGTCTCGTACGTTTTTTAAATAATACTTATAAATTAACTTTTTATATTATAATAAATATGTGTAAATTTCTTTTACTTAATTAAAGATATATTAATTCAAATATAAATGCATACTCTGTTAATCATGTAGACATCGAATTCTAAGGTAAAATTTTCATTTAGACATGCATATTCCTGCTTTTCTTAAATTATATGAATGTTATAAATTTAAAATAATGAGGACATTGTTTGGTCTAAGAAAACATAGATAATTAGCAATGTAATTGTTTTCACGGATTTATACGATAAAAAAGAGAATTAGACAATAATTATTATTGACTTTGAATATTGGAATTATTATTTTCATCTTTTTCCTTATCGTAAAATTTTTAATACAGTAAAACTTTTACTAAATTTAACTGTTGGTATAAACAAAATATCAAAATATTACCTTTATATAAACGAGACATGTTAATTATATAATTATTAATTATGTATAGAGTCAAATTAGTTAACGAAATGAATCAAAATCTAGGAAATTTGCTTACAATTTATCATATGTTTGTCCTTATACTTTCTAATTAAAACGAATTCGATTTTAGAAAAGAAATTAAAACATATTAAATTTGATATAATCTAATTGAATAAAACCACGTAAAATGATCTTAAGTTTTAGAATGATCTAAATGAATGTGTGTATGAATATATGCAAGTGATTTGAGAACTATCGAAAACATTGGAGTTAAAAGAATATTGTTACCATGCTCTAGGATAACCTTCTTAAAGGATTCTTTTATACGCCATGCATACTAAGACTTCTTACTTTCAAGTACCCAACTCCACATACGTTACGTTGTTTTTCTTTTCAACTTAATTATTCACAAGTAAAGAAACCAACCATCAAATAACAGAAATTTTAATCTATCTACATTATTGACTTCTTTTGTGTCTTCCATCCCCTTTTCTACTTCCAAGCTATCATATTTCTGATAGAAATAAAGACATGTACTAGTACTTAAATAATAGAATATAAGAAGAAAAGAAAGTAACCAAAGAGAAATATATATTGATGATATTCCATCATATTTTGCATAGTTTAGTATGTCTGTTAAAAAAATCATTATACTTGTGTAAATTAAATGAAAAAATGAATTTAGTAAACCAAAAACAATTATTGGATATGTATATATGAAAATAAAAAACTTTTTATTTCAATTTTCTTTATATATTTGTTAATCGTCAATTTTATAATTCACATTTATCACTTATCAATTTATGTAGAATACTACATATTAATTGAAAACTAATCATGCAGATATCTCCATTTGATATGTACATATATGACAATTAACATTTAATGTTTTTTAATGTTGGAGAAATTGGGGTAAGATCAAATTCCACATATAGAAAAATAATAACAAAATTTTTTCATTTGATTTTATGAAAGCTAAGTTCAATTAAAATTATTTAACATGATTAACATAAAAAGTATGATGAAAAATAAATCAAAATTCATACTTTATTTGAAGTTTGATCATTTTTCTTGTCATTTCCTCTTAAATATTTCTAAAATTGGCTCATCTCAACTATTATAGCTATATAAGTGTTTAACTTTCTACAGAACTAGTTGAAAGAACTCTACAACTGTTATTAAAGAGAGCTAGGTAAGAAGTACTAGTTCCCTTAAGCCTAAGAATCTTTTAATAATTTAATTGAAATAAAATTCTAATTTAAATTAAACTTTAGCTAGAATTGCAATTAATTTTTATTTATTTAAATAAGATCTAATATCTCTTGTTAATCCTTATTTATTAAATATCTCATATTTAATCATAAAGTTTCTCTAACTTTACAATCAAATTCAACTTAATTAAAAACATCTTTTTTTTCAATTCTTTCTTTATATATCACCAGTTAGATTATTAAATATATTGACAATGAATATAAACTATAACTCTTAATCATATTCATAATTAAATAAATTAAAATCCTTTAATTTATCTTTAATTATCTAATTGAATAATTTTTACCCATATATTAAAATTGACATCTAGCAATGCATCATCATCATCAAAATATTTAGGAATATCAAAATAGTTTTGAATAATCTTTTGGTACATTATTTTTTATATAATTTAATATTTTTAGCATATAATATTTTGATTAGACATAGAACATGAAAATATTGTATACCATATTTAAGTCCAATCATATTAGTTTTCTACAATTAGCAATTAATTATATTAATGACATTTGTAAACTATTTTAGAAAGTATCATTCCACCTTCACAAAAAAATTTCGAATCAATAACATCCTCCTTAATCACTTTAGTATGATGAATCCTATATGGATTACTCAACTATCTTTGTATAGTTTATATTATATCCAATGACTACTAATTGAGCTATCCTTGACTAGGATAAGTTACAAGTTGTATTAAAACATAATAATCCTTATATAAGATACTTTAGAAATCTTAAGTTAAAGGATCACTTAGGTATCTCTACACTTTAATCTAGGAGATTGGCTATTTCCTTCATAAGAAAGAAACATAACATACATTAGTCTTTTTATCTAGTCTCAATTGAACAATGACAAGGAACAATTTAGAAAAAAACAAAATACAATGTAAATCTCATATTATAATCTCATCATAATTTAAATTATTTACTCTATAGACTTTACCAGATACATTTGAATATGTATAAGATAAATATTGTCTTTAAATAATTATTTTACTAAACTATAACCAGTGGATTGATTGTAAGGTATAAACTAACATTTAATTCCTTTTTTGAGTTCCTCCATATGTTATTAATTATCAAAATTTTGTCAATCCCAAAATGAATATATATATATAAAATAAAATATTGTATACTATGTCTATTCCTAAGAGAAATTTAATTTGATTTGAATTGTTAACTATTACAATTATCTTGACTCCTTTAACAAAATTTAATTTAAACAATTTTTAATAAATTATGCTTTTCAAATATTATAATTTAGAAAAACTTGTTTTTCAAAATTATATAAGTAACACATTCTATTCCAATTAGAAAACTATTTCTAATCTAATTAGAAATTATTTTTCCTTAATTTAAAATTTTTTCTAATATCAAAAGGAAACTACTTTCAAAATTAAATAAAGACACTTTTAATTAATGAAAATTTCATTTAAATTATTTAATTAGAGATTAATTTTTTAATTAATTATAAAATCTCCGTTTAATAAATTAGACAACTATTTTCAAAATATTAACGAAAGTACAAATTTTTAACTTAATAAATGAAAACATATTTTAAAATTTAACCACGAAAAATGTCTTCTAATAAACCACGAAACTTATTTTTCATAAACAAAGAAACAATTTCTATATAAATTGAATATAATTCTCTAAACAAATAAAGCCGTCAATTTAATTTATCTTATTCAAATTCAAATACATCTTTCTTAATTAAGAAACGCTTTTCTTAATTATGAGTAGTCTAATTAATTAATTTTAATCTAATTGAAAATAATTAATTCTAATTTTAGAAACTACTTTTCTACAATTAATTATAAATAAATTTAATTATTAATCTTAATCATGTTGAAATCAATTAATTTAATTTTCAAATTAAGATCTTATCTTGATTAATATAATGAGTAATCTCATTATATTAATTATCTAATATAGTCTAATTATGAAACATTACTTTTTTAAACATTTGCTTGATTCTAATTATTAATTTAATAATTCAATTATTTGAAATATTAGACACAATTCTAAGACATTCCTAATAAAATCAACCATATGAAAACAAATAAAAACACTTTTCTAAATATATTAGCAATTTAAACGTACTTAATCCCAATTAAATTAATTAAATTAAAAGGAAAGGTTTAAAACCTATAATAATTAAAAAAAACGTGTCATTACATTTTCAGTTAGGTGTGTGCACAACTTCTGTACCCTGGTCATTGTGATCCATGTGGGAGTACCCCATCATTTTCCATATAGGGTTTCATCGTCGCCTAGTTTTTCTGCTCCTGCCACTGTGTGCCTTCAACGGCCACTACACGCCACATTTATCTTCTCTAGCGTCTCCAGTAGACCTCTTCCCCATAACGCAACGCAGAGCCAGAGGTAGTATGTCCCGGCCACCAAATCTTGTCGACTACGCAACAACTGTGCCTTCTACCAATGAGAAACGCGACATCCAGATGCAGTTTAAGCCTTTGCTCCAGGATCGATCATGGCTAATTATTGCCTTTTTAGAGTTTAACTCTATTTATAATAATTTTTGGATATATTAGTAATTTAATTGAAAATAATTCTAATTTCAATTAAACTTTAATTAAAATTATAAATAATTATAATTAAATACGAATTATGCTTAAATAAGAACTAATATTTCATATTAATTCTTATTTATTAAATATCTCAAATTTAATAAGTTTCTCAAACTTTACAATAAAATCTAATTTGATTAAAATATCTTGGCTCTGTTCAACCCGTTCTTTATGTGTGATCTATTAGGTTCTCAAAATTTATTGGCATGGATATAAATTACAACGCTAAATCGTATTTATGATTAGATATATAAACTTTTTAAATTTATCATAAATTAAACTTTTTAAATTTATCATAAATTAAACTTTTTAAATTTATCTTTAATTCTCTAATTAAACAATTTATATCCATAGATCAAGATTGACGTCTAGTAACACATTGTGACGGCCCATATATTTAAGAATGTCAAAGTGATTTTTGATAAACCTTTTTGTGCATGATTTTCTGTATAATTCGATCATCTCATAACACAATGTTTCGATTAGATAAAGAGTATGAAATTAATGTTTACTTTATTTTGAGTCCAATCATATTAGTTCACCACCGTTAGCTATTGATTCAATTAATGACATTTGTAAACTATTTACCTAACATGATTCTACCTTGTTCAATGATTTCCTATATCAATACTAATCGAGAACAGCAAAGCGTTCACCTATTACTTTAGGGTGATGAATCCTATCTTAATCATTCAACTACCTTTATATAGTTCATGTTATATCTAATGACTACAAACTAAGTATTCTTGATTATAATAGGTTATAAGTAGTATCAAAATATAGCAATCTCTATACAAGATAACTTGAAAATCTCCAGTCAAATGATCACTTATATAATCCTTATAATGATGATTTCCACAGAGATACAAGTAGTATTTCAAATGAATTTATCATATGGGATCAATTTAACTAACTTATTCTCTAACAAGCACATACATGTTAGTTTAAGTATTTCCATACTTTAGACTATGACATCAGAAACTTCATAAGGAAAAATATAACGTGTTTTAGTTATCCCATGGAATTTATCATATGCATTTAAATATGTATAGATAAATAATTCCTTTAAATTATTTTGTCACTAAACGAAAACTAATCGATTGACTATTGGGCATAAACTATCACTTATCAGATAGTGAAAGAACCTTATTGTATTATGACAATTGGATCAAAATGGGACCTTTATGGCATTCGAACTTCCAAGTTCATATGTAGCACTTATTTCTAGAGAATGCTAAGTGAAAGAATGGATCATAGATAACCAATGGACCAATTTTTCTCCAGCACTCGCATAAGTAATACATAAATAAAACCCAAATGCAGAGAGGGAGGATAGATACATCATTCAAGTTGCAAATTTACAAATAGGTCATTTATGAAAGTATTAAGAGGAGCTAGTGAGAAAATGAGTTGGTATGAGATAATTTAGAACAAGAAGCATTCAGAGGAGCTAGTGAGAAAATGAGTTGGTATGAGATAACTTAGAAAAAGAAAGTATTCAGAGGAGCTAGTAAGAAAATGAGTTGGCATGAGATAATTAGAACAAGAACATAGCCCAAATAATATCTTTCTTAATATTGTTAACCATTAAACATGGTCTAACCATAGAGGGTAGAATAAGGTTCCTTAATATAAGTGACATGCTACTCACCTTTTCTTTGAATGCAAGGACTATTGCCTCATTTGTAAGAAATATTTTAAATATGAAAATGTAGTAAGGTGGTTCCAGGAGGACAAAACAATTAAGAAGGGTGATCTAGCTGTTATTCTTATATGCTTGGGCTCATGTATATTCAAAATCTGGAAGAAAAGACCTAGCAGATATTTTCAAGGAGTAAGAATGCTATGGAAAATTTGCTAAGGGAAATTGTATAATGGATGACAAATAGCTTCCAACCAAGAATCAAAGAGCTATCGTCCGAGCATGATTAATTCTTAGAGAATTCTTACACATTCATAATGAAGCAGGGATTTAAACTTTGAACTCAAGTGGAAACTGGAAACAATGTTTAAAGGTTAGAAATAAGTATGTTTTAGTAGCTGCTTATGGTGCTGTAATGGATTAGAGAATTTTTTTTTGGGTAATAATAGTTCTTATAGTGTTCGTACCTTGGATCAATTGAAACTTATAAGGTGCTTCTTTAATATAATTCTTTAACCTTTTTATTAAAGAACTTTTCACAAATCTTCAGTAATTATGCTAGTTCAATAGAATCAATCAAAGTAAGAAAGCGTCATTCATTGCTTTGAGTTGGTTAGAAGAGACATTCAATATTATAGTTATTAAGATTATTGAAAATGTAGTTAATGAGATCTTAAAAAGTGGACCGATTATTACTTTTGATATTTTAAACATACAAGAATGTAAAACGATAGTTTCTAAGGTAGCTCCTTATTCTTTGGTATTTAGATATGATGTCATATTATATATGAAGGTGGTTATTCAAACGCCTTAAAAGGAATGCTCATTTAGTGATTAGTCCTATAGATTTTATAGTATATGCTGAAAAAGCTTAAGATATTCCATGATTGATGACTGAACAGCTTGGAGCCCATTCAAATGCATGAAAGGATATGTGAGCAAGATTATAACGGAAGAGTTCACTAAAGAAATTTTGCTCAAGCAGATTTAGTGGGAAAATGGTCTTCCCATAAATAGAAAAGACTATAAAGAAAAATGATCAACATAATGCAAAATAACGCCTTTCTTATAGGAATATACTATTGTTGATATAAAGATATTAGTATGATAATGAGGTATAGATCCATCTATATTGAACTAACAAGTAACCTTTATGCTGTTATACAATATCCCAGGTTCGATTATTAAATTATTGGTAAGATAAACAAAGCTTTTCTAAAGAACTGATGATCAAGATAACCAAGGAACACTTACGCTATATTTGGTTAGACATAAAGTTTTTAATATAAAGGAATGAAATAAAATGATATATAATGAAATAAAATGTAAATGGATGTGATATTAGAAAATTGTTGTTTGGGAAGGATGAAAGAGTTCATAATGTAATATGGTAAAATGTTGTTTGGATGAAGGATGTATCATGTAATATAGTGTAAAGTTGTTTATCATTTTACATTCCATCCTAAATCCTCCAAATCGGAGGTTTTTCAGATTTACTGTTTATGATGGAATGAGATGTAATATGAGACCCTCCTCTTCCATCCCATTCAATTTTATTCTGTTATAAACCCTCCTAAAAAAAAAGAATAATATTCCATTCCATTCCATTCCATTAAATTAATAAACCCCCAACCAAACATAGCCTTACTGGAACATATGTTATGTAATATTATATTATCAAATATAATAAGGAAGGTATTTTTCTTTATGTCATTAAGGAAAGTTTTATTACTTGATTATTTTGAAAGATGAACAATATAGATTTATTGAAACATATTGCCAAACTTCGAATTATAATCATGAAAATCTTTTCATCTAATTAAGGAAAGTCTTTTGTTACATCACTACTAGTGATACATTTTGAAAGAGGAATCTGATTGAAATTTAAAAATTATCAGCAGCTCTATCAAGAAAAATTTGTTAGAATCAGTAAGCTAAAGTTAGAGATTTGTATAGTTAGTTGGAAAGGATATCACCACAGAACATATTTTAGGTGTCTACCTTTACATAAAATGCCTAATTATTTTTTCGAAGAAGTCATGGATGAATTAGTTGAGAACAAGAGTGCAATCGCAAGGAAATTCACATACAAATAGGTCTCTTTCTTTAGAGCATCCAGTGGAAAATTCTCATTCTATTGTGAGCAAAATATTTTATGTGGTTTATCTAAATGAGGTATAAAAGTAGTTAATTGTGGTGTGTTAAGAGTTTGATATTTCCTAGAAGGATTTTTGTAAGAGTATATATTATCTCTCGTTGATAGTTTTATACTAATATAGTATCTATCATATATTAGTTTTCTAAGTGATATTTTTAGGAAAAGTTCCATTGATAAAAGAAGAGTTTGAGTGAAATGAAGTTGATGTTGAAAGCTTTAAGCACAACGCCAAAGTCATACACATTTTATGTTTTTCTTGAAATTGAAATTAATTCAACATAATATCTTTCTATTAGACAACCAAAAACATGTTGAAAATATGTATAAAGGAACAAATCAAGTTATAAATCCAGAGATCAACATGCTCATTAGATAATATAACCTTTTTAATATTAGAGAATAACAATTTTATTATTCAAAATTTCACTCTATATACTAAAATTATAATTTATTGAAGTCTTTCAAAATTTTCATTTTAAATCATGATGTTATAAAGAATATATAGAGACCTCTTTCCAGATCATAAAATTCAAAGTTGATAAATATTGAACTAAGAGCGGTTTTAGATCATGATTTAAAAAATAGAATTTTTTTATCAATACTAATTTTATTCTTGATGATCTTACAAATTTGACGTGTAAAATAGTTAAGCAACAAATAAGGAATAAAAACATAAGATGGAAAAGTGATCTCTTGAGTCAATTGGGCATCAAAGAATAATTCATTGAGGAATAAATTGAAAACCAATTAAAGAACAAGGTAAAGTTATAAGATCAAGAATGGATCAAGAGAAAATCATATTGAGAGCTATGTAATTTTTTTACTTTCTATTTATTTCTTGACATTTTACTAAGTGGGCTCAAATTGTATAACATTTTCAAATTGGTCTTAAATGCATTATTATTTCAATTTTCAAAAGGTCATTTTGATTAAGGTTTAAAGAAAGATGGTAATACTTATTTTGTAAATTTAAGAAACTTCTAAAAGGTTGAAATTTAGTTTGAACTGACAATTTGATCACTTTGAAAAACTTGAAAATTTTTTGAAACTTCTAAGTTTGAGCAGTTTTACCAATGAATAATATAGGTCGATTAAATGTCAATTAATTTTTGAAAATTAGAAGGGTCAAGTTCACTAGGATCTACCAAACAATATTAGAGTTGAGTTTTAATAGATTTTGTAAGATTTTGAGAAAATTTTCAATCGAACCATGCATTTGGTTTGATTGTCATAATAACTAGTTTGCCTTATATACATCAGTTCATGTTTGTTAGAAAACTTAATGAATCTTACCTGAGTTTTTATGAGATTTTATGAATTTGTAGAATGCATTAATTTTTCGTAAGCATCAAATTAAACCCTAATAATTTAGCTAAAAAAGTGGGAGTTGTTTCTTTTACTTGTCAATTAAGTTAATGAGTAAGAATTGTTAGTTTCATAAAATTTAAGGGTTACTATAAACCCAATTAAAAGAAAAATAAAATATGAAGTTGCTCTTCACTCAAAAGGAAGAAAATTGGAAGTAGTTTTTAGGTTCATCAAAAGTAAGAGTTAGTGTATTTAAATTTCTAAGAGTTGTTTGAAAAGTTGACGTAAGTTACAAAATGGCTTAACTAGTACAAAAAAAAAATTGTATCATCTCTTCCTGCTTTTTTATGAGTGCTTGATTGTTGATATATTCACTCCTTAATACTCAATGATTAATATTATGAAATGCTTAAGATACTCATTTTGGTTCACATTTAGTTTTAGTACAAGTTGGAAACACAAGAGCTAAAATGAGTTAAAAGCGCATTCTTTAAGTTATTCTTTTAAAGTTCAAACTCATTTATCTTTGTGGAACAAGAAGTAGATGGATTAGAGAGCAGATGGGATAAGAAAACATAAGAAAATGAAGATTTTAGCATGACTTATAAGATACATGGCCATGTAAAAAAAAGTGGAGTTATTTTGATACACGGTTGGATGCACACGAAAACATAGTTTTTCATATAAGTAGACATGTAAGCAGCCAAAGAAAGTATGAATCATTTTTGGAACAAGAAAGGAGGAAAACAGTCACTTCTGGGAGATCTATGAAGGGGTAATCTTCTTCCTTTTGATTTGTAAGTGAAATCGAAGCTCAAGATCACATCTGAACATCTCTTCATCGTCTATTATTGATCTTCTCTCTTTAGAGATTGTTTATGTTGTTCTTAGCTTCATGTTTTGGGTATTCATGCATGAATGATTGATATTTTCATTCTCAATAGATTGTTTATATATGAACCGATTACCATAATATGCAACATAGTATGTAATTGTTGGACCCCGATTTTTTTTAAGTGGAATTTAGAAATATTAAATGAACTTGAATGAGTGTTATTATGTATATGTTAGGTATAAATGTATTTA
>JAOSBN010000008.1:34554533-34581836 GCA_027563595.1 Erythroxylum suave | reverse complement strand
ATAAATCGTCAGAGGTAGCAACTAAAGCTGAGACGATTTTACAAAGAGAAGAAAGCCAGGTGCATCTATCTGAAAAATAAGTGTTGTTAAAAAGAAAGGGAGAGACACTTGATTTTAAGAAAGTTAAAAAATCAAGAAGATCACCAAGGTTATTAACTCCTTGTCAAGAAGAACAGAAGAGAGGGAAAGGATTGACTCCTGGTGAAGATTATGAGAAGGTAGAAAAAGCACCATAGGCTACTAGGTCTTTAGTCTAAATTTTGCAACAACAGTAGGCAAAGTCAACTAAAGAGACAGAAATTAAGAAGAAGTTAGAGTTTGAAAGGAAGAAACCACAACCATAACCACCTTTTAGACTGGTAGAAGAAATTAAGAAGTTGAAGACGAGTCAAAAAGAAAGTACTTCAACTGGTGGTCAACAAAAAGAAAAATCAGTTGAGCACAGAGTGGTATTTCGTAATCCTATCAGAAAATAGGATTTGAGAATGAAGGTGATAGAAGGAATGGTACCTGTTAGAAGTAGAAGCTCAAATATAATAAGAGAACCTGTGAAAAGGATAGTCAAGATACAAGTAGAACTATATTGGTCAATAATCGATCTATACATCTTCTGAATCATGAAGAAAGAAGATTATATAGGATTCTGAGAGATGAAAAGTCAAAACCATATCCATTAAAGATGACTAAAGATCGATATACTATCTACCCAGCTACAAGTAGAACATTGATCAAGATTGTACTAGATGGACAACCTAGAGTTTCAAGCATTGTACGCAATGTAGAAATAGGGAAACAAAAGATGTACCCTGAAGGAAAAACAGGTGACCTTACAGAAGAGCAGATACAAGAAGTAATGCAGAACAATCAAAAGGAATCTATATTTCACACCACATTTCAAAAGCATCAGGAAGTCATTGTGGACGCTTCACCATAGATGCAACTTCTCAGGTAGTTGGAAGAGTGACTAAAGGATAGTATAGAACTATCAAGGTTAAAGGTATTATTTTTAACTTAGAGACTTTTGTGCACCTAATCATGCACTTTAGACCTTTGAGTTTTATATCTTCAATTAAAGATGTCCTTCACCTTCTTGGAAAACCTATTCCAAAACTACCTAGACCTGATGATCTTGATCTCCCTTACGGCAAACAATTTTTCAAACCTCCTATTATGAAAATCATTGAACTAGATGTTTTACCTTCAGAAACATTTGTCGCTATAAACTTCTATCCATCAAGTGCACCTCAACAAGTCACTACTATTAGAATGGAAGAAGTAAGTCACTCTCAGTAGTGGAGTCAGGAAGCCTTAGCGAAGGAAATTGAAGAAATTCATACTAAGGTTGATGATCTGAATGACTTAGTGGGTGATCTACATGAGGAAGTAGCCTATCTACGAGTTTCAATAGAAGAAGACCTCAAGTTGATCAGAACTGATATGCAACACATGTTTTCTGAAATAATGAAGCATCTAAGATAAACTATTTTATTAATAACAAATAAGGGGAGAGAAGAGGAAGAAAGGGAGAGAAAAGTAGAAGAAAGGAAAGAAAAGTAGAAGAAAGGAAAGAAAAGCAGAAGAAAGAAGAGAAGAATAGATACAAAAGTAGAAGATAGAAGATGTGTATTTTGTTTTTTGTCTTCTTATTCATTATCTGAATAATATTAGTTCATTCAATTTTATCTTTCTAAAATTATGATTATTTGTTATCATCAAAAAGGGGAGATTGTTACGTCAAGAGGACTTCATGATGATTAATTTTGATGACAAAAATAATAATAATGTTAGAAATAAATGAACGATTTTGATAAGTGTGTAGAAGAAGCGCAAAACATAGAAGAAGTGGCAATAAAGAAGAAAGGAAAACATAGAAGAAGTGCAAAACAAAGAAGAAAGGAAAATATAGAAGAAGTGCAAAACACAGAAGAAAGGAAAACATAGAAGAAGTGCAAAATGCAGAAGTAGCACAAAACACAAAAGAAGCAGAAAATACAGAAGAAGTTGAAAACACAGAAGAAGAGGAAAACACAGACGATACAAACAAGAAGATACGCTAGTAAGTCGGACAATTAGTTACTTGGATTTAGTTATGTAACTCAACTAAATAACAGTTATCAAGATTCAAGAAGCACTTATCAAGAATCAAGAAGCAGTTGGAGACTTAGGCTATAAATACTAGTCGTAGTCAAAGATTAGACAATCTTACAACCTTTGAAAAAATCATTGATCTTTGAGCTTTCAAGTATTTACTTAGAAAAGAAAAATTATGTAGTATGATAATAAGAGAACTAACCCTACTGTAACAAAAGCTCATAATATCTTTCTAGTGAGAGAAAGAAAAGGTTAAGAGTCTGGAGAAACTAAGTTAGCAGAAAGAATACTTTATGTAAGAGACCTGAAGAGGCTCTGGAAGGGAAGAAAGAATACTTGTAATTTGTCGAAGTATAGTGAAATACTTAGACGAACTCTGAGGACTGGACGTAGCCCACAGTTTGGGGTGAACCAGTATAAAAATCATAGCGTCTATCTTCTATCCTTTTACTTTAGTTTATTTTGTTGTTAAACAAGTATATAGAAGTTATTTGCGATTTCACTACGTAACAATTTTTGTATAATTTTTGTGATATTTTTTTAACAAGTTAGAGAAGTTCTTAACAAGATTTATTAAAGATTTTGTATTCATGAAAAGAATACACAATTTAACCCCCCTTCTTGTGTATCTAGTTTATTAGACGTAAATTTTATATTAATGTGTGATTTACTTCATTAAATAATATAATGCTCGCCTTTATATAGGCATTAAAGTAAGAAATCCTCATAATTGAATAATTTGATCAAAATCATTATTTGATTGAGCTAATTAATGTAATAATTAATCAAGGTAATAAATCACCCTAAGTAAATGATTTGACCATAACCATTATTTGATTGAGCTGATTAAGCTAATAAATCGTTTCTAATTTGTTAGGATAGGTCCTTGAATGTCTCCCACAAATCTTTGAATGCTTAGAACAAATAAGAATAATTTATACACTCATTGAGCTTCTTGACCCAACTTAGATTAGATTTATTAGGCCTTGAATACTTTACAAGTTAATTAGAGCTTTTTTAGTCCATATCTCTTCAATTAGCCCATTTATAACTTCCATTATCTTCTTAGCTTTGGCTTTTGTAATTGGGCCTCCTTGAATTCTTAATGGAACCTTTGGAGTTTTGCTTAGGCTAGCTTGATTCTGATCACAAATCCTCTCCTACATAGACTTTTCATTGCTATCAGTGTAAAAACTAAAATAAGTATAAAGAAAAGAAGTTAACACATAGATAATAATCACTAATAATGAAATAAATAAAAAAGACGTGAAGAAATAAAAAAGGAAATATGATTTCTTAGGTTGCGTTCCAAGTAGTGCCTTGTTTAAAGTTGTTAGCCTAACTCAATGCCTCCTTTAGTTGATATAAATTGGATCCTAAATTTCCATTTATCCCATATTTTCCACTTAGAAGGTTTGAGTCTATGCCCATTCATTTGATCATAATTAATGTTACTAAACTTTTAATTTCTATAGCACCATAAGGAAAGAATTTAGTAATAATAAAAGGATCAACACAACAAAAATGTTACTTACTTAGGAAAAAAAAGTCGTGAGTGGTATAAAGTGAAATTTGATTGAATTTAAAGTCTTTCTTAAAGATCATCTTGTTATGACAAGAATTTATCTTTACCTTGTCGATCTTTGTACTCTCACAGAAGTCACTTAAATTTTCTCCATTTTTTAATTCCTATGCTCTTCACTTATATCCATCTTGATGTAGAAACTCTAGATGGCCTAATAAGATTTTTTTATAGTTTAGAGAGAGGTGGCATGTTTTTCCAAATACCAACTGATATAGTGACATACTAACAGGAATTTTTAAAAGTATTCTATATGCCTATAAGGTGTCATCTAATATAAAACTCCAATATTTTCCATTTAGGTGTACCATTCTTTTAATGATGAAAGTGATCTATTAATTGGATACTTTTGCCTTCCCACTAGTCTATGGATGATAGGTGGTAGACACCTTGTGAGTCACATTGTAATTTCTTAGTGAAGCCTTCATTAGTGATTGTCTTGATCACTTCTTAAAGCTTTTGAGATTCCAAACCTAGAGAAGATTTTAGACTTAAAACAAGTTGCAACAAATTTATAATCATCAATCTTTATTACTTTGTCCTCTACCCATTTCAAGATATAATCCATTGCGAGAAAAATATAAACATGATGAAATGACATAGAGAAGCACTACAAAATTAATACCCTAAACATTAACATTTTCTCAAAACAATATGGGATTTTGTAGCATTTCACTCTTTATGAATTTTTAACTGCTTTTGATAATTATCACATGAATCAAAAAAGGAATATAAGTCTCAAAATAAAGTAGTACAATAAAAACCACATTTTAGTACTTTTCTAGTTGTCTTTTTAGCTTTAAAGTGACCTTTGTAAGTATAAGAATATAAAAAGGTCAAAATATAAGTTTTACTTTCAACACAAGTTTTAACCACTCGACTTGTAAAATGAATCAATAAGTAAGGATCAAACAACATATAATACTTGGCCTCACTCTTGATCTTATCTCATTCGATTTTAGGTAAAGTTAGAGCTAGAATTTTATTAGCCAAATAATTCCCCATATGTTCATATCATGGTGATTTAATATTTATAAAGAATAGTTACTTATTAAGAAACATTTCTTAAAGACATAGTTCATTCTCTACATAAGCCAACCAATAAAATTGATTGGTACATTAATGTATACTCCACTTTTGTCTTTAATTACTAAATTAGATTCACCTAAGAAAAGTATCCACCTTGCCAACCTTAGTTTTGCCTCTATCTTTTTTATTAAATAACGAAGAATTTCATGATCAGAGTAGATAATGTCTTTAGTCCCAACAAAATAAGAATGAAAGTTTTCTAAAGCAAAGACAATGATTAAAGTTGTTTTTTCATTACTATAATAATTTTCATAGGAAACATTTAAAATCTTGAAAGAATAATAGATGGTTTGAATTGTTTTGCAATCCTTTGGCTTGGCACATGTCCTTCTGTATAATCCCTTGTTTCATAAATTATCTTAAAAGGGATACTCTAATCAAAGGGTTGGATAATTAGGGTGGAGGCTAATAGGTTTTATAGCTTCTTAAATGCCTCTTTATATACCTCTTCAAATTAAATGTCACATCCTTTTTTAGAAACTTGAATAAGGGCAATGTTATTATGGAGAAGTCTTAGATGAATCTTTAGTAAAAACCTGCATGTCTAAGAAAGAACAAACTTCCTAAACACTACTGAGATAAGCTAAAGTTTTGAGACTATTAAACTTAGCTTTGATACCTCAAGTTTCCCAGATGAAATAGTATGACCTAAAACTATACCTTTTATGTACCTTTTAAAACAAGGATAGTTTTTATATACCTTTTTAAATCAAGTGTAAGATTTTTATACAAATTATCAAATGAGTCTTTATGAACAATTAAATAATCCATAAACACTTATATGATATGCTCATAAAAAATATGCTAACCATACTAATATAGGCATGATTAGGTCAATCATTTCATACATTTATGGGGTAATTACAAGAACTAGAGTTAGAGGAAATTCAAAGGCGAAAAATTTATCTTAGGTTGAATATAGCCTTTTATATGGATGTTGCCTAAACTAGGCCTAACTTTTTAAATATACAAAATCACAATCTCAAATATGGACATATCTTAGAATGTGAATAATGACATTAAAATGTATAGTTATAGGTAGGTTCTATAGTGTACATTTTAGGTAGGTGCGCATCAGTTACTATTAAAGCTTGGCTCTAAACTGATAGTGGTTATTCTTTTCTTATCATTAAAATTCTATTATATTCCTTTATTAAAAAATAAAATTGTGATCTTTGTGATTCTTTTTTGTTCTATTACATTGCTTCCATTTTAATTAAAAATATAAAATTTCATTTTATGATCTTTTAAGGATTGTCTATCTATACTTTTATATTATGGATTTTCTTTATTTCATTCCATTTTCTTATCATTCATATCAATTTTTCATATGGTTATGAGAAAAAAAAGGAAAGAAAGAAAGTGGTTCGTGAATGATTACTTTAAGAAACTATTTCTAATTGTAGATTAAATTTTTTTTCTAATCTTTCATTTTTTTTTGATTTTTGTATTTCTTACTTAACCCTTGAATTATTTTATCATTGTGAACAATAATAAATTCTTAATTACGTTTATCTAGTTCTTTAAAGAACTCTTGATGGAAGAAATATGAGCGGTTTGTAATCTTTAAGAGTAAAACATATAAGGGAGTGTGTAAAGAAAATTTTTGTACGAACTTGTCTCTAGCTTTCAAATTTGTTTAGTAAAGGCATTTTATTACCAAAAGAGGGGAAAGAAAACTTGTACTTTGCACAAGCCATACAATAAAATTTTGAGAGGATGAATATGATGTATAATTAGGTACGAGGTAATCATAACATATTGATGAATTATAAGAAAGATGAAACCTTGAGTCTATAATGAGGATAGCCATACTAGGCATAATGCAACAACCCCAATAAAGGATAATTAGGAAAATGATGAACTTAGTGTTAATGATGTTGATATAGCCTTTGAGGTTAAAGAGGGCCTGATTAGAACATCGAAAGGAGTTATATGTAATTGGGAACATAAGAGGGAGCCTAAAGTTTAGAAGGAGTGGATGAAAATCTTGGCAGCATCAAGATGATTACACCTTCCTCTAAGGTAAAAAATGATTTTGAATATTATTTTGAGTGGGAGATAGAATTGATCTTTGAGTGACCTATATAGACTTAGATTGAATTGAGGTTCTTATGAGAAAAAAATTTATGTTGAACCATTATTTTAGAGCTTTATATCAAAGTTTGAAATATCTTATATGAGGATCAAATAATGTGGTAGAATAAAAAAATTAGATAGAAGTAGTTATGATTATATCCAATACAGAAGAGAACAACGAATCAATTGTAACAAGGTTTTTGGGTAGGTTGACTAGAAATATAAATAATATAATGAAGTAAAAACACTATGTAAATTTGAAAGATATGGTGCATATGACAATGAAGAATGAGAGATGGAAAAAGAACAAAGGAATATCTAAGTAATCCACTAAAACTAGTGATGATAATGATTCTTCTGAAGAAAAAACTAAGTCACCTAAAGTTAATGATGATGATTAAAAGCTAAACACAAATAAAATTAATTTTCAATTCTCTCAAAATGAAGATGATAAATGTTTAATGGGAACAAGTGTTAGGCCCCTTTTTTGGAGTCTAACTCATAAGTCAAACATGAGCGCATCACTCTGTAGGGTTCTTTTAATGCGATCTCATTAGCCAATATAGGTTTATCTTCATTCTCATAACATCCCAAAATTCCATATTTGAACATTTGATATTCGACAATCCATTCTTATGTTTATATCCTCAATCATTACCCTAACATATCATTCCTTTTTATCTCTTGTTTTCACATCAAACTAAGTACATTCCAGGCTCCATTAAAGCCTAATTGTATCATAGGAAAGCATCAATAGGTCTATATTATATATATGTACATGATTCGGGAAAAATAGAATAACTTTCACTATGGATGTTAGATTAAGATCATTCAAGCATGGTTTCGAAGAGAACTTTGAGTTCTACAACTTCTGTGAAGATCAAAAAGAGTGATTTTACCATATAGAGGGTAAAAATTGCACATTTATAAAACTATCATGAGAATGTCCACTTAGTAGACATATGTCCCTCCAAATGGACATGAACTGAGCTGAAACACTGAAATTCCTGAGAAGGTCCCAGTGGACATTAAGTTTGCCCAACGGACATTTACGGGTCAATTTCCAGATTTCTAACTCCTAGAAGTTACCTATGACGCCTCTTGTGCATATCTATCATTTCTAACTTATTTTCCTCATCATTTCCCCTTCATTAAAACTTCCATTTCAGCTCAATATCATTTACAACCAAATCATAATCTATGTTTGGTCATCAACCCAAAAACACAACATTCAAACTTATATACAGTCATCACAAATTTGTGCATAGGTTCAACTCCATTTATCACCTTTATTTCCTCTCTAACTTATCACACTAATTCTTCCCATTTCAAGACACCATAGTACTCTTTTTCTATTAGACCAAGTTAGAAAAGGCTATAAAGTATCTTGCATGCACCCTGTGCAGCGTCACTAACTTGTAACAATCATATCCTTCAAATCTGATCTCCAAATATTTATAAGCTTAGGGGATAAAATACAACTTCCAAAAAGACAACCTTGTCCAAATCAGACTAGATTAATATAGTTTTTCCCGTGAAGTCAGAATATAGATTTTACTCATATGAATGCTTGAAAATGCTATGCGTAAACTTGAACAGTCATAAGAAAAACATAAATATATTTTATTAACATCAAAGGAAAAGAGTTTTTACAAAGCTTTAATGGGCATTTCAAGACCCAAATACATCATTGGTCTCATAATCCAAAATACAAATTATGCATACGAGTGATACTTAAAATGTGGCTAAAGCCTTGAGTTTTTATAAACTAACTTAAATACAAAATTATGTAATCTTAGAGTGGTGCCTTGACTCTTTATCACTTGATCTCTTGCTCGTCACCTGGAGATGGGATGAAGGGGACAGGGGGTTGAGCTAGAAGCTCATGGGTAACAAGTTTATAGCGGAGAAATAAGCAAAACCATTGAAAATATTCATTATCATAGTAAATTGCATTGAATTCATAAAACACGTATTTCTCAAATTCTCAAGCTTGCCAACAATTCATAAACAACATAAGTCATGTATTCATCAAACTTGTCAACAAATCATAAACAACCTAAGCATACATAGTTGTTTGGGTAGTCTATATACATGAGGGAGTTCTTGCGAAGCTCCGATAAACATGAGGGAGTTCTTGAGAATCTCTAATAAACATGAGGGAGTCCGTGAAGGAGCTCCATATCACTAGTAGGTAGGCGGGAGAAGCCTTTAACATGGTCAACGTACACGTGACATAACATGATGGACCACCACAAACCCACACAAATATGAATTTCATGACTTGTAAACATATCACCCAAAAGGCACATTTCGAAAACATGATTTGATTTCCATATGCATGACATGTTTCAAATAAAATTTTCATCATAAATCATCATCAAGATTTATGTACCAAACATATACCAAATACTTGGATCATTTAAGAAGCAATAAATGCAACATTTATAAAGCAATTAAAATCATTTAAATCTTTTGATTCGGAAAAATACTTATGGCTCATTAACTCAACTATAAACATGTAACCCACCTGGATTCCTTACATAAAAACTTGCTTAAAATTGCCCCTGCTCTTGCTCCTCTTACCTTACTTGATTTCCTTCAACATTGGCAAAAATTCAATTCAATAAGAATACCAATTGAGAACCCAAAAAGCATATTCACTAAAATTGAGTCTAGAATACTTAAACCCATGTCCCAAACCCTTCCAAAAATGTAGAGGAATGGGCAACCAGTGAAATAAAATCCTACTAGCACTGTAATAAATGATTAAACTCCAATAATTATTCTATCATGTCCTCATAATTTATTCTAAGGAAAAAATTAAATTCCATGATTATTCCATAAAATATCATGTTTAACTCAACAAAAAAATTCGGGGGCTAACAACAAGTACTATTGCATATTAGTGCCCAAATAAGAGGGTTATGATCATGAAAGATGATGGAGATGTGGAAACTGTAAAGGAGTCTGAAGGAAAGAAATCTAGCCAATACTTGACTATTCTAGTAATAAAGGGATAAATTATATTGTTGAGGTTAACATGTTATCACTTAACGAGTATTAAATCTTTAACTATAAGAGGGTGAGTTAGGGTAAAAAAAGGTAAATCATACTCCATGCTAGATGTAACATTTATGGCAAAGAATATAATATGATTATTAATCGAGGAAGTTATACTATCAAAAGTAGCTTTATAGACAAGTTGAGTTTGATTATTATGAAAAAACCAAAACCATATACACTTAAATAGATTAATGAATGTGGGAAAATTAAGGTTGATAAGTAGGTGTTGATGTCATTTGATATTGGAAGGTATCGAGATAAGGTACTATATAATATTTTGTCAACGCATATTGGCCATATAAACCTTGGGAATTTGATAGAAGGAACATAAAAGAAGTGTCCATTGCTCTTATACTATTAACACCTAATCATGCCTATAGAGACTAGTTTGGGATTGAAAAGAGAGAGTAAAAAAAAAGAGTTGTGAGAGCAAGAGGGGGTAGTAGGTATATCAAGAGTGCTCTTTATACTAACTAACTTATAATTGTACCTTTGTATAAAGAGGTTTGTTTTCTTTTTAATCTAGGTAAATATTTAGAGACAAATCCTTCAAAGAATAGGGGTATGATGTAAGCACAATTAGCCTAAAATAGTCAAACTTGGGACAATAAAAAAGAGTTAGAGGAAAATTAAAGGAAAAACACTTATCTTTAGCTAAATACTATCTTCAACACAAGTATAACCCAAATCATACCTAACTTCCCAAAGTTATAGAACGATCCACAATCTTAGACCTAAGTGTGCTCATATCATTTTTAAAAAAAATTAAATATCTGTGATCAATATAGCCTAATGATATGAATGGATTTTGCTATATTTTTATATGTTATTTCATTTGAATTCATTCTTATTTTTTGTGTTTGATTGCTCATTTTATGTTCTTATTGATTTTACATGTAGATTTAATGATGGAATACAGGTAAAAGATTAAGCATGAAATTACATGTAGTTGGTAGATAGGCACGCCAAAACGACATCACAGCAAGGAGGCGCAAGGAGAATAAAACGTAGTGCACAAGGCAGGAGCAAATGTCTGCAAAATGCAGACAACATCTACATTTCACGCAGAAAATGTCTATGAAATGCAGATGTTACGTGTGCATTTTGCTCAAAATGCACGGAAGAGAGCAGCAAATATGAACAGTGAGGGTGGACCAAAAAACCCTCAAGTTTATTCATCACTTCATTTATAGTGGAGGCGGCAGAAGAGACAAAGAGCATGAGTGAAAACAAGAGAGGGCTACATTTTATTCATCACATCATGAATGGTGGAGGTGGTAGAAGAGAACAAAGAGCATAAGTGAAAACAAGAGAGGGATGCATGAAAGAAGATATGAATAGTGACGGTGGATCAAAAACTCTAATATTTAATTGTCACGTCAAGCTATAGTGATAGAGGTGACAATAGCAAAAGAGAAGAGAGGAGGTAGAGAAGAGAGAGGAGTGGCGTGAATAGTAGGCTTCGACCAAAAACTTTAATTATCCTATCGACGAATAGTAGTGAGGAGAAGAAGCTTGGTAATGAGTGAAGAACCATAGGGTTTTTGGTAGGGATATTAATGGGGGCTTAAGCATTTTCTGGGAGAGAATCATGGAGGGCTAAATGTGTCGACACCGGTTCAATGGTGACACCGGCACCAATGACTCAGGTTAAGCATTTTTATTATTATTTTGTCGTTTCTTTCTCTCATTAGGAATTGGGAATTGATTATGTTATCTTGTGTTTATTGGATTGGGGTATTGAATGATGATGATTTTAGTGCTCTATTGAATCATTTTTCATGAAAAACCATTGCTAGGATTAAATACAACATGTAATCATTGTATTTCCAATTCATGTATAGTGACTAATGGTTCCGAATTATTACAGATAACATAATGTATGTTAAATAATCCAAGCTTATGTGATTATTACCTAGATTGGTCTATTTTTTTGATTCATAATGCGGTTGTCCAGATAAATTTAGAGAGCTTATTCTAGGTTTCCTAATAGTTGGGGTTAATTAATGAGTGCATTGTGATTAACTAGGATCTAAGGAAAAATTGGGAGTAACAAAGCTTATTGTTAATCTACGATTGATAATTGCTAAGAAAGATAAAAGAACAACAAATCAATGAATTATGCTTAATTAGGGTATAGGTCGAGATTGAACCAAAGAATCGAATCCTTACCGAATTCCCCAAATTTATTAATTTTCTCATGTTTTCTTTAATTTGTTTTCATTATGTTTATTTTATTTTATTTTATTATTAAATCCAAATCCCCTTTTACCTAAATATCAATTAATTTCATTTCTGAACACTCCCTGTGGGATCCACCTAGACTCACCACTGCTACAATAGTAGCCTAGTTATTTTATTTTGACTAGCATTATGATGCGCTGGTCAATTTTGGTGCCATTGCCGGGGAGTGTGGTGTTTAGTTTTTATTTATGATTTTCATTGATGTTTGTATTTATTTGTTCGTAATTGATTTGTTTTTAGTTATTTCATGATCTTTTCTTTTTTTTAATTTCATGTTTGTGTTCTTTAAAAATTAAAAAATATTGATATGGATGAGAGTAATTTTTCTTTAATTCATATTCTCAATCCTATAACAATATTTGGACCGATCAATGTAACTTTTGCTATGGATGGGATAATTAGCTGGATTACTTCCATGATAGTTCGTAAGAAGCACAACAATTCCTGTACGTACCAAAAGCTTCCTATCATGACCTTGGTATTCATCCTTGGAAGAATTATTTAATGTGTATGCTACTAACACTTTGCAATTCTACAAGGTCTAGAACCCATAACTTGACAAGCTAGGCAGATCAATTGATGAAAGCTTTCAATCGTATAGCATCACAAAGCAAAAAGACATAACCATATCAACCTGAGGAGCATTCGATGGATATTAGCATGAAAACTTTATAAAGTGAAGAGGAGCTTGAGAATTTTGAGGTCAACCCTCAATGAATTGCTTGTGTCAAAGAAGTTGAGGAGGAGCTTGAAGCAGAAAAAGATACATCTTTTAGCTAGGAGGTAAAAACTGAGTTCATAATTATTGTGGAGATTGACTCTTTATCTTTACCTAGCAGGTTAGGGGAATTAAAGGAAGA
The DNA here is from genome assembly GCA_027563595.1 of Erythroxylum suave. Classification (NCBI taxonomy): domain Eukaryota; kingdom Viridiplantae; phylum Streptophyta; class Magnoliopsida; order Malpighiales; family Erythroxylaceae; genus Erythroxylum; species Erythroxylum suave. The sequence goes on along the minus strand of JAOSBN010000008.1, from coordinate 34,568,825 downwards.
AGAAAAAGTAAAAGAGACATTTGAAATATTTTCGGAGTTTATGAACTCAATAGAGATTGAGAATTTGAGGATAGGGAAGACGTTGAATAGGGATGATGATTAACTAAGGCCCTATCCGGAACAATTTCTTTTGAAAGTGGCACTAATTGTAGTACCTGAAGATCACAATTTTGTCACGTGAGGAAAACATGGAGTCGAGCCAATGACCGTAAACAAAGACGCTAGGAGGCAGTTAAAGGGAAGCAAATTTCTTTGCTTTCAAAATTCACATTTATTTTTGTATGCATGTGTGTTTCTTTGTTGGTTTATTTTTGCTTGTTTTCAAGTTTTCAATTAAATGAGAGAAAGAATAAAACAAACAAAGAAATATTTATTCATTTTCTATTGCTTCTAGGATTATTTAATCATGAGTAGAGAATGAATTGACTAGAGAATTTCATAGAAACATTGGCATGTAATTTTGCTCTTGTGATTGGTTGATACACATTATCTTTAAAAGAATAGTGACTAGTTGTAAACAAAACTGGTAAGATTTTGAGCCTTATTAGACTAACACATTCATATTAGTCTCATTGTCTTTTGATAATGTGTGACCTTCATGGCATATATATCCCGATTTTGCGTTGAATTTCTATTTGAGACCATATTTTTATCACATGCATTAATATGGATATGATTAGGCATTCTTTGTTTTTCATAAACTACATTAGCCAAATAACCTATCCTATTGACATGATTTTTCCCTTAATAAACCCCTTTGAGCTTTATACTTTTTCTTTGTGTACTAACCACATTACATGCTTTATATTTACCTAAATGTCCTACCCAAGCCTAAGCTAGTGGAACATTTGTGATTGTTGAGTTTGTAGATGTACAAAATTCAAAGTGTGAGGGTGTACATATGTAAGGGTTTGTTATGATGGTGGGATGTTAGGTAATTGAAATTCCTATGATAATGTATTTTCTTTTAATGTTTTTTAAAAAAAGAAAGGAAAAGAAAGAAAGATAAGAGAAAAGCACAAGAAAGGACAAAAAGAGAAAAAGAAAAAGAAAAAGAAAAAATGTTTAAATAAATGTACTTAGAAGCAAGTGCGTATGTGTTGAAAAGTTGTTTATGATTAATGCATTCTCCTAAAGTAATGATGAATGAGTTATTTGAGTATATTAGATATGAGGTAGATGTTGTCTTGGAAGGTTCACTTATTGTGGTTTCAATATATTATTAGCTTAACGTGATTGGTGTGTAAGAGTTAAATGGGGTTTTGGCATATAAATGTTGCATTTGTCATAGCTGATGGTACCAAGTTTTTGATGAGTGTTGCTTTATTTCACTAGCATAATGGCTTTCATGCTACTTGACCTAAATAAATCTCACCTTATCTTTGCCCACATTACAACCCTAAAAAGTCCTTTGATCCATGATTTTGCATGTGAATTATAGTGGTAGAGAAATGAAATGGTATGCAAAGTTATGAATTGTCATAATCATGAATGGTGTTGAGTGTACCTATAGATATATTTTACTTAAACACATTTTGCAAGTCTACCATTAGATTGCTCGATTTTTGAAGATGATGCTTGTTGATTGATCATGAGTAGAAGCATTGAATGTGGAATTCTTACTATGATTTTTGAAAGTCATTCATCTTTGGATATGATTATATAGTCTTGGAAAATATGGGAATTGAGTAAATGTTCGAGTCTTTAAGCTTAAATTTAATGTTTTGTCCGAGGATGGCCAAAAGCTAAGTGTGGGGGTATTTGATATGAATAGATTTTGCTATATTTTTATTCGATATTTCATTTGAATTCATTCTTATTTTTTGTTTAATTGCTTCTTTTATGTTCCTATTGATTTTACATGTAGATTTAATGATTTAATACAAGTAAAAGATTAAGCATGAAATTACATGCAGCTGGTAGACAAGGCATGCCAAAATGGCACCACAACAAAAAGAAGCAACAAGAATAAAACACAATGCATAAGGTAGGAGCAACATCTGCGAAACACAGACATAAACTACGTTCGTGAAATGAAATCATTTCGTAGATGTGTGCATTTTTCTCAAAATAATAGAAGATAGCTGCAAACATGAATAGTGAGGGTGGATCAAAAAACCCTCAAGTTTATTCGTCATATCAAGAATAGGAGAGGCGGTAGAAGAGAACAAAGAGCGTAAGTTAAAACAAGAGAGGTTTGCGTGAAAGAAGAGATGAATAGTGACGATGGATCTAAAGCTCTAGTCTTTAATTGTCCTTTTAAGCTACAGTGATAGAGGGTGGCGATAGCAAAAGAGAAGAGAGGCGGTAGAGAAGGAGGCTTGGACTAAAAAATTTAATTATCCCATCAATGATTAGTAGTAAGGAGAAGAAGTTTGGTAGTGAGTAAAGAATTGTAGGGTTTTTGGTAGAGATATTAATAATCATTTTTCTGGGAGAGAGTCATGGAAGGCTAAACGTCCTGACACTAGTTAGGAGGTGACATCGATGCTGACGACCCGAGTTAAGCATTTTTTTAATTATTTTGATGATTCTTTCTCTCATTAGGAATTGATTATATTATCTTGTGTTTATTGGATTGGGTATTGAATTATGACAATTTTAATTCTTTATCGAATAGTTTTTTATGAAAACCCATTGCTAGAATCGAATGAAATATGTAATCTTTGTATTCTCGATTCATGTGTAGCAATTAATGTTTCTGAATTATTAGAGATAAAATAACATAGGTTAAATAATCCGACCTTTTGTGATTGTTTCCTAGATTGGTCTATTTTTCTGATTCATAATGCAGTTGTCCGAACAAACTTAGAGAACATATTCCAGGTTTCTCGATAGCTAGGGCTAATTAACAAGCTTTTGTGATTAGATAGGATCTAAGGAAAAATCAGGATTAACGGAGCTTGTTGTTAATCTATAACCGATAATTGCTAAGAGAGATAAAAAACAACAAATCAACTAATTATGCTCAATTAGGGTATAGTTCGATATTGAACTAAAGAACCGGATCCCTATCGAATTCCCTAATTTTATCATTTTTTGCATGTTTTCTTTAATTTTTTCATTAGGTTTATTTTATTTAATTTTCTTGTTAAATCCAAACCCCTCTTTTTACCTAAAAATCAATTAATTTCATTTCATAAGCTATTTGAACACTCCCTATGGGAATGACCTAGTCTCACCACTACTATATTAGTAGTCTAGTTATTTTATTTTGACTAGCGTTACGACGCGCCGATCACCTAACCTATAATTATGACCTGAACTGTGTCTAACTGAAATACTTGTTCGTATTGTTTATATTTGAGGTGTGATTCTTTTAGTTTGAGATAATTTTTTAGATATTTATTTATTTGAAGCCATCAAATTTTCTTTACTTTGTTCTTCATTGAACTTAGAACTTATCAATGAATTGTTTCTTCACAACATCGAAATAGTTTATGAATTTGGTTATTAATTCCTTGTAATTAAAGTGTGAATTACTTATACATCTATTCTATCTATGTTCGGTTTGAAAAACATTTGTTCATAGATTCTTTATTATAAATCCTTAGGTACACTTTAGGAAAGTGAAAGAAGAAATTACATATGGAATATACAAAAGTTCTGAAAGGACATGCAAATGTCATCTTTTCTTGATCTTACAAACCAATTGTAATAGGAAAATACCTTGAATTAGTATCGAGAGGCAATAATAAGCATAACCAATTAATCACTTAAGCATTTGATGAAGAAAGTGCAAAGGTAAGGGGTCCTTATGAGTTATAGAATTTAAATTTCCTTTAGTATATGTAGATGGGCAACCCATTTTGAATTTGGACGGTCACTAACTCATCATTTTGGCTCTTGAAAGTCACTATTTTTATCGTTTTAGGATCCATTTGGATTAAGCTAACCAATTGTTATTTGAAATAAGATAAACCATATTATCCTTAAGAATTTTAGTGATTTCCTTCTTTACTACAACAATCATTAGTAGGTTTAATTAGTTTGTTATTTATTTGATGAATAGGTTTGAATTTTTCTTATAATAGGATGTAATGCAAACATATGGATAAATTGATTCCTTTAATCTTTGCAATTTTCTATCTAATATTTTTATTATTCTTGTTTAGGACTTACACTAACTTCTCCTCTTTTGATGCAGTCAGTTGATTGGAAATGATCAATGATAGTGTCTCCTTATCCCTAGGAACACATATTTTAAATGGTTAACGGGAGTTTTCAAATTTGGAATTAGTGGCTACAAAATAAAGGGTAATGATATAACATTAAAAACTAACATTGGAATATAAGAAAATATTTAATGGTTTTAATTTTGGAAAATCATTAAGCATTATAATATTTTCACAGATATCATTTCTCAAGGAGATGTCCTCTATCTCTTACTCCATTTGTTTAAAGAAGAAAATTCCAAATTTTCTGTTTCTTTAAGTTCAAAGACTTAATATGATAAAGATTCAATTATAAAAATCTAATAAATATTATTGTCATTATTAAGCTATTTCATGGTATCATAAATGTTAAACTTTACAATTTGACCATTAAATTTAATCATAAGTATGCCACTATGAACATTTATCTTAGTCTTAAATGTTTTAAAAAATGTTTTTCCTAACAAAATTGTTGTTGTTTAATCATCATTCTCTATATCAAGTATAAAGAAATAAGCTAAAAAGACTAAATCATTTACCTACACAAGAATATATTTGTCTATATCTTTATAATAGGTGTTAGACCTATTAACTAATTGAATTATAACTTGTATCTTATTTAAAGATCTAAGTTTTAGATAAGCATATAGAAAATATGGCATAGAATTAATCAACGCTCCTAATTCAATATGGCCTTCTCAATCCTAGTGTTACCTATTGTGCAAAAGAATAAAGAATGTACCTCAATCTTTTTATTATATAAGAATGTTTTACTATATGATAGTAAAGAAATTCTTTCTAACCCTATCTTTCACACATCTTTTAAACTATTTTTGTTTTTAGCTTCAGCAGTTCTTTACAAAACTTAGCATAATGAGGTACTTATTTATTAGTATAAAAAAGGAGTATTTTACCTCACGTATAGAAAAATTCGTATATAGATCTTAACATTACTTATATTTTTCAAGATGTTTGTAAAACCTAAGGAAAAGGAGGCATTACTTTATTATTAAGAAGAGGATGAAACTTACATTATGGTACCTCATCATCGTTTGGAAGGTCATCCTTAGTAGTAACATTCTTTTCTTTCTTTTATGATAAGGTGTAGGAGATGTTTTTAATGGTGCCTTAGCCTCTTAACTATTCCTCAAAGTGATTATACTTGCATTTTCATTCAGGTTTAAGATTGGTTAGGAGGTAATTTCCTTAAATTATACACCTTAGACCACCTGACTTTCTAAACCTTTCATATTAATAACAAGGTACTTAACAGTATCTTTTAGAGGTATATTATAATTAAAAGCTTCACTCTTTTTTTTGTTTGGGGGTTATGACTACTTGTGCTAGTGGAAGCTTAGTCAATTTTGAGTTATCAAATAATTCATTTATAGATTCCCATAGTTAAAATGAGAATTATATCTCCATCATAACTTAAATATGTTTGAATAAGGAAAATAATATCTTCTGGATTCTCTTGAAATTCCATTTGTTGCTTTAGCTCATCAATAAACTCCTTTTGAAACATTATGAACATATTTATTGAATACCACATTACTAAACAAGTTTCTCTTGTAATCACTATCTACACATTAATTAAATCCATTTGATGAATCAAAAAGTTTTAATTTGAAATATGTTGTTCAAGGGAAGAAACGTTTACCTTATTGACGGGCTTTTGTATCAGGTCAAATCTATTTCCAAATTGTTAATAGTTAGCTATGCTTACAATTATGTTCCTAATGGCTTATGGAAATTTATCCACCAATGCTCATCTATTGACAATATTAACCATACTCCTATTATTAGGTAGAAGTCCCTTATATAAGTATTGACTAAATAGTTGTTCATTAACTAGAAGATAAGGGTAGCTGATATATTAACTTCTTGAAGCACTCTTATTACTCATATAAGGATTCTCCACTATATTGCCTTAAATAAAAATTTCTTTACAAATGATAGCTGACTTTGAAGATAGAGGATACCTCTATACAAAAATGTCTCATCTCATTCCATATGGAAATACTTCTATTGATGAAAATAAAAAAGTTCTAAGCATGATTTTTTTTCATTATAATGAATTTCGTACTGGTTTATACCACCTATAATTCCACTAGGTTCTTATGAGGATCTTCATATGTATGACCATAAAAAGAAGGTAGTAGATATATTAGTCAAGCTATCAATTTTAAAATAGTATTGTTCTCTAAGGTAGGAATTGTTATCTAAAAGGTTATTGGTTTAAATTAAAGGCAAAAATCTTCATAAAAGATCTATATGAATGCAATGTTTCCTCTTTATTTAAAACTAAATCACTACTAAATAAGAATTTATGGGTAAAAAAAGCCTATCGTGATATCTATTTAACTTCATTCCTTAGCTTGCACAAAATTCTTAATATTTTTAGATTAAACTAAAAATTAAGTTTATTAAAGGGATGAGAAATAGGCATGCCTGGTTAAGAAAGAAAATATTTATAAAAAATGAAAAAGGAAATAAAAAATAGAATAAGTGTAAGGCCCCAAATGATACCTTAGTTGAAATGTTATATATTCATGAAATTATACGTATTAGATATTGTGAAATGATTATAACTTGCATATGTTTTGAATTTTGGGTTAATGGACCATTCTTAGTGAATTGGAATTAATTAATACCATTAGATAATTGAGGTATTAAAATTGGACATTTAGATTAGGAAAATTGCTAACTGGCAAGTCAAGTTGGTACATGAAAATTAGTATGACCAAGCCTATACTTTGAATGACATTTCGCAACATTGGTTGAGTGACAAATGGCCTAATTGAGTTGTAACATTTGGCAGCCACATATGAAGACATGTAAATGGCTTCATTGAATGACAAGTAGCTTCCCCTTATGTGTGACATGTGTCGCTTCAAAGTTAGGAAGCCTAGTAAGGCAAGAGTTGAATCACTCCAGCTCATTCGGTGTTTTAGTAACCCTCTCTCTATCTTTTTCTCCTCTCAATCGAAACCTTTCATTTCCTCTTAAATTCTAGAATTTTGTTTGATGTTGGATCATCTTCACTTGGAATCTTTGTAAGTTACTGCATCAAGTAGTAAATCCTGTTGTTTTTGGTGCTATTTTCTTGTTAGTGTTGAGATTTGCACCTTGATCATAGATGTGTGCAAATTGTTTAGAAGGGCAAGATTAGCTTGTTCTTTGAAGTGGTAATTTTAAGTTAAATAGGTAAGGGAATTTTAGACTTAATGGCATATATGTATACAAGTTATATAATAGTTTAATTGGCATGAAATATGTGTTATGATGTTGGTAATTGAGTGCTGGAAAAATGATGGTTGTATGATAATTTTTGTTTCGGTTTTGATGCATGAAGGATTATGGTTGTGAGCTATCAAGTGAATGGTTTTGAGTTGGTATTGGACATGAATTTGATAAAGGATTGAAGCATGGATAAGGTATAATTGAGATATGAAATATGCATTGAAATGAAGGTGTTTGGAATTTGTAATGAAGGTGTTGAATCTGGAAATTTGTAGGAAAATAGGGTTGGCCATTATCGTAGGGAGGTACCCTACGATCATGGATAGTACTTAGGAAGGAGAAAATGTTGGTTTTAGACAATTTTTGGATTATATAAGATTAAGGTACTTAATAATGGTTTAATTGAACTTAATTGAGGTTGTAAATGAACCTAGATGATGTTAGATTAATTAGGTCAAAGTTAAAGTAGTTATGGAATGATAATTGAGGTAATTACTAAAATAATATGTGGTTAATGAATAATGTGTCTAATATTAAAATGTATGGTATGTTCAAGATGAATGTGTTTTTAAAAATGCAAATGTGTTCCAATGGTTTTATGTAATGTGAATTGGATATGGATCTTTGTTAATTGGGAATTTCAATGATGTTATGTAATATGTAATGACTTAATGTTTCATTGAAATATTAATGCAAATGCTTATGATTATAAGGTATATTGAATTTGATCAAAAGGGAGTGAATATGATCAATTTGAGAAAAATATAATAAAGACATATGTTGTATACTACATTATTTGCTTATGATTCTAAAATCTAAAATGGATTATTTTAAAACTATTAAGTCCTAGTCGTGGGTAAATAGGCATGCCTAGAAGGGTTTTTAGTTGCTTCTATGACAATAAGGTGTTATTAACACTTCGATGTCCTCTAATATTGACACTTTGGTGTTTTTTGATGTTAAGACATAAGTCTCTTCTGTTCTGTGATACCAATCATATGTATCTTCTATTCTGGTCACGTTACCTACTTCTGTAAAAAGGAATAGCACGCTAACATGTTTTATATTTTGATACATGCTCAGTTTTGATATAGACAAGTTCTGATCTAATACAAGATAAGTTTTGATTTGATATAAAACATATTGTGATCTGATACAAGACGAATTTTGATCTAAAAGGATTATATCTTGTTTAGATATTCAATTTGGATACTTATACATTGTGTTATGATATTTATTAGTTTTATTCTGATGTAAGAATGTTCTGCATTGATGAATCATAATTTGTTTTGAGGCATATTCTTTGGATTACTCTATAATTTGACCACTTAAAGATTATTATGATATGATTTGAATTTGTACCTATGAATGGTAGATGATTGTTAGAAACAGTCACGATTATGTGTTATGTTTTGTTAATACCCACTAAGCTTTATGCTTAGCATAGTGGTTTTGCCTTCGTGTAGGCTCTGATAAGAAGATTTAAGAGCTGGGACAAAGACTACAGTAGTGGCCAATAAGAATGTGTTCTATTTTTGAAGTTGTTTTTTGTGTGTTTTTGAGTTTTTTTTTTAAAATGTATTAAATGTAATGAGACTTATTGTATTTTAATGTAAATGGTTTGTAATAACCTTAATACAGGTTGGCTTTTAAAATTATGTCATGTATTATGATAAACATAGTGTGTAAGATATGTTCTGTTTATAAAAAACATTTATTACTATCTATTGTATGATTGCTTGAGTTTCTAGAAGTGTTTTGAAGTATATGTTAGTGTGGCATTTGCATATCCTTCTAGTAAGTATGTGGGTGTTACATTATTTGGTATCAGAGCGTGGTTTAGGCAATTCTGGTTTAACAAGTACATAACTATTGTTTGTATTTGGATATAAAAGATGTTTTGGCCTAATACAAGTTGTCCCATATTTTGGTTTTAGATTTAAGTATGGAAAGACTTGATGAAGCCGTTGACAAGGTTACAGAGAGTAATAATCCAATGCAATCTTGTCCATCTATATTAGAATCCTCTGGGGTCATTCATGGTGAAGTTAAAGTGCTACCTCCACCTCTAGCATAGGGGGAGGCTTTGGTTAAGCTGTCGGAAGACATGATGACATTATTACATCGTATGGCCAAACCCAAAGCTTCGATCGTTTAGTTGTAGAAGTATGGAGCTGAGGAATTTATTGAAACATCTCTGTAGGAGTTTGAAAAGGCGAAATTTTGGTTAGAAAAAGTGAAGAGGCTGTTAGATGGAATTAGTTGCATATCTGAACAAATGGTGCACTGTGTTATCTCCGTTCTTCAAGGAGCAGCCTATGAATGGTGGAAGTTTGTTCTAAGAAATCCTTTGTTACCGGAGCTTCTGACTTGGGATTTCTTTTCCTATGAGTTTAAAGCCAAGTATGTCTAGAAAGCCTATAGAAAGGAGAAATGGAAGCAGTTTTCAAACCTGAAGTAGAGAAACCTGTCTATTGTTGAGCCTAATAGAGAATTTAATCAACTCAGTAAGTATGCACCTAAACCCGTGCTTATTGAGGAATTCCAGTGTCATCAGTTTAAGGATGGTTTAATTGATTCGATCAAATAGCATTTGGTGGCAATTACTCTCTTGCAGAAAATAAGTTACCATCAGCTGGTACAAACTGCTATGATGATAGAGAAGCAAGCGATGGTTAGGAGAGAAAAGGGTCAGTGAAGAGTTATTGTTAGAGGGGGCCAATCCTTAAGTAAGAGAAGTTGCAATGGTGCCTCCAGTGCCTAAAAATTTACTCAGAGATTTGTAGCTAGGGGAAGGTGACAAGATTTTCCTTATCAATAGATTCTAGTAGGGGTTCTTTTATGAGCCAAGGTTCTAGTTCTCCGAAGTGCCTTCATTGTTCTAAACATCATTGGTGTACTTGTTGGAGAGCTACGGGTGCAGGTTATCGATATGGTAGCTAATCAACGGTTTATGTACAACAAATTTTAAAATTTTTAACCTCGATAGTTCCACAAGTGCATGAGTCATTCGCGTAGTACCCAAGGTATTGTTCCCATAAGAAGGGTTAATCTAGTCCTAAAATCTAAGGTTGGAGACTACTAAACAATTACTTAACAAAAAATAAATTTAACACGAGGATTAACTAAATCAAATAACCAAATCAATCATCAAAATAATAACTGACAATTTACATTTAATTAAAAACAATCATGATGACAATTAACAATTTTAATTTGGAATTGAATAAAAATTAAATGAAATTTATCAAATTGATGAAAAATGATTGCACACCCTCAAATTCAACTTAATGAGTTTACCGAAAGAGAGAAAGGGAAAATATCTATCCTTAATGTCAACCTAACTTATTATGATTTATCGAATTAACTGTTATAGATGGTCCTAAGTCAGTTACTCTCTCTTAAGTTATAATTAAACCTTAAAGCATAAACCCTAATAAGATTATGGGAAGTTGTAATCTCCCAATTACCAACCTATCCAAAACCTAATTAGTTCTTAAGTTCTCCAATAAACAGTTGGAAACCTAAACGTGATCTCTCTACACAAGATTTACCAACTTGATTTAATTCTGAATCTATTAATTTGCCTAACTCTCATTAGCCCAAATTAATCATTTTCTCTTGATTCACCCTCTTAGTTTATTATCGAGATATAAAGTGCAAAATAAATCATAATTAATTCAAAAAACACATAAAACAATCATATTTCATTAAATCAACAACAATAATCCAAAGGTGAGTATAGAATATCAACCACAATGCAAGTCTATATCAACTATATATCCCAATTATATAATTGAATAAAATTGAAATATATAGGAAAAAACTTGATGGGATGATGGGAGACCGCGACTTTGGAAAGCTTCTTAATCTAGGAAGCACTTAATGTCTGCGTCGTCTTTATCTTCTCTCTTCCTTCGTCTCTTTCTCGATCTTTTAAGGTTCTCTTTTACGGTTTCAATTTTGGTAGCTGATCAAGGCTCTTCAAAGACTGCTTCTTCTGTCCCTTAATGTTATATTTATACTTTAGAAGCCATAGGGTTGATTAGGGGTTAAAATGGTTCGAAAAGTCTTAAGAAACTTGAGTTTTTATGTCAGCCTAATGTAAGCCACAGCCGTAGCCCTGTCTACCAAGATCATGGCTGGCTCCTAACCCTCTCTATCACGAACATGACCTAAAATGCACAATCATGGACTGATTCTGAGTTCTCTATCATGATCGTGAACGAGGTGCACGATCGTGGCCTAGCTACTACTGACTCGCCGCTTTTTGTAACGATTTTGGGTCATGTTTTGGCCAGAAACTCTTCAAAAATCTCCTTTCTTTGCCATTTAACTTGAAACACTAACAAACACATCAAGGTACCTCAAAAATATAACATTTAGGCTCAAAGACTCAAACTAACCCATAAAAATAATTAAACACATAAACTAAAACAATTACAACCTAAACACACACTAAATACTCAAATTAACAATAATTTCCTAACAAATTAAACCCTAAAACATAATGCAAATCACAACTGTCAGTAGCACTGAGCATTTGATAGCCAATTTTCTCGTGAGACAACTCCAGACATCATAAGCTAGTAGAGAGCTTTTATTGGATCAGGAAAAGAAAGCATGCCATATTTGGTGAACTAGTAGAATTCAAATCTTTTTAGAAATCTTACTTACAGTGGAAGTAATATATCCAAATCATCATGCTAATCTATACATGATATGGTATAAGGATAATAATAAACATAAACAAGATAGTGATATTACTGACTCCTTCACTACAACTTTAATTTCTCGGTGTGCTATCCTCTCCTTCTTCTTGTATCCAAAGGCTTTGCTTTTGAGTCCTTTTTTTTGTCAATCTATCCTCTTCTTGTTGTTGTATCCTCAACCAATTTGATTTACCATTTGCTCTTTTAGGACAATTTGGTTAACAAAATTTTTTGGTGGGAAAGGAGAAGTAATGTTTGGAGGAGATTTTTCTTAGAAGAAATGAACCAAAAATGAGACTCTTCTCATGAAAATTTTGGCTCACTCTTACATGAAAGGAGAGAGAGAGTCAAACCATGCAAAAACACCTTCTTACACCCTCAATTTTGTTTATGCATGGAATGGAAGAGAATAGCATCCAATGCATCACTTCTTACTTTAATCAATCATAAAGTAGCAAATAAATGAGACTCTTCTCATTTATCTTTAAGATGGCTATATGAAAAGACTATTAACCTAAAAATGACCTACCAATTTTGGTTTTGGAAGATGGAAGAAGGAAGATGGTCCATTCAATGCACATCTTTCTTCTTTAATTTAGTGAATGCTAATAGGTTATATGCTGACATTAAAAGATAACCATTAAACCATTTAATGGTAAGTTCATAACTCCATTTAATGATGATAAACCATAAGAAAGACCAACTTTATTTAGCAATTTAATGTCAAATGTGCAGCTACACAATCAGTCCTTTAAAACTGGAATTGTTACTTCTTTTTTTAAAAAATTTGTTTAAATATAATTAATCTAATCAATTACATTAAACCAAAGTCTAGCCCATTTCTAAATGAACATTTGGGCTTCTAATTAACCATTAATTAGTGCTAGGCTAACATTCAATTATGGGATTCTAAAACCTCGATTTATATTTCTTACTTAGCTTGATAACATTCCTTAAAGCCAAGTGGGGAATCTTATTGGACTTTGATAGTCTAGAATTAATTCTAGCTTATTAACTAAAAGTCATTCCACTAAAAACAATTAGTTGAAATCTTGAACTATTAAATATTATGAGAACACATATTTTATGTCCAATTGCAAACCCTATTTAGAACATCCGAACAACAAAAGGTAAAATTACCGTTTTACCATTATGTTGGTTTTTCCTTCTAGATCTCTTGTTTTACTTTATATGGTGATTAACACATAAGATCTCATCTTGGTGTTAAGACTTGATGGGTAGCTAGTCCATCAAACTACTGGGGCCAGTTTAATCACCAAATCTCCTTAAAACATTTAGAAGTGATGATATCACTATAAACTCTTTATTTGAGTGAATGTTCCCTGATACATGTTTCAATTAATAATTCCAACATGCAGACACTGGATTAATACTCTGTAAAAATCCATTCCGATCATATCAAGAATTATAATGAAACACATACGAGTTCACCACTCATCAAGATTGTGGTTCATAATAAGCGAATGCTTAAGTTGTATGTTTTAAGATTAAAGTAATGGCCCACTTTATTCTTGAAAACATACTTGATTCTAGATTCATTTAATAATGCCATTATTGATAGTTAACTACTATTATAATATGAAATTCATCATTCCCTTAAAGTAAACTCCTTTACTTACACAGAGATAAATCGCAACACTACAGTCTAAACCATAATTAAGCAACCAACTTGATTATTCAACTGTGAATCCATTAATTTAGATTATGATAATATACATGTTTCCCATACATCCCTATATATATGTATATTACTTACAAAAGAATCTTAGTACCTTATGACTACTTATATAATGCTCATTAAAACCAAACTCTTTTATTTTGTTAATAATAAACATTTCCATTACAAAACTGTATCTGAAGAAGATTAAGGTACATGTAAATGCACTTGCTTTCCAGGGCACTATATTTACATAACTCCAACAACTTTCTTATGCATTTGCTAGAAATAGAGGACCCAACAAAGGTCGTGGAGGATTTCAACAGATTAGACCTAGTACTATGTCTGAAACTGTTGACCAACCTGCTGTACCATCTACTACATCTCAAGCTTATGCTTTGAAAGCTCATGAGGATCATAATGGACCTAAATGTTGGACCAATGGTGGTTGACAAATTAAATCCCTTTATGTTTTGATAATAATAAAATATATAGAAATGATTAA
>JAOSBN010000008.1:34501395-34554433 GCA_027563595.1 Erythroxylum suave | reverse complement strand
CCCTCCCCCCCTTTAAATTTTTATTTTTATATGTTTCTCAACCTTAATTTTAATTAAATTGATTTAATTGATCTAATTAAGATTAAATTGATTTAAATTCATAATAAATTTTTTAAAATTTTTTAAATTATTTTCAATGATTTTTTAATTTGGAATTTAGTTTAATTTTTTAAATAGTTGAATTATTAAATTAAATTAATTATCAAATCAATAATTAGAATTAAGCAAAGGTTTTAACGGATATCTTTCATAATTATAATATGTTAGAAATTATTAATATAATGAGATGATATTAAGTTTATGAGACCAAAAAAATTTTAAACTTCAAATCCATCAATTAAATGTTAAGTACACATTAAGAACATGCTTGTTTCCTCCCATTATTTAAGAATAAAACTAGAGTTTTGTTTATTGTAAGGCTTGTTAAGCGAATCCATGCCTCTTTAACTCGAATATGTTTTGTCTTAATTAATAGGTTCTACTTAACTAATTTTGTATGATTTGGACGAGTGACTTATGATCATATGAATTAAAAGGCAAGGCTAGGAACAATATATAAGATATATTTTGGCAAAGAGTTATCACCTAAAAGATCTAAAAGTCATATGAGATGTGATTAATAAAGTTATTATTTACCTAATTCAAATTGAGTTGGTTTGTTGGGTGACTCAAGATTAACTTATTTTGAATGGGATCCTAGCTCATTGAAAAGTTATTTAATAATTTCTCTATTTAATAGTGAGGGCTATTATTTTAAATAAAATAGGATAGTAATCAAATGTTTATTAAAGTCCTTATTTTATTTAATTTATGGCATAAACTAATACTTTTTATTTTGTCTTTCGGTTGTTAGAAGAAGAAGAGTACCAATCTAACAATGAAGGAGATAATAGATGCTAACAAGCTAATTGGACCCAATTTCTCATACTAGTTTCATCACTTGAGAATTATTCTCAGGAAAGAAAGAAATTATATGTCCTTGGCACTATTGTTCCATTAGAGCCTAGTTCAGATGCAACTGACGAGGTTTAGTAGACATATTGGCATTATATTGATGAAGTTGAATAGGCTACTTGTACGATGTTGGCTAGTATGTCTCTAGATCTTCAAAGGCATCATAAGGATATGGATGATCTTACTATAATTCTACATCTCAAGGAGTTTTTTGGTGCACAAAGTAGAGTGGAGAAGTATTAGTTCTCTAAAGCATTATTTCAATGTAAAGTGGCAGAAGGATCTTCAATGGAGTTACACATATTGAAGACTATTTTGAAAAGTTAGTCCAATTAAGGTTTGTTATAGACCTTTAGTTTACCATTGTCTCTTAGTTTGAGCCTTTCATAGTTTTTATGAACTTCCCTATGAATTAAAAGGATGTATCATTTCCTGAATTGTTGAATATGCTCAAGACTGTAGTAGGGTACCCTAAAAAGGAACCAGTTTTGTTCTTATTATGGATTCTTTCAAAGGCAACAAAAAAGGCTTTAAGAAGATTAATAACAACAAACAAAAATCTTCTAATAAAGTAGCAAAGTAAAAGGTAGTGTTAAGAAGAAGAGTAATCAGAAGGTATATGTTTTCATTATGGAATTGATGGACACTAGAAGAGGAACTACCAGCTTATCTTGCTACCTTGAAAGATAAGAAACTTAAGGAAGTTGTTTCTTTAGGTATGTTTATAAATGAAATCAATCTTTCTACTTTTGTCCCACATTCTTGGATATTAGATAATGGATGTGGTTTTCATATTGGTAATAACATGTAGATGTTAACAAGGAGTAGATCTTTAATGAAAGGTGAAGTGGACCTACGAGTTAAAAATGAAGCAAGAGTTGCTATATTAGCTCTAGGAGCTTGAAGTATAACTTTACCTTCTGGCTTTAAACTAGAACCAAATAATTGTTATTATATTCAAGTTGTTACTAGAAACATCAATTCTATGTCTTATGTAGATTTGAACGGATTTGTGTTTATTATTAAAAATAAGAATTGTACTTTTTATGAAGATAATGTTTATTATGGATTTACATTAATTGCAAATGGTTTGTATAAATTCAATCTCAAAAGGCCAGTCCTTAACATAAATAGAAAGAAAAGAAAGCTAAGTTACTAAAATCCATCTTATTTATGGAATTGTAGGTTAGGTCATATCAATAAAACTATAATCACAAAGTTACATAAATAAGGATATTTGGATCCTTTCGATTATGAATCATATGAAACCTTTGGATCTTGATTGTCAGGAAAGGTGACCAAACTACCCTTTAGTGGAAAGAGAGAACATGCTAGTGAATTACTAAAGCTTATACATTCAGATGTATGTTACCCTATTTCTACTTATTCTAAAGGTGTATTCACATATTTCGTTATGTTCATTGATTATCATTCCAGATATTGATATGTGTACTTGATGAAATAAACATCTAAATCATTTGAAAAGTTCAAAGAACTTAGACTTGAGGTATAGAAACAAACTGGTAATATTAAGATACTTAGATCCAATTGAGGTGGTGAATACTTGGACTACAATGTTCTTGGTTATTTAAAATAGAATGGGAGTCTTTGCCAATCTAGACAACATAATGGAGTGTTTAAGAGGATAAATCATACTATATTCGATATGGTACATTTCATGATGAATCATGTAACCTTTTTCATCTCCTTTTGAGGATATGTCTTTAAAACTATTACTTACTGTCTAAATAGAGTTCCATCAAAATTGATTAACAAGACTCCATATGAGATATGGAATAATAGTAGACCAAACTTGTCGTACCTAAAGATTTGGTGATACGATGCTTACATGAAGTGTGCAACATCTAATAAGCATCAAGTTAAATCAAATAAATCCAAAGTTGTGGGATATCTAAAAGAGAGAATTAGATATCAATTGTACCTTCCTTTTGATCAAAAGGTGTTTGTATTAATACATGTAGTACATTCCTAAAAAGAAATTTATTTTTCACAAAATTATTGGGAGTAAGGTAGAACTTAAAGAAATTTAAAAGCCATAAATTCACACTTAGGTGGGGCAAGAACCTTAAGTTGATACATATATTATACAATCGAGGGATTAAGAGACAAATATTCTATGATGCACTAGTAGGATATGTAGTCTCCCCACTAGATTAGATCTACATATTGAAAAGAGAAGGGATAATTTATCACTCATAGATGATAAGCCCACTACTTTTACAAAAGTAATTTCTAATGTTAATTCTTTAAAATGGCATGAAGCCATAAGATCTAAAATGGAATCCACATTTATAATCTAAGTATGGACTTTGGTGGATGCACCTACTGGAATTGTACCTATTAGATGAAAATAGGACTTTAAGAGAAAAAATGACATGGATGGTAATGTGAATATCTATAAAGAAAGGTTAATGGCTAAAAGTTACAAAAAAATAAAGATTTGATTTGAGGAAATTTTTTCAATAGTAGCTATGATTAAATCCATAAGAATCTTATTGGCTATAGCCATATATCATGATTATGAAATTTAGCAAATGGATATCAAAACAACTTTTCTTAATGGAAATTTACTAAAGGCTATGTACATGACTGAGGTTATGAATCAAAAAGATTTCCTAATCAATTATGCAAGTTGTAAAAGTCTATTTATGGACTTAAGTAAGCATTATAGAGCTGGAACATCCATTTAGACGAGCCAATCAAAGAGTTTGATTTTAACAAAAATGTGGCAGAACCATTTGTCTATAATAAGGTTTATGGGAGTGCAGACGTCTTCCTATTGCTATTTGTGAATGACATATTGCTAATTGGAAGTCCATACCATACTCTAATATGAGGAAATTTAGTCAACCAAAAATTTCTCTATAAGGATATTAGGAGAAGTAACCTATATTCTGGGAATAAAAATTTATAGAGACAGATCAAATAGGTTACAGCTTATCTAAACCCACATATATGGATAAAGTGCTAAAGAGGTTTAGGATGGAGAATTTCAAGAGGGAATTCTTACCTATGTAGCATGGAATTTCTCTCTCATAGAGTATGTGTCCTAAGAGACAGGAAGATAAAAAGATAAGATAGATTGTGTTCCATGTGCTTCGTTAATTGAATCAGTCATATATGTGATGCTATGTCTCATATGCTTTAAGCTTAGCAAGCATGTTTAAATTCAATCTTGGTGCTAGTCACTAGATGAATATGAAAAACATATTAAAGTACTTAAGAAGGAATAAAGATGTTTTCTTGGTCTGTGGAGGAGCTGAACCAAGAGTTTAGGGGTAATCAGATGGTAGTTTTTAGTTAAATCTAGATAATAGTATATCTCAATCAACGTAGATCTTCGCTCTGAATGATGGTGTAATAAGTTGGAAGAGTTCTAAATAACTAACCATTGCAAATTTTAAGACTGAGGTAGAGTACATTTCAATATCAAATGTGATAAAAGAAGCAGTTTAGATCGAGAAGTTCATCAATGAACTAGTAGTTGTTCCTAGCATTTTTGAGCCTATAGTGTTGTACTATGATAGCAATGGCCCCATTGCATAGGCGAAGGAACCAAGATCTCATCAACGGTCTAAACAGGAACTCAAGAAGTGAAACTTGATCGCAAAGATAATAAAATGGAAAGTCATAGCATTAGAGTGAGTTCCCATAGAAGAGAATCTTACGGATCCTCTCACTAAATCATTTTCTCATAAGTGACATTGATCAACATATGGATGGATATGCTATTAGATACATAGGTAATTGGTTTTAGTGTAAATGGAAGATTGTTAGTTTATGTCCTTATAGTCATTCAGTTAGTTGCAATTTTATATATGAAATTATATTTTAATTAATGAAGACATTATTTATCTTTATTTATTATGTTAATTACATTTGACGTTTCAATACTAAAGCTAAAATTCCCAGAATAATTAATTTGTAATTGAAATTATAATGAGATCATAATTATGATAATCAATTACAATTATGTATTATTTCCAAATTTTTCGTAGATATAATTTCATCTAGACAGAATATTGACGAAATGGTAAAACTAACACATGTTATGTTTTTTTCTTATAAAGTAATTGATCTCATAAATTAAGTATAGTGATACTTAAACAAAGATGTGGGTGCTCATTAGAGAATAAATTCATTAAACTGACTCAATTATAAGGATAGCAAATGGCATATTGCTTATATGTTTATAGATTTCCTCATTATAATGTTTGTATAATTAATCCTTACACTTGAGATTATCAAGCTATCTCATGTGAGAATTTGTTTATTTTGATGCTACTTATGACCTGTACTATTTAGGGTAGCTTAATTGGTAGTACTTAGATGTAGTATGAACCATATAAAGATATTTGAGTAAGATCAATAAAGGATTCTTCACTCTAAAGTAATTAGAGAGAATGTTTTATTGTTCTTGATTAGTAATTATTTAAGGAATTCTCTGGCCAAAGTGAATTGACATATAAAAAATTGTTTTCAAATATCAATTGCTAATTAGCAAGAATGAACATGATTGGAATCAAAAGATTAGACTATATATCCATACCCAATTGGAACATTGGATGACAATATGATTAAATTGTACATCATAACCATTCATAGATAACTTAAGTCAAACTATGTTTAGATTCCTAATATTTGGGTGATCATGACATATTGCTATATGTCAATCTTAATCTATAATAATAAATTATTTAATTAGAGAATTAAAGATAAATTAAATGAAGTTTTAATTTATATAATAACAATTGTTAATTAGAACTATAATTTATAATCAATGACAACATATTAGTAACCTAATGGGTCACATAGAAAAAGCAATTCTAAAGAAAAAAATAATTTCAATTAAGTTGGACTTAACTGAAAAGTTTGAGAACTTTAGGGATTAAATAAGAGATTTTTTATTTTTTTAAAATTATATTAATTATAATTAGAGTTTGACTTTAGTTATAATTGTAATATTTAATTTAAATGAAATTAAAACATGAATGCTTTTATATTTATAAGAATAAACATAAGGGAGCCAGCACTCCTGCTAATTTTCTCTCAAAGAGTTTATTGTCTTTTTACTGCTTTATGGATACCATTAGAGGTTGCATATGTGAACAATTCATTGTTGACACATCTAAAAGGTTTTAAAAAATATTTTAGGAGGAATTTAGAATGAGGTACAACTTCATATTTTGTGATTCGTGTTTTCATTTAAATTATTCAATTATTGTGATACGATCGAAAATTGCAAAAACATTTTTTCTATTACACCCATTATGTGATCACATTTAGTTTCCCAATAATCAATTGCCACCAAGATGTAGGTATTTCCTTATGAAGGTAGATATGGTCCCTTAAAAATATGCTAATATATCAAATAGTTCTATTTCTATAATCTTTTTTTAGGAATCTCATTTTGTCTATGAATATTTCTTGTTTACTGAAATTTGTCACTTCTCAACATAAGGCTCTTAAAATCCTTGAAAAATATAGGCAAATAAAACACACATTACTAAGACTTTAGTAGTGTTCTTATTGACATCATGAGTGATACTGATGTAAACTTTATCTCATCTCCTCTTCAGGTACACATCTTCATTTATCCTATCAAATGGATTTTCATAATATTAAACTTAAAATTATAGATGAATTAATTAGTTTAACGGGGGAGAAGATTTATTATGACAATAATTAAAGTAATGAAATTCACAAAATCGATAAATTGAGGACCTTCACTGTGATGAACGACCAAAAGCTTTTGGTCAAGAAATTAATCATTAATGGATTTTTCATCTTCATGGTCTCCTTGCTCTAGACTTGATAAGTGATATGCTACTAAATTTTTTTAACCCTTCCTTATCTCAAATTTCTAGGTCAAATTACTATAAAAGAAGAATTAGATGAATTAGCTTTGACTTGGCAACCTTTTTAGGTAATAAAGGTTTTAATGTCAAATGGTCAATATATACCATAACTTTGAAACCAAAAATATAGGGTCTAAATTTTTTAAAAGCAAACACTATAGTTAAGAGTTCTTTCTTAGTGGTTGCATAAGAACTTTTCTAGCATATTAAATAACATGAGATTTGTTATCCTACTTGTGGCCTAAGATAACCCTTACTACATAGTCACTAGCATCCCATAATAGCTTAAAGGGGAGGTTTTAGTTAAGTTAAGCAAAGATAGGACACAAGGTTAACTCCTACTTTAACCTTTTAAAAATAATAATGCATTTATTAGTAAATGCAAAGGGAACATCTTTTTGTAATAATTAACATAAAGGTTGATTGATTTTGTAAAAATCCTTTCTAAAACATGATAAAACCTAACATGTCTAATAAAACTCCTATCTACAATAATTGAAGTTAGAGGTTATAATCTTACTATAACATCTAGTTTAGATGGATCAACCTTAATACCTTATCAAAAGATGCTAATGTCCTAACATAATTCCCTCATATACCATCAAATTGGTGTATTCCCATGATTTCATAATTTGCTTTAAATTAAGTAAGAAAACATTAAACATTGACCCAAAAACTAAAAAATTCATCCACAGATACCTCAAATGATTTCTCACTGTGTTAGAGAAATTGTTTTATAATATATTGAAAAGTGGATAGAGCATTGCACAAACCATATGAAATTTTCCAATAAGCAAATGTGCCATAAATATATGTAAATATGGTACCTTCTTGATCTTTCGGTGTCACTATAATTTAGCTATATCCTCAATATCTATAAAAAATGTAGTAAAATCCATGTCCTACCAATATTTCTATCATCTGGTCAATAAATGGTAGATAAAGTGATATTTTCTAGTGACATAATTTAATTTCTTATAATTAATACACACTATCCACCTTAAAATTAACATTTTAGTAAGGATTAATTCATCCTTCTCATTGGTTGCCCTAATCATGCATCCTTTCTTCAGTACAACCTCACCAGACTCACCCAATAACTATCAAAGATAGGGTATGATGCTTTTATATAGAGGAGTTTAGTTACCTCAAAGTGCATAACTTCTTTCACATTAGGATTAAGGCATCGTTGATTCTTGCCACTAGGCTTGTGATTGTCCTCTAAAAGGATTTAATGGGAGAAAACAGATGGACCAATCCACTAAATATATAGATGGTTCGTATAATTGCCATTTTATGCTCCTTTAGATCCCAAAAACTTGCTTTCCTATATAGAACTCAAAGAAGAAATAATAATAAGATACATATTATCTTGCCTCAAGTATATATACCATAAGTGAAGAGGTAATTATTTCGATTCAAGTGTAGTTGTTTTCTATATAAAGGGCAAAGGTTTGGGCTTTCCTTAACCTCAATCATTGAAAACTTAAAAAACTTAAGAACCATAGCTCTTCCCTTGTTACCTCAAAGCACAATCTATAATGCTACACTCCTCCTCCTTATCATCCATTCCTAAAGCTAGATGCACTTCCAAAGATTCCCTTTAAGTAACTTTAGGCAAGTTCACGAGATTAATGGATTAAATGATATCAATATATGATATGTATCATCAAAGGTGGGACCACTCAAAGCCTTAAAGATGGTGAATTCTTTCTTATTATCCCCCACCTTTAATGTCAACTTACCCTTAACTATATCAATTATTACTACCTTTCCAAAAGTCAAAAATGGCCTCCCTAAGATGATTGAGACCCTAATGTTGTACTTATATCCATTAGTAAAAATTTAGTAGGAAATATAAGTTGACCTACTATAACAAGTAGGCCTTCCATTACCCTAAATAGATACCTAATAAATTGATCCACTAATTAAAGTGACATAGCAGTTAGCTTGAGTTCTTTGATTCTAAGCTTCATAAAAAAGATAAAGAAGAATTATATTAACATTCGCTCTTAAATCACATAAAAACTTATAAGTATTAAAAGTACCAAAATAGCAATGAATCATTAAACTCCTTGGATCTTTTACTTTATACGTAACTTGTTATGAAATATCACACTAAAGTTTTTTGTTAACGGCAGCATAGTATGCTCCTAAATTTTTCTTTATTTGGAGACAATCTCCATCTGAAACTTTATAAAATATGGCATTATAACTAATGTTTTAGACAAACAGGTATTAATATGCAACATTTTAAAAATCTCTAAGAAATTCTTAAAGTTGTATCCATATTTTCTCTTCTTTAACTTTTAAGGGTGTACAATAGGTGGAAAATAAGGTTTTATAAAAGGTTTGATTATCTAATTAAGACCAACATAGGTTAAAAGTGGAAACTGTATAAATTCTATTATTATAATTCATTGCCTCGATCTAGACTAAAGTGAGAATAACACCAATTTACTTCATCTCCATTATCTTCTACACCCAGATCAACACTAAAATTAATTGAGGGTAAGATTAGTGTAAATCTTTATCATTTTCCTATATAGACTTCCTCCTCTTCAAGTTTCCCCAAAGGTTGTAGTTCCTTTTTTCTATTGGGATCAATGTCAAGTGTTTTCCCACTCCTCAAGTTAATGGCACATACTTGATCTATAGAATCAACCTTATTACTATTAGAATTTTTGCCTCAAAGTCTTTAGCTTTCTGTCTTGGAAAATAGGATAGCATGTATCTCTAAATTATAAATAGTTCATTGTTTGATAACATTGTTTCTAAACTTCCTAAAATTATCCAATTTTTTAATTGTGTAATCACAAAAGATATAAAGTGCTTAAGCATATTTTACATAGATTTGATCTATTATGGTAGTGAATGTAGAAACTGAGGTCATTTTTGGAACATAAGTGACAATGTGAGTTAAGTACACTACAAAATTTACCTAACTTTATACGCTCAAAATTTGCTACTATAGTAAATCGAGATTGTATCCACAAGGAAGGTTCGATTAAGTTTTGCAACGAAAATCATTGATGTCAAAGGAATAAAATGGTAGATTTTAGGTTGATGTAATCGAGAAAACAAAATAAAATTAAACTAACACAAGCAATTTATTGAAAACAGTTAAAAATCACAAAAGTGATGAATGTGTGTAAAACCTGATTCTTTGGTTTAATCTTGACATATGCACATTTTAAAATACGTCATTGCATTATCATCTTCACACCTCTCTTCGAACTGTTGATCATCAATTAATAACAAGCTCTGTTAATTATAGTTTTTACTTGGGTCATAGTTAATTAAAATAAGCTCTTTAATTAAACATACTATTGGACAACCTAGAATAAGTTCTCTAAGTTTAATCAGACAATCATGTTACGAATGATAAAAACAAGCCAATCTAAGTAATAATCACACAAGATCAAATTATTTAACCTATGGTACATTATCCCTAAAGATTTAATACCATTAGTTGCCACATACCAATTCAAACATGACTATTACGTGTTGTATTCAAGTTCTAGCAATGTGTTTTCATGAAAATAGTCCAATAGAGCATTAAGATCATTCACAATCTCCAATCAATAAATGCATGATAACGTAAGCAATCTAAAAGGAGGTAAAGAACACGATATATAAAGACAATATGCCTAAATGAGCTCCTCATCGTCGACTTCAACTCCAAATTGGTGTCAAGAAGTTAACCTTCCATCTTGCCCATTGGTCTCTAAGAGATGAGCTTCTGCCACCACTTTCGTTCTCCTAAAGCATAAAAATGATGAAGAATAATCAAAGAATACCCTTTGTCGTCACAATATATTCTATATATAATGAAAAGTAAGGTTTCAAGACAGGTGGCATAAAACTTATGGGCGTGCATGGAGTGTCTTATGACTGTGAATGGCCTCGATGAGGTTAAGAACCTCCTTTGCTTAAGTGTGACAAGGAGTATCACACCTATAACACAATTTTCATGGTCGTGAGAGATGTCTCACAGCCATGACAATTTATGCATGGTCATAAGCCAATTGTCTGCATTCTTCATCTTAATGTTTTTCATTATATACTTTTATCTTCCTTAACATTTTATTATCTTCCCCTGCTCTAATCGTTCTCCTTCTTGTTCCATGAAGAAAATTGAGTGTGAATCACAAGAAGATGGCTTAAAGAGTGTGCTTTCATCACACTTTGGCCATTGTGCTTCCAAATTGTACCTAAAACCAAATATCAACTAAAATGAATGTCCTAAGCATTTGAAAGCATTAATCAGTAAATGTAATGGATTAAATGTATCAAAAATTACGCATATACAAATAGGTCTTCCTAAAAGCTTACCTATCTAGCTCTTTTCTCTTTCCACGAGGAATTTAAATAGTTCCTCCACTCTAGATTGCATGTAGAGGAAAAGGATCATTCATTACTTGCTTTCCTCTATAGGCAATTATATACTTTGCTTATTTATGTTATTTTTAGGTTGGCTCCATATTCAAAAATAAATGGAAAGTATGTTTATACATTCCACACTAATAGTATGCCTCCTTATTACATATTTAACTGTTTAAAAACATCTTCATTTGATTATATAGATTAACTAGTTATGATTGTCTAAAACTACTTCTACCTCGCAAAAAGGTTCTTTCAAGTTTTCCCTTACCACGTTGGATGAATAATTAATCACTAAGGTCTTGATAATCTTTTTAACCTCCTTGAAAATGTTTATATAGATAGTCCCTTACACAATAATGTCAACCAAGGTCTAACATATAAGGTTAGGGCTATAATAGAAGAATTGCATCACCTATTATAATGAATACTAGTGATGTGGGCACTAGCTAAGAATAGCTGTATATCTTTCATAAGCTCAATGAAATGCTTCTATATCCTTGTAAAACTTTAAATTTTCCTCGTTAATTTGGTAGTCTTATGTGGATGGAAAACTATCCTCATAAATGTATCATAGACTTGATCTTTAAAAGTGTTCACATATATTGGTAGCAGTCAACTTCTTACTCTTTCACACATGGAAAGCACCTCATATAAAGCCCATCTTTTGTAATTCCATTCAGTGAAAATTTTAGGATCATCAAATAAAACTCTTTGATGAATGTTATCTATTTTCACTAAGAGATCTACCAATAGTTAGGACCAAGTTGAGATTTAGTTGTTTAAACTTACAATTCATCACCCTTTAACTCAATCTAATATATAAGGGATTAGCATTCATCATAAGCAATTAGATTTCTCCCATATACATCCTTTATAGGTGTTGTTACTTTAGACCAAAAACCATATCATCACGAAGTGTAACCATCTCCTCCCCTTTTTACTCTATTATTTATGGAAGTTCATTAGATTTTAGGATCAATTTGAAGTAGACTATCTAAAAGGTCATTTTAGACCCCTATTTCGCTGTACTACCTAAAAAAATAAAGCAAAATCATAAGAAAAATAAACTAAGATTAAAAAGAATAGTAATTATAGCTCCTCAGAAATGGTGTTAAAAACTTGATCTAATTTATATCTACAAGCGTATAGAGTCAATTGTATACACATTACTAAAATTAGAGGGAACCCAAAGTATCAATTCCATAGAGAACCAGATCCCTAAAACCATTAGTTTCAGTAAAAAAATTAAACTAGATAGAAAAGAGAATTGATTGAAGAGGTTTAATTGCTAAACTAAAGAAAATAAGATAAATATAATAACAAAAAAAATAGTAAGACAAACATTAGGGTTTCGGTCTTATGGAATTCCAACTATCAAATGAACTTGATTATATAATTTGAATTCATAATTAACTTAAAATACTTATTCTCTTTTTTGAGCATGCAGATATATCTAATTAAGCAACTACCACCTCATGGTTGAAAAAGATATTATTCAACCTAATCAAATTTCTTAATTATAGTTAATTTACATGGATGTCACTAAAATATAGGATATTGTTATTTTCTAGTATGAAATTGTTTATTCTCTTAGTAAACAACTCATATTTCAACTTATTGATACTTTATGTAATCCCTATGAGGTGAATAAGCATAATCTCAATAACTAAGCATAAGAGAATAAATTCAACTAACTAAATAATCAAATCATGTATCGATAACTAAAAAAACTGAACGGACCATATGCCTAGCCCTAACTAAGATTTATATCCTCTAAAAATAACAAAATGCATAAGCAAATAAATCTCAACATAAAGAAAAGGGTATAAGAAAGATTTGATGGAAGTTATCACTAACTTCTCCAATCTTGATCCTGAACTTCCTCCAATGCTAATAAAGAATGAAATGTTATGAAAACTAAACAAGACTCTCCCAAAAATCTGGTAGAAGCCCCATAGACTAATCTAACATAAGCATTTATAGTTAAGGCTACAAAAATGAACTTCTAAAGTGTTTACACTTGATAAGTCATTTATCTTTATAAGTTGTGTTTGAGATGCAGCACTGAGCCAACATCGATATAAACGTTTGTTTTGTTTTGAACCTCTAATCCATTGCAGTGTATTTGCAATGTTATAAGTAACTGATATCTGAAACCAAGTTATAACGGTCAATGCATTTGTACTATTTCTCTCTTTATAAAATCTAAGTGATTCTAACACCAATTTAGGATCAACTTCGTCATATTACTTGAGCTAGCTCTTTATTTTTCTTTCTTTCTTTTCATTACTTATTCTCTTTCCTTTTGATTTTCTAAATGCCCAAGAATAAATATGATTTAGGTATATAAATAATATAATGTTATATTAAACATTGCGGTGGTATATATAGGTTTAGATATTTAAAAATGAAAAATCAGCTAATGATCTTTAGCTATCATAATGCCTTAGCCAAATTATCTATAAAGAGAATTTGTACAAGGTGTTTTAGAAAAATTAAAGAGATTATAATCAACAAAAATGTTCTTATACATGGTCTACTAATCCACTCATTTTGGATAGCTTTACGGTAAACTTTAATTTGAATGGGAACTTTTGTAAGAAGGGCAACCTTAGTTAAAAAAAGAAAGGAATGCAACTAAAAGCTGAAGGTTTAATCTACATTGCTCTTATTAGAGTAGTTAATAGCTAAAAGAATTATAACATAGATCAGAGAAAACAAAAAGCTCTAATTTAGTGGTATTAGTACAATCAATATTAACATTATGTCCATTTTTACAATTTTTATTGATGGTTAAAAAATTCTCTCTACTTCTTATAATTATATTAAAATCAACCTTAAAAATTGTTTTCCTAATATAAAGGGATTCCTTTTCTTTATAATCTAGTTAAAGAGCTTCTTTAAAGGAAATTCCTACTAGAGCATAGGAACTTAGAGAATAACTTGCCCTATAATAGTACATGTCCACTATTTTTCTTAACCAATATGATGAAGTTAGTTACACCACCACTTATCTTTAGAACCAATTATTTAACTGCCACATGCTCTTCCTTCTCAATGTTACCTACAATAATTAAATTTATCATATTAGAGGTACCTAAATGAACATACGTCATTGAAGGATAGTTTTTGAGTCTTTCTCAACCTACACTTTTAGAGGTCTTCTTAATAGGCTTCTCCTTATGTTAAAACTTATTTTATTATGTCAATAATAACCACAACGAAAGGATAGCTAGTATACAATATTATATGTAATTATTTAATAATGATTAACACGGATGACCACCTTGACTTGTTTGATGCATATGAAGAACTTAGGTTAGTGATTTTTATGATCTTTACAGTGAGATATGTACATATAAACATAAATTTTATAACTTTGGGTCTTCTTATATGAGATATATAAGTGTCACAACTAGCTTATTTGTAATATACGCCTCCCATAGAGCATATACCTGACATATAGAAGGATATTTGGGAATATACTCTACAAAAATGGCACGTTAAGATGGTTAAATCAATTCATCTTTTTTACTTTTTAATCCATCGCACATAACAGGAAACATTCCAATAATCAGATTGTTCCATTTTTATTCACAAACATATATAGTCTCAAATGTCATTACATTTTCAAAATTCACATGTTCAATATACAACAGTTGAGAAATACAATCCTTGATATAATATAACTAAGACATTTGCAAGTACAACTGATCTCGACTAGCTAGATTTCTCCTGAACCTAAAAAACAATGGTGCAATTTTGGTGAGTTTGCAAACTCAATGAGTGAACCATCATTGATGTGCTCACTTAAAATAGACATAAATATCATAGTATATAACATAGTTCAATTAGTATCTCACATCATTTAGAATCAAATCCTATATATCATATCGTTCAGAATTTAGGACCTGGTCGTAGTATTCACCATATTTTAACAAGTATGTGATGAATATAAGCACGTATAATAATTTCAGGATAATCTAATCATTCATTTCATCTTATTCAATCATCTACATATACACAAACATAGCTTATCATTGTATCCATGGAATTCAGTCATTCTTTGCAAATATTCACATGGTACATGTAAAGATAGATATGCAATGCACATAAGACTCCACTTTCATTTTTATTTTGTTATGACCAAGTGCCTATTAATTGTCCCATATTTCTTGTGTATATCGAGCTTATTTCAGGTACTGACTCATATCCCTTATAGATACCAGGCTTATTTCAAGTACTGTCCCATATCCTTTGTGGATACTGGGCTTATTTATAATTGAGCCTGTGGCTCTTTGTGCATATTATGAGCTTTAAGCTCCTTTCAAGCTGGCCACTCTAGTCACAACTCCTTATGTGATCATGCACTTCAATGTCATGAAATACATCATCTCATATAATAGGCTATCAATCACATTTATTTGGTAAGCACAATCATTTATCACAATCATTATATCAAAGTCCGACATTCAACATTTAGTTAAGCATCACTTATTCCATTCACAATCACATTCACATTTACCATTGGACCTTAGTATGGCATTAAACAATAATGTTAAGTATTACTTATTCAGTCAAATTCACATATAATGAGCACTTCCAATACAGTCTCGAATAATGATCTCCTCAGACAATTGATGTCTGGAATTATCACAATCAAACTAGTAACAATTTTTTATGTAAAAATTAAACAAGAGCAATTCAAGCATAATGAGATACATATAAGTCAAATTACTACACCTATAACTCAAATAGAAAAAAAACACATATAATTGAGATGACACACCTAAGTTAACTGACAATATGCTCCAATAAGCTATTGCCTTGATGATCTGGCATTGTTTGGATGTTGTCGATGTATTTCTGCTTCTGTTTTCATGCAGTACACACATAATTCACATATTACTAAGTTGATCGATTACACAATTATTCATCCATTCACATGCATATGTGTCATGCTCAATTGACTATTCGAGCTATGTATCCTTATTCGTAAGTCTTGATCATTCATTCATTATAACTTGTACATAACTTGTTTGAAATCGGGTTTACACCTTAAGTAAGTTTGATCACTCTTAATTCATCAATCATACGATCACCAACCCTTTTCTAATGCATTATATTCACACAATTTCCCAATTCTCATTCATTTATAGATAATTCACATTGTTCATATCCTTTGAATCACATTTGCATTCATGGGAACATCATTATAGCATTAACAACTCATACTTCCCAAATTCATATGCATCGATATCAAACAATCCATTCCTTAAATTATAACATCAATTAATAACCTAAATTCATCAAACACTTAACCAATTGATTCATCATCAAATTAATTTCATTTTAGGCCTCAATCAAGTACAAATACACCTATGTATGGTGCCTTATCTTTATATGATTCAACCAAAACACAAAACACATTTCTTTCTCACTGCTAAGCAGTTCCACAATCATAGGAAGGAACCAATACAATTCCTACGATCGTGGGATGGCTAAGCCAAAAGTTCACCTTCACTTTCCTTCCTCTTTTCTTTCAAATTTTGACACCTTCAAGATAGTTCATCAATTAGACCTTAAAGATATTTCAATTCCTCATCAATTCATCTCTAGTTCCAATTCAAATCATTCATTTGGTAGTTCACAAATTATGGTCTTTCAAGCATCAAAATCAAAACAAAACATGACTAATCCATTCATTAAATTCCCAACCCTATATCCAAATTAATCCCTAATCAATCATCATAAATTTTATTCTAAAATATGTCAATAGGTCAATAATTCACTTTCTAGTTCAACTCAATGTCTCCTCAACCATCAAGCTAACCTAGACTTAAGTGCAATGTTTACATCTTTTTCTTCCTAATGTTCTGTTATGAACAAGCTGTCTTCTTTTAATCATAACTCTCTCTACAAAGATACAAATGCCATGATTCTTACACACAATGAAACTATACTTCCATTTTCCTTAAAATATCTAAAAATTGCACAAACAACATCTCCATTTAAAATATAATCTCTATCCAAATTCTATCGTGTTTCTGGTAAGAAATAGACTGGCAACCAATACTCAACTTTCAATAAATCATTACTAAGACATCTCCTAACCAAACCATTTCACAAAAACATTAATAAGACATCAATAATCATTTTCATGTTTTATGCTTTCACTAATTCGGACTCTAAGATCCTCAAAAATCAGGGAATAATACAAGGTTCCTGCACAGGGGTAGTATTGGGAAAATAGACATAACTCAAGCCCTAGTCACTATTTTCTCAAGAAACTTTCACAAAGGTCAAGTTAAGACCTATATCTACAACTTTCATTCTTTGAGCTCATTCATATTCGTGCTCTAAGGATATGAAAGACAGATCGAAAGAGAAAGATGAAATTGAAACCAGAATTTCAACTTACCTTGATAACTTCTTTCTTTCTCCTCTTCTCTTCCTTTTTTTCTTTCCTTCTCTTCTCGTTTTCTTTTTTCTCTCTCTTATAACCTTATGGACGATCTCCATTCTCACTTCTATTTCCTTTTTCAACCATTTTCTCTAGAAAACTCAAGAAGGTCAATTAATCCATGTGTTACCATTCTATTGGTCCATATGTCACCCTTCTATTAGTACATATGTTTTCCTTCTATTAGTCCATATATCACTATTCTATTGGTCAATGTGTCACCCTTCTATGGGTATATATGTTATCCTTCTATTGGTCCATGTGTCACTTACTCACATGTCACTTATTTAAGTCTATATATGTCACTACTTATAAGGCTACACATGTCACTAATTATAAGGCTACATATGTCATCAATTGTAAAGCTACATATGTCACCATTCTAAAGCTCCACATGTCACAAATCTAAAGTTCCATTTGTCACAAATTTAAAGGGCCACTTGTCTCTCATGTGCTCAATCCACTTGACATCTAATTAACTAATCCATTTGTCACTTGTTTCCAATGCCACATGTCATCATTTCGTAGGCCTAATCAACGTAAATTCCTACGTATCAATTTGTCTTGCTCTTTATCATTTTTTTTAGACTATATGCATATATCGCCTCATCAATTACTCAATTGTAATGATAAATTTCCATTTCACTAATTGTAATCCATCAATTCATGTTATTGGTAAATCAAAATGCAAAACATTGGGAATGTACATTCATTTTCATTCCATACCCCATAATATGTCAATTGAGTACATATATTATCTTGCAATGTTTTCTAAATCATGATTCATATGTGTATATGAATGTTATGCATGTGAATGAAATGCAACTCGTAAATTCTTAAATGAAATAACTCATGTGACTCAATCTAACAGCTTAATCTCTTAACAATTTTAGGAGGCGGGATATTACATTATTTCCTAAGATTAGTTTATTTCAAACTTCCTTTAAGAAGTATTTCATGCCCTTACTTATATATGTCCTTTTATAAAAACTATTCTTGAGTTTATAGAGGGAATTATGAAATCTATGTTCAACACTATATCTTTCAATTATAGTAATGTCTACTTTTCCTTTTTCTTTGTTAAAACTAAATATAAACATATTGCAGTTGTCTCTTTCTTCATCACTAATTTTTTTTACACAAGTTTATTCATTTTAACATGTTTACTCTATTTATCCCAAATTTGAATGTCTCATTATCTTTCAAGTGTGCATCGAGTAAACACTAGTTTTCTTTTATTTTTTTGAAAGAATTTTTTCCTAATTAAGAATTGTAGACTTTTTAAAAAATACTTATAAGAAAGTTCAGGATCACTTTCATATACAAATATGCTAGCAAAGATTGAATTTACATTATTCTTATGTTCCATATATTATATGTTAGCTATTTCTCTTTTTCATTATTCCTCTTTAAATTCACTTTATTCATCCTATGTATCTTTCTTCATTTTTCCCTCTTTCTTTTCCTCAACATTTTTTTATTTTCCTTAAACATGGGACATTGATCTTTTACATTCTAAGTTTTCTACATATATAATAAATGAAATTTTTTATTTTCAAATCAAATTTATTGTAATATCCTAGTTCAATTATTGTATTATGTAATGTGTTGCACATGCAATTTATGGAGTATGCTCTATTTATGGTGTACTAAAGTAATACAAGCTTTTACATGTAATATTGTAGTTATCATAAAGATCACAAATAGACCAGAGATGGTTATAGACTCAATTGAAAATTTCTCGAAAACTTTCCAAAACTCCAAAAAGCTACAGAATGAGTCTAAGCAAGATTTAAAAGCCTTAAAATGTGCTTTGGAGATTTATGTGATACTTTTGATTGAATCCAAATGATTTTGGTGACATTCAGTGATTTCTATATTAAATCCGAAAATTCCTCTAGGCAATCAAAAAGTTATTGAATAATTTCAAAATATAACGAAAAGCTCCATAATTAGGATTATAGTCCATAGGAACTAAAAAAGGTCAAAACGGAGGTTGTTTGAATAGAATTTGTGTAATCCGAAATTATTGGACTAAAATTCCCTTATCGAAAAATAATGGACATTGATGATTTTAAACCCATTCAAAAAATTTAAAAGCATCCAATCAATGAACCTAATTAGAATATTTTATGGTCAATTTGAAAATAAGATAGTTGTGGAATGTTTTCAGGATTTAATTCAGTTAGTTGGTTAATTAAATGTATTGAAGGGCAATTCGGTCTTTTTACATGATATTTGTGGATTGGTGAGTTATTAGAGATCACCAATGAGATGATGACGTGTTTGATGAATCATTAGTGATGACAAATGGGAAGGTGACATGTTTAATCCATTAAATGAGTATAAAAAGAAAAACTTAAGACATTTTGCTTCATTCTTTCAACATAGACATGAGAGTGATGAGAGAGTAACATGAGAGACAAAATAGAAAAGGAGAAAAAGAAGAGAAGAAAGAGTGAAGTTTCATTCAATGAGGGAAGAAGGAGAGTACAATTGATTTTTGATGGGTTTTGGAGCATGATTTGAAGAGAGTTTGATCATGACTAAGTATTCATCAAATACCCACAAGATTGGAGGAAAAATTCGTAAGTTTCCTAGCTTAAATTTCTAATTTTTATGGGCTTTCTTGAATACAATGGATTTGTTTGAGATCAAGGGTTTCTTGGTATTACTTTGATGTTTCTTTACATAGAATTGGTTGAATGTGAGAGGAATGTGCAGTGAAAGTTTGTCTTAAGATAATTTAAAGCAGTCTCATTTTTTGACCATAAATCAACCTACAAACATCCAAATTGGGTGATTCCAATTGGATCTGAAACCCAATACTAAAAATATTTGGAAGAAATCTAGACCTAATTCGAGATGAATTATGTTGAAATTTGAGATTGAAAATGGTAACTCGATATTGCCCCTATGTCGCAACAGCTTGTGATATTTGGTACACTTTTCATAATTTAAAAGTTGAAATGGCATGATTTTTAATGTTATGGAAATTAGAGACATAGGGGAACAAATGTCTAGAAGATCTCAAAACCTAATTTCAAATGTTTGCTATGTGAAAATTAAGGAACAAGTGGAGGTATGGATTCTAGGCATAGATCATAACCTTGACTCATTATGCTTGATCATGATATGGTGAATTAAATTAGGTGAGGTAGTGTTTTGAAAAAAATTGGTAAGTTAAAATGGGTAAAATATGGTATTTAAATGGCTCTCAAGGTTAGATTTAGAAACGAAGAACAATAGGTTAGCTTACAAAAGTAAGCAAAAATACAATTAACATATGTGTTATGCAAATTCGGTTAAACTGAATTTATAGTTTTAATGCCTTATTTCATAATTTGGAAATAAGTGCCCAAGAGAAATGCGTTTTGTGTAAGCAAAGCTGAGGCACCAAAAGCGTGAGTGTGCTTGGAGATAAGTTGCAAAACTGTTAGTGTATTTTAACTGTTTTATATAACTTAATTCTTTGTAAAAGAATTGATGACATGTGAGTGTTCTTTAAATTGAGTTTATGCAAATGTTTTTCATTTGATGTTGAAATAAATATTTATACTGAGTTTTATGCAAATGATATTTTACAAGTGAATATCATTAGCATAGTGTGTGCTTTAGCAATATAAGAGTTGTAATTTAAAGGTTAAATTTTATATGATTGGGAGTTACATTGAAATACTTCACTTATGAATCCTCCCATACTTGATTTAGAAAATAAGATGAGTCTTAAATGTAAGAGTTGCTTTGGCCTATAGTGCATTGGTAGTCTTTATACATATTATTACACCGGTATATTTATAGTGGTTAACCTATTACGGGTAAGCAATGTAGAACCAGCTCTGTAAATAGTGGTTAACTAATCATGTGTAAGAGATGTAGAACTAACTCCATGACTTGTTATGGATAAGCGATGTTGAACCAGCTTCATAACTACCAGTATATAGTGGTTAACCTGTTACGGTTAAGTGATACAGAACCAGCTCTGTAACTAGTGGTTAACTGGTTACGGGTAAGTGATGCAGAACTAGCTTCGTGACTTTAGGCCTAGTGTACGTATGGTAAAGAAACTAGTGGTGGGCTATGTAGAGTAAAGAAATTCATTAATAGTAATTCCATTATTATTTATGATAAAAGTGATTTGAGAGATACCGTATGGTACCAATTCTAGTGGTTGACTTATTTTTCAGTATTAAAGTTTTAAAAAAAAACTTATTGCAACCATTGTTTATTGGTTAATGAAAATGAAAAATGGAAACTTTTTTATAATGAGTTTAATTTTGAAAAGCATTTCGAAATATTTAAACAAAAAATTCAAATTTTTTGTTTACAAAATGTTATGATATTACCAAATTTGATGATGCATAAATAAATTGTTATGAAAAATGTTTTACCATGAGCAATTTTCTTGTAAACTGATTAGACGTACTATGCTTGTTTAGCTCGACCTTATTTTTATGTTTTTAAACAAACCACCCCAATTATGTATACAGGTGTTGTACTAATTGAGAATCCGCCTCAAGATTAGTTATATTGTCGGGTGCTGTTATGTTTGTGTTCTTTTTGCTATGAATGTGATATGTTTTAAATTGTTTTGGAAAGAGTGTGATCTTATGAATATTATTGGAATTGTAAATATCTTTTTCTTAATGAACTATTAGGGATTTGATCCTCAACTATGTTTTTAAAATGTTAAGATTTGTATGTTTGTGAATGCTTGTGATGTGGACCTGAGGTCCCATTCTAGAAGTTGAGATGGTATATAAAATATTATAAGTGTTTTAAAATGCATTATGTAAGTCTTTTTTGGAAATTTTGGGAAGGTTAAGATATAACTATTGTGTTACCAAAATTTTTAGTAAAATGATTGAAAAAAAGAAAGGTTTCCCACTATTTTTTGCACTTTTAACTTTTAAAGTATAAGAAATTTTAACAGATGAACGGCTTAGCTTTGCGAGAACCCTTTGGTTGAGTTAGATATCGATGGAGGGCTATCGTGGGGTCGTTGGGAGAGCTTCACTTGGGTTCCTGAAGGGAAAATTTGGGATAGGTCCTTTCACTTATCTTCCCCCTTTATATCCTTTCTTCATTGGAACTTACTCTTCTTTTAGAAATCTTTTGATTTTTTTCGTAAGCTTTATATCCTTATCCCTTTCACCATCACCTAATGCTAAAATGTCCTATTCTTTATTATCATTCCTCTAGGACTTGAATGAAATACTTATGCCTTTTTGAAGGTTCCTTTTTACTCTTATATATCCTTCATCCTAATTTTATATGTTAGTGAATAAACTTAAGATGTAAGGTGTCGAAATCCTTTTCCTCTAAGATGAATATCACTTTTAGGTCTTTAAATTTGGGAAGTTAGTAAAGTATATCTCTTATACATCCTAATTTTATATGTTAGTGAATAAACTTAAGATGTAAGGTGTCGAAATCCTTTTCCTCTAAGATGAATATCACTTTTAGGTCTTTAAATTTGGGAAGTTAGTAAAGTATATCTCTTATAACATGAGCGTTAAAGTGGATTTTTCCAACACCTTTAAAGCCAATAACAATTTGAATTAAATATATTTTTTTAAATAAACTCATAAATTGTCACACAAAGTAACTCATATACATGTACTAGCATACTAAATTTGATTTCTTTCGCTTAGTTTGTTCCGTAATGAGTTACTTCTAAAGTGTATTATATTTCATAGTTGGTTATAAAAAATAGAAATTAAATTAAATTCTTTCCTTCCAAATGAATAAAAATAAACGTGTATGGCTATAATATTTCGAACTAATAGCTTCTTATCATTAATTCATTATGATCCCATTTTCTTTCTTCTTTAGGTTCCTAGAAGTAAACTACTATATTTATTTGGGATGATTTTGATGAAAACTACAAAACCTTTGTTAATAAATGTCATAAGTCTACTACTTCATACATAATAAATAAATTTAGCCTAGTTTTTTAATATAACTAATCAATTCCATTAAAGCATAAGATCGCAATAAGGCTGCGCTTGGATCTAAAATGCAGTAGGAATAAGTACTTATCCACCACAGTTTCCAAACGCAGTCACACATTTGGATTTACGGCCGTCAACCGCAGGTTGGGAAAAACTGCAGTGCCACTGTAGAAATAAATAAGCAGAAAGGAGGCTAAGGTGGGAAATTACTTATCCGATGGAAATTTTACCTTCCAATAATAACCTCATGATATTTTAGTATTTTCCATTAAACCCTTACTTAATTAATAGAAGAAAGTTTTTGCCAATAGTATTTGAGTAAGGTGAAATATTTTATTTACTAAATTTATTTTATTTATATTTTCTTATTTTAATTTAATAATTTAATATTTATAATTTGAATTTATATGACTAATAATATTTTTTTAGAAATATTTATTTACTAAATTTATTTAATTTATATTTTCTTATTTTAATTTGATATTTTATTATTTATAATTTTAAATTTATATGACTAATAATATGTTTTAATTATTTATACAACAATTAATAGTTTATTAAATCAAGGGGCTTTTTAGTCATTTTATCTTTTTTCAACCACTATAACCACACTTACCAAACATCTATTTTCATGTTTTAGCAGTTAACAAAACAGCAATCTCAAACACATAAGTACTTATTGAAAATAAGTACTTATCATTTCAGTAGGTTGATTTCAGCAGGTTGTCAACCACTACTGATCCCCTAAACCAAGCCTAATATTCTCACCCTTTTTGGTTAGTGTGTGATTTTATATGTTTCATTTTTTATATTTTTGTATTTATCAATCTTTAAATTAAGGAACCTACTTTAATACTAATTATTAGTCCCTAAATATGTGAGAGGAGAATAAATTGGTGTTCTTTAAAAGGTCTTCGAAATGATTAATTTCTTCATGAAAAAAAACTTAAACAAATGATGTTGATAAATTAGTGGCACTAATCCACTAGCAATAATAAAGGGAGACATCTTCTTATTGAAATAGTAGCTATGCTACATCAATTTTTTTTTTACTTTGTATACTTTTAAGCATGCTTTCTTTTTTTAAAATTGAAATATCTTATAAAAATAATTAAGTTAATACTTTATGTTCAATGTGCTTGAGGTTAAGTCCCTAATTTACAAGATACATTATTGTACCAAGACTATTATAAAAAACTAAGTTCAATTCTTTAGGGATAAAATGTCAAATTGGACTTTCCTTTTAATTAGATGATCTTACACCTAATTGTTGTACCATTTTACTCCAATCTTTAAGAGGGATCTTAAGGAGATCTTTTTTATAGATTCCAGGAGTGCACTAACTTATAGCTACATTTTTGGTGAAGCATACTTTTAATTATGTAACTTTAAGATGATGAGAAATTATTAACTCTTATTCTATCTTCTTATATATATTATATCTTGTAACAAGCAAGCAACTGTTTCGACTAATAATAATAATAATAATAATGATTGGATTATTAATGAATCAAGAGAATGTATAACTAAAAACCATATAACCAGAACTTAATGGTAGATTGAAACAAGCCCTAAACCTTAGAGATAAAGACAATTACTAAAGGACACCAAATACAATCTCTTTACACATTCTCTAAATAAAAAATTTTTTTATTATTATTTTTTATTTTTATTATTATCATCATCATCATCATCATCAATCATTTTTTATTTACTTTTTTATTTTTATTTTTATTTTCATTCATTCGTGTGAATCATTTGGAAATAGTCTCTTTACTAGTTCTATGTACTACTAGAATTTTCCAAACCCAGCATCTTAGTGGAATTTCTACAAGGTATTGTTGTTGTTGATAAATAAATTGGAGCATATTTCTCACGAAAGGTTAGAATGCCCTCTTTTGTTACAACATATGATCTAATCTTATGAAAAATGTCCTTCTGTTATCCTCCATTGTACAATATTGCGTCTTAGATAACCTTGAATTTCTTTCTTACAAAATGGAATACATCAATGTTCTAAAAGTCATCTTGAATAGCTTTATATCTCCTCTATTCCCCATTTTTAAGTTACCAATCCAAATAAGGATATTTTTCCAATTTGACATAGAGATGTGCAGACTAAAAGTTTTTAGTGTCTGAGTTCATAACCTAATGTAAAACTTACACTCAAATGAAAGATGGTTTAGGCTTTCAAGGAATCCTTGGCATAATACAAAGTTGAAATTAGTTATGTGAAATTTTAGGGTATCCTTTTTTCTTTAAACTTCCCATTA
This sequence comes from Erythroxylum suave, assembly GCA_027563595.1. Classification (NCBI taxonomy): domain Eukaryota; kingdom Viridiplantae; phylum Streptophyta; class Magnoliopsida; order Malpighiales; family Erythroxylaceae; genus Erythroxylum; species Erythroxylum suave. The sequence goes on along the minus strand of JAOSBN010000008.1, from coordinate 34,528,524 downwards.
GCTAACCAAAGTGTAGGCAAAGTGTGTTAGGAGGATATGTGAGTTTCGTACTAGTTTATAACAAGGGAAATGAGAATTTATTGTTGCATACAAAGTGAGTTAAGCTCAAACTTCATGAAAAGACTCCATTTGAAGCTTGATATTATATTACATTATATTATATTATATATATATATATATATATATAGAGAGAGAGAGAGAGAGATACATATAGATATATATATATATATATATATATATATATAGGCTCAAACTTTATGAAAAGACTCTATATATATAGGCTCAAACTTCATGAAAAGACTCCATTTGAAGCTTAATATTATATTTATATATATATACTCTTTTGAGTCTTCTCTTTTATATATGCTTTCAACTCTCTTTTTTAGTTTTTCAAAGCTCTATGTTTCTCTTCTATAAAATGCTTTAATAAACAAAATGGTAGAATAAATACCTAAATCATCTCTGATTTCTCAATCAATTTTACTCCTTCAAATTTGTTAACAATGTTAGTTATAGTCCAAAAAGTTTCTTCTACTACTTCAACTATTCCTTAAATCAAAGCATTTTCTATATAATAAATCAAACAATTTCTATAAGTCAAAGCATTTGTTTGATTTCTATAAGTCAAAGCATTTGTTTGAAAAATTTTCTCTAATCTCTTCATTCTTATTATATTTTTATTCCTATTTAATATTTGGTTGATTCCAGTTCCAATTCTTTTTTATTCTCTTCAATATTTGGTTGCTTCAATCTTCTTCTCTTCTTTATTCCACTTCCATTTATTGGTGATTACATTGTGTTATGTTATCTAGTTAACTTTGATTAAATTGTGTGTTTCATTTGGTTTGATTAATATTGGTGGTCTGGTCATTAGTAGTGAAGGGGGGATTCAAAAATAAAGAGGGTTGATAGGTTAAGTCAAATCAAGTTATAATTAAGTTGAGTTTGGCCCAAATACCAATTGGGCTTAGTGATATGTGTTTAATTGTTAATACATTTAATCATTTATACTTAGAAATTAATGATAAGAAAATGCTAAAGATACTCACTTTAATTCATATATGATTTTAGGTACAATTTGGAAGCAAAGAAATTAAAGTGAGTAAAAAGCACTACATTTGGGTTGTTTTCTGAAGATTAATTTTCACTTGTCTCCATAAAGCAAGAAGAAGAAAATTAAAAGACAAGAAGAAAAAAATCAAAATACAAAGAAGAAGAATTAAAAGTTCTTTTTGAAAAAATGAAGAAAAAATCAATAGCAGATAAAGAAGAAAACAACAACGCATGAGGAGAAAGCCATAGCAAAATGACAGCAAGGAGTATCAAAATGCAGTCTGCATTTTATGCAAACAAGAGCTACATTTCGTGCAGACATAAGTGCAGTCTGCATTTTATGCAAACAAGAGCTGCAGTTCGTGCAGACATAAACCAGTTTAGAGGTCACATCAATGCCAACGACCTGGGTTAAGCATTTTTCTATTGTTTTGTTGTTTCTTTCTCTCATTATAAATTGATTATGTTATCTTGTGTTTATTGAATGGGAATTTGAATGGTAATGATTTTAATGCTCTATTGAATCATTTTTTTATGAAAACTCGTTGCTATAATCAAATGTAATACGTAATCGTCGTATTCCCGATTCATATGTAGCGACTAATAGTTTCAAATCATTAGAGATAACATAATGCAGGTTAAATAATCTGAGCTTGTGTGATTATTGCCTAAATTGGTCGGTTTTTCTTATTTGTAAGGCAGTTGTCTGGATAAACTTAGAAAGTTTATTCTAGGTTTTCCGATAACTAGGGTTAATTAACAACAACTTCATAATTAACTAAGATCTAAGGAAAACTCGGGATTAACAAAGTTTGTTGTTAATCTACGACCGATAATTGCTAAGAGAGATGAAAGAACAACAAATTAATGAATTATGCTTAATTAGGGTGTAGGCTGAAATTGAATCAAAGAATTGTATCCCTACTGAATTCCATAATTTTATTTTCTTTCTCCTGGGTTTATTTACTCGGTTTGATTAACATTAGTGTTCTGGTCATTAGTAGTGAAGGGGGGATTCAAAAATGGAGAAGGTTGATAGATCAAGTCAAATCGAGTTATAATTAAATTGAGTTTGGCCCGAATACCAATTGGGCTTAGTGATATGTTTTTAATTATTGAGACATTTAATCATTTACACTTAGAAATTAATGATATGAAAATGCTTAAGATACTCACTTTAATTCATATATGATTTTAGGTATAATTTGGAAGCAAAGAAATTAAAGTGAGTCAAAAGCACTACATTTGGGCCATTTTCTAAAGATTAATTTTCACTTGTCTACATGGAGCAAGAAGAAGAAAATTAAAAGACAAGAAGAAAAAAATCAAAATACAAAGAAGAAGATTTAAAAGTGCTTTCTGGAAAAATGAAGAAAAAATCAATAGCAGCTGAAGAAGAAAACAACAACACATGAGGAGAAATCTATGAGCAAAACGATAGCAAGGAGTATCAAAATGCAGTCTACATTTTATGCAAACAAGAGCTGCGTTTTATGCAGACATAAGCCGGTTCGGAGGTCACATCGATGCCAACGACCTAGGTTAAGCATTTTTCTATTATTTTGTTGTTTATTTCTCTCATTATAAATTGATTATGTTATCTTGTGTTTATTGATTAGATATTTGAATGGTAATGATTTTAATGCTCTATTGAATCTTTTTTTAATGAAAACTCATTGCTATAATCAAATGTAATGCATAATCGTTGTATTCCCGATTGATGTGTGGCGACTAATAATTTCGAATCATTAGAGATAACATAACACAGGTTAAATAATCCAAACTTGTATGATTATTGCCTAGATTCGTCTATTTTTCTTATTCGTAAAGCGGTTGTCTGGATAAATTTAGAGAGTTTAATCTAAGTTTCCTAATAACTAGGGTTAATTAATGAGAGCTTTGAAATTAACTAGGATCTAAGGAAATATCGGGATTAACAAAGATTGATGTTAATCTACGACCAATAATTGCTAAAAGAGATAAAAGAATAACAAATTAATGAATTGTGCTTAATTAGGATGCAAGCCGAGATTGAATCAAAGAACTAAATCCCTACCAAATTCCCCAATTTTATTTTCTTTTGCATATGTTTATTTACTTAGTTTGATTAGCATTGGTGGTCTGATCATTAGTAGTGAAGGGGGGATTCAAAAATGGAGAGGGTTGATAGGTTAAGTCAAATCAAGTTATAATTAAGTTGAGTTCGGCCCAAATACCAATTGGGCTAAGTGATATGTGTTTAATTGTTGATACATTTAATCATTTGCACTTAGAAATTAATGATACGAAAATGCTTAAGATACTCACTTTAATTCATATATGAATTTTGGTACAATTTGGAAGCAAAGAAATTAAAGTGAGTCAAAAGCACTATATTTGGGTCATTTTCTGAATATTAATTTTCACTTGTATCCATGGAGCAAGAAGAAAATTAAAAGACAAGAAGAAAAAAAGCCAAAATACAAAGAAGAAGAATTAAAAGTGCTTTCTAGAAAAATGAAGAAAAAATCAATAGTAGCTTAAGAAGAAAACGAAAATGCATGAAGAGAAATCCATGAGCAAAATGACAGCAAGGAGTATCAAAATGTAGTCTCTATTTTATGCAAACAAGAGCTGCGTTTTGTGCAAGCATAAGCCGGTCCGGAGGTGACATCGATGCTAACAACCTTGGTTAAGCATTTTTCTATTGTTTTGTTGTTTCTTTCTCTCATTATAAATTAATTATGTTATCTTGTGTTTATTGATTAGGTATTTGAATGGTAATGATTTTAATACTTTATTGAATCTTTTTTTATGAAAACTCATTGCTATAATCAAATGTAATACGTAATCGTTGTATTCCTGATTCATGTGTAGCGACTAATAGTTCCGAATTATTAGAGATAACATAACACAGGTTAAATAATCCGAGCTCGTGTGATTATTGCCTAGATGAGTTGTTTATCTTATTCGTAAGGCAGTTGTCCAGATAAACTTAGAAAGTTTATTCTAGGTTTCCCGATAGCTAGGGTTAATCAACGAGAGCTTTGTAATTAACTAGGATCTAAGGAAAAATCGGGATTAACAGAGTTTGTTGTTAATCTACGACTGATAATTGCTAAGAGAGATAAAGGAACAACAAATTAATGAATTATGCTTAATTAAGGTGTAGGCTGAGATTGAATCAAAGAATTGGATCCCTACCGAATTCCCCAATTTTGTCATTTTTCCCCAATTTTGTCATTTTAATTCAAAGCTTTATTCTAGTGAGATAAAGATTGGTTATAGAATGAGTTATGCAACTCTTAAGATATCTCATGTGATTGAGAATATTGTGAGTATGTAAGAGAGAATTTTACAAACTCAAAGAATGTAAAGTTTATCTTAAGTACTGAAAAAGACAAGTTTCAGACATCAAAGAAGAGTTATAATGAATTCAAAATCCTTAAGTGAAACTTGAAGAGTGGAAATGATTCGAAAAAGACCAAAACACTACAAATTATGAGTATTTTTCTCTTCCTTTATCTTTTCAGTTGTTACATATTACCCTTGTATAATTATTATTTTCTTTGTTATATTTTGTGATACTGTGATTGTTTGCTGAGGTATACTTTGATACATTGATTGGATACTTAACGCTGTAGGATTTTTAACTTGAAGAGGCCATGAATACCTTGATATAGCTTTTTCATTATCTCTAGTTTTACAATGTCATATACCTAGTTCTAAGAAATCTTTGTAAAATTTACTTATTTTGGCATTTCTTTCAAGTTTGTTAATTGTTTTTATTGCAAAGAAGACATTCAATTAATTATATTCAAATGATTTTTTAGTCTCCCAACTGACCCCTCTCGATTGATTTAGGCTAAACACAACTAAGAAAAAATTGACACATACTAAATGAATAACACTAAGTACACTTGGATGCAATTAAACCTAATTAGATGAACTCTAACATTAATTAGATAAAAATTATGCTTGATAGGAGATAATCAAGTAAAAATTAAAGCTAATTGGATGTGATTAGACATAGCTAGATATAATTGAAACTAAGTGGTTGCACTCTAACCTTAATTGGAATTAAATTGCATTCGGTATAATGCAATTTACATAAATTGAAACTAGTAGGATGTAATGTAGCATATTTATATTCAATTTAGACACAATATGACGCTTTTCAAATAAGCTAATCATAAATTGATCTGGACAAAAAAAATTGGATAAAGACCACAAACCACTAATTAAAGCTAAAGTGATGTAAATAAATCTAGAATGCCTATCATTTACGCCGTCCAACCTATTGTTGAATGAAACATAATGAAATTGATAGTTTATAGCCTATATCACTATTTCACGATGTTTCCTACTAATCCAAAGAACACAAATCATAACCAAAGTAAGTTGAGACAACAACAAAAGTTTACAGAAACAATAATCATAAAGTGAACAACTAAAGAAAAAACAAAATTAAGCTAAAGGTTTTTTTTTTTAAGGACACCTATATATAGCTCCATACTTAAATTTAGTTGGAGCCAAAGAATATAAATTTTCCTCAAATAAAGTTAACGAAGATTCAATTTTTTAGAGGATGAATATCTACTTGCTAGTTAACCTCTTAAGCTGTGATCAAGAGTTCAACTCCATGGTCAAACTCCAAATTGTAAATATCCACCAATTTGAGTTTAATTTCTTCTTTCATTCAAGTAATCTCAGAAATTCTCGTTCATCCTCGCATCTAAGCTTTTTCAATATTAATTAGCCAATCTTGTATTGAACAAATTGCAATAAAATACTTAAAATTTCTTTAAATCAATTGAATCTACATCTTCATTTTAATTGTTCCTCGTATTGTCCTCAGTATGAACATTTAACAAGTTGTGTCCTAATTACCTATTGCACATTAGCTTAGGAGGAGATTTAGCGCCTTCTGCAGAGAAAAGGATGTTTTCAGCGATAATTGAGAATAAGGTAAAACTTGGTTTCTGTATTGCAATAGCAGAGCTTGGAGGCAATTTTCAAGTCCCATAATTGAAAACCAATGAGGTCAACGTGAGCAATGCCCTAATCATCACCACTATTATATGTTGATAATAAGTAATGATATTCCAATTCCTAGTACAATAAACAAAATAACAAGTTACAAGAATGAGTGGCTATTTGGGTTTGTGAGCAGGATCGAGGACTCAACTCAATCAAAAGCCGTGAAACAATAAGACAACCGAGCATACACTGAAATGCGAGGGCACTTGGGTAATTAACGGAAAGGCGGAAGATAGAGAGAAATAGCCAAGGTGATGGTGGTGGCAGCTGCAGAAGCAGGGTTAACAGAGAGATGGTGAGTTGACATAACCAAAGGGCTTCATGTATGGACAAGTAGAAGTGAAACAAATGATTGGCTGACACATGACAGTTGTCAATTTGACAAGCCCTTGTGGGCTGACATGTAAGGTTGTCTAAGACAGCTGCAACTGTGAGGTCACAGCTTCTTGATTGCGTGGACGAAAACTCGTTTTTCTCAATTTTGTTAAATGGTTTCTCCAACAAAAAGATTTTAGTTAAATTTATACGAATGCAGAATATCAGATTCTGTTTCTCTGTTTCCGTAACCAAATTTCGTTATGTCATCTCCTTTTTTTATCCGTTGTCCTCGTTCACTTCTTTTTCTTACATAGACAAATTAAAAATTAAAAAACCTTTTCGGATAACAACTCAATGCTCTCATCCATGACATGATGTAACTAGACGGAAAAAAGAAGATTACGTCAAGGCCATTTAATATTCCATTTCCTTCATTTTGGACAACCGCATCAAAAAACAAAACCCTTTCCTCTCTTCTTTTCACTCCATCAATCTCTATCTTTGGCTTTGTACGCTACAACACAACTGAAAGTGGAAATGACAGAAATGTATTCCAATCGAGTATTTTACTGAATAATGGATCGACCTAGCGTAGTTTGAGAAGGTTAGTTATCATATAAATGATTTTATGACAATTTGGTTTTACATCTGTCTTCCCCTAACTTATTCGATTGTCAACCAATAATTATTTTCTCTTATCCTTCCTATCTCAAGTCGAGAGATGAAAGAAAGGATGGGGAAATTAAATAAATATAAAGTCAACTTGTTTGTTTAATAAAAAAAAAAGAAAAAAAGAGAGCATCTTTTAATTATTATACTCAAATCTAAACCAAAAAGGAGTTTGTATAGGCCAAATTAGCATGCGCATAAAAACGCATGCTATGTATATCTTTAGGTAGTGTAATTGAGATTTGACCACTGCAAGATTTTCTCACCCAATCAGTACCATGGATTATGGTTAATTATATAAGCTACAAGCATTATTACCCTAATAAAAAATATATAGGTCCAACCATAACTATCTCCTTCATATTGGATTTGGTACTGAGTAGCAATCTAATCTATCTTTCGAGTCTTTTCATCATGAAGTAGTCAAAAAGTTTTCTTTTTATCTCGAAATGGATTGCACTTAAGTGGTGAAATAAGTTGAGTCCAGAGGATTTGATACAAATGTCAACATATAGGACATGTGGACACAAAAAGGGGCATAAAACATAAATAATTAATTTAGAAAATAATTGCAGTGATATAATGAATCCATGTTTGTAGGATGTATTCGGGGAAATGAGACTAATAACAAGAAGGAGAAGAAGAAGAAATGATATGATATGGTGGTGGGCGGGGATTTGCTAGCAAATCATAAGTGCATATCCCATCTTTCGCTCTTGCATTTGTCTTTACCAACTAGCTCCCTTTGTTACTTCCAAAGCTTCCTTTTATACATGTAATGTGTTCCAATTATAAATTCATGCCTTATGATTCCAACTTTATATATATACGATTAAAACTCAATAATTTTCCAACGGTATGGTTGTCAAAAAATTCCAATTTACTTTATTAAATCAGTTATTGAATCTTTTTTTATTTTCTGCCAGCATGTTTGTTGCGTATCTCTCGTATGTGTCACTATTTAGTTTAAATTAGTATCGAAACGTGTGTTGAACTCTAGACATTATCCGTTGATGGTTTTGGAACATTTTGTCTTGGAAATTCAATTTAAATTTTTTGTTTTTTCTTTAATTTTAATTAAAACACATCTTAATGAGTTTAATTATCAAACTTACTTTCAAACGTGAGAACTTTAAAAACATGCATGTAAAATCGACAGCATTATTGAGAAACGTTCGTTATTTTTACAAAAAGAATATCATATTTGAAGAGGTTAATCTGAAATTTCCAAAACGGCAAATTATAGCTAGGTCAGGATAAATGAGCTTCTTTGTACATAATTATTTCCCTAATTGGTGCTCATCAAATTAAGATATTAGAGATACTGATCAAGACATGCACACCCTTATCCCCTGGAAACGAAATTGGTTGTTCGCATTTTTCTTTTCTTTCTAATCTTGTCAAGGGGTCCAATAGTAACAATACAAAGGGAAAAATATTTTAGAAAGGAAAGGATACGTATCTGCGGGCTTTAGTTATTGGATGGATTATTTTGGCCTGTTTCGGTAGCTCCGCATCCTCAAGTTTTAAGTGATTGCATATTCTCTAGTTTTTCTCAGAGAAATAGCGTCCTTATTTGTTGGGTATTATTAATATTGTTTAAAAGGTTGTTTCTAGAAGAACCCTATTTGATTTTTATATAATTTGAGTACTGAAAAATATTATTCAAGCAAAGAACTATATTCGCATATAAATAGGTATCTTCCTTGACGTATTAACCTGAGTGCAAGGCTTTAATCCAGAACAACGCTTACTCGGTTCATTTATTAACTTGCTATAACTATTGTTGATTATAATATGAACCACTTGTGGTCCACAAATTCTTAAGCATTACCTCAGATTGACGTGAATTCATTCCATGTCTTTTTCAGACTTCTCAAGTGCTTATCAATTAGAAAGTTTACTATGTGGTATTTGGCAGGTTGTAATGAAATGATGAAAAGAATGTTGATGTAAAGAAATAGATACTGCAATACAAAAGCATTATGCTTCAATTATTTACAGCATTATAATAAATTTGTGCGTAATGTACAGAGGTATTTCAAGCATACTTGTGTGTCAACTGGGACTGACATGTCGCTGAGTTTAGTGCACCTAATTAATAGAACCACTTCCATCATGTTTATTACATTACAATTATAATTATATTTGACAACTCAACAAATTAAATAAATTGGATCATACAATGTCAACCATATTGAGGCAAAAGAGGATAGAAAGAGGCAACTTTATAATCTCTGTCCTTTCTCTTTATTATGTTATTAAAGTATGAAACTTGAAATATATCATCAAATAGGATGGTGAATAAACTTACTATGGTAAATGTGGGTTAATGTGAGAGCCATCATTTTCTGTTATTCAGGCAAAACAGTGATGAGTTTGAGTATAAAGAAGGGTAGGGACGGAAGAGGCACATGGGACAGCATGTCTTGGGAGCATTAAGACAAGATTAGGGAAGTATGGCTCTCCGTGTTGGGTCAACTACAGCATATTTCCCACATTTCTTAACCCCTCAAGTCGACACCCTTTGTTCCCATGTGCTCCTATTTAAGAGCAACATTCCAAATTAACAACCCTCTTTGCTCTCTCTCTCTCGTTCCTTTTTTTCCCCTCGGAATTTTCCACTACAATCTTTTGGGGAGCATAAGACATTTATATTAAAGCTTAATGCTACCATAAGTACCCAATTACGTGCTTACTCAAGTTCGTACGCAATTTACTTCTGTTGCTAATTTATAAGTACCTGGTATTCAACACTCACGAGTGCTATATATGTGCACTGATTCTCAGGATCCGCGAGTATTTCGGATTAGAACAATTTAATTAATAATTTTTTTCTTTTTTCTTTTATTGTGTGTAGAAACAGATAATGGGACAAAGGTGTATCCAATAAGTTGGCAATGGAGGCTGGAGGATATATATCTGCAACTTTCAACCTTACATAAATCACAAATTGGCAATGTTATCTTGTTTTGTCTCTTCTTTGTTGTTTCCCGTTTATGTCAATTCGCTAATCATCCTTTAGAATCTTGAATCCTCTTCCATATACATATGGATCAACGGTAAAGAGCAACGAGATTTACCATGTAGTACTTGTCTAGGAGTTCTCTTGTGAAAATAATAATAATAATTAACACCAATAATAATCATGTGATTGGAGTGTTCGTTAAGGTTGAGTTGATTGACAGATTCACAGACATAATAATAATAATATACAACAGAACTTAAACTGATTTGATTAGATTGAGCATGTTAGTTAGTAATGATAAACATTTTGATTAAGAAGCTGAAAATGAAGGGTCCCTTCGGCATGAGAGATGGTCCACTGTTCCCCTTTTTGAAATGGTGACATTGAAAGACAGGCAAACATGAAAGCAGAAAAAGAAAAAAGGGCCATCCAAAAAACTCAGAGAAAGCAACTTACTGGACAATTTCACTGCCAAGTAGCCGACCCATTTTCCACAATCCCCCTACCTATCATCCCCCTGTATCCAGTTCCTTTTTTCCTATTCGCCTTTCATTTCCCTTTTGACTTCTGTTGAGAAGCTTGAAAATGAAAACGGAAATAATTTGGAAGGGTCAACACCACGCGTATAATTCAGAAAATTATATATATGTTGCGCAATTTGCAAGCTAAATTCTCTAGAAGATCATAGTTGGCTGGTAATAAATTTAATAGGCTTGCGTATGGTTATAATATACGATTCTTGAATATTTTTATGTTATAATTACACCTCATGCTCCTCTGTTGCCCTCCAATCATGTCTTTATTATTTTGAAAATGGCATTATTTGACAAAAACCTTCCCCCAACCTATCCATCCTAGCTACCTAGGCCGATATATTAGCGCTTTCCTGTTCTATTAAAAATATGAATTTGATATTATGTTTCATTAATATATTGTCCAGTGTTCCAGTCACTATCTGTTTATTGTTTTCTAGATTTTAAACAACATATATGTTTTAAACATTGTATACTTTTGATACTCTTTTATGTCATCCACATTAAATATGTGTTTATACTTACTCATTCAATGTTAAAATTTTAAAAATAAATTCACGTTAGTGTCAGTTTTCAATTAAGTTAAATAGCTTTTTATATCATAACTTATTAATTTAAAACATTTATTTTAGTTATAAGAAAAAAGATAACAAATAAATGAAAGAAAGGAATCATTTATCGTAACTCATCTTTATTTCGTCTATTATCTTATTTTGTTTTATTATTAGAATGGATGATTTGAACTAATAAATTATATTTCAAATTTTATAATTTAATTAAAAGATTAAAATTAACACAAAAATTCAAAAATAGCACTGAAAGCGTCATCATTATTCTATCAAAAGAATTATTTAAATTATAAAAATCAAATTATAAATTTAATATTCTTTATTTTATTTTAAAATTCACTATCTTAATAAAAATTTTCATTAAGTTAGTCTTATGATTGAAATCAAACACTATTACAAAGATTTTCAATCCTTAATTTATCCTGCTTAACATTTTATAAATCTTTCTCAATCAACTGACAATAAAAATGTACAATCAGAAAAGTATTTCAATTAAAATTAAACTATCTTAACACATGACTTGTAATCTAAAAAATAAAGCTCAAATCATTAGGTACATTTAAAAATGAGCTAACTATAACTTAAACAAATTAAGATGTTGCAACAACAAGCAAGTAAAATTAATAATAAAAAGCACATTACTAACTAATTGCATTAGCTTATAATATATACATTTGGCATCACACTTATACAAATTATCAAATATTCAACATGTTATAACAAATTTTATAGACCTTTCAAACATATTGTATTTACATTAAGTAATTATGTTAATACTCTCATGCTATCATTTCCCACATAAACAAATTATTATGAAACTATACCTCCAATATAATCCCTAAAATTACAATGTCATATCTTAATTCTTGCTCTCAAATCATGTCACATCTAAGTTTTCAAACTTAAGATCAATGCAAAATTAATCATGTCTTAGTTTTTAAATTTTAAGATAAACTACATAGACTATATATGGACAAGACATGACTCCATGGCCCATATAATATGTTCAAAGGTACAATCATATCAAATAATATAGTAAAAGCATACCATACATCCACAAAACTATAAACTTCTCACACCAACACTACCATAATAGATAATCACATTTCATCACTATAACATATTACTCAAACAATAAAAAAAGGATTTAATATATATCATTAAACTTGAAAAAAAATTAAGACTCTTTGTGAATAACAACAATTGCTATATGAAATTCCAACTAAATTTACACGTTCCAATATAAATTCTACAATACTTAAATACAATATGTAGAAATAACTCAATTATATAAAACAATATAACAGTTCACATATTCTTATTGTATCCAATATAATCACCATAAATCTAGCAAATTTGATAACACTTAATCATTTTCAATAACTATAACACTAGTCATATATAATTATAGGATAAAAAAATTACAAATAAGAATGAAATAAAGATAATGCTAAACACTTTCAAATTCCCTTTTTATTTCCCAATCCTCCAAGATTCTTCAAATTTTACCAAGATTCAAGCAAAATCTTCAAGTTTTCCTTTCAATCCATATCTTAAGATCATTTCTATCTTTAGAACCCCTATCTCTTTATATATATGATTACAAAAATGGAAACAATATTACAAATGAGAGGGAACATCATATTTAAATTGTTTCATAGTTTATCAACCATCAAAATTCACTAAACTCACCTCAATTCAATAAGAAATCTCGACTAAATAATACATATTATATAACTCATGATTTGAATATGCCTTTTCTTCCTTCTTATAATTTACATATTATTTTCTTAACTTTCTATTGCATTTTTAATCTCTATAATTTGATATTCCTATAAAAATATATAACCAAAATACCAAACCATACTAAGTTAATTACAAGATTAAGTGAATTTGTTTTATTCCTACAATTCTCTCAACTTTGCATGATTAAATTTTATATCATCTTCCCCAACTTCAGTGATGCCATTATTAAAATATCAAATCAATATTTCAATTTTTATATTAAGTTGAAACAAAATTTTGCAAGGAAAATATTTCATTTTGAGAATTTCGGGTAATAATGACAAGTATAACTTTTTATTAAATTATTATATTTTTTCCATCAAATTTTTGTTTGAAAAGAAACTTCAATTCTATATATTATATCACAAGAAGAAAGAGTTAATCATGAATACATCGGATGGAAATAAAAATATAGTTGTGATTGTGGATCCTTCTAATTAAATAAAACTAAAAACTGAAATCCCAAAATAATGAGTCTAAAATTCATACATATGGTTAAGCACTTATAGAAAAATGTAATTAAATATTCTGCCGTTTCATATTTGAGAGATAAATCTAAAATGTTGCTTTGTAGTTAAGTTTCTAATATAAGGACATTAGTCTATTCACCATCGAGGGCTGTGGTTGGATGATTCAGAGCAGGGCTTGGCATGCGCTAAGTCCTAGGTTTGATTTCACGCCGCATTGTTACAGTCCTTGTAAGAGTTTGGGGTAGTCGAGGGTTTTATCCGCTGGGGGTGTTGCTCGTCTGGGCCCTCCATTGGAGGTGTTGCCAGCTGGGCCCCCCATTGCACGCGAGGAGTTGCCTGCTGAGCCTCTCAAAAGGAGTTTCTCTCATACTCCAAAAAAAAAGTCTGTCCAATAAAATAACAAAATACTAATACCTTTAAAGTAAATCTATGTCATGTAAATTCAATTGATCTTCACTAAAATATAGAATTTTATGTTGATATTTAATATTTTCTTCTCAATGTAGACAAGTTTTTACTCTAACATATGTAGTATTCATCTTCATACTTAAAATTTTATTATATGAGTTATTTAGTCATCAATTCCATTCTTATTAATTGTTTAATTTTAAGCAAAATTACATGTTAATGTTATCTTGGCATGTAAAATAATTAAAAATTCATCATCATCAATAATATCAAACATAGAATTCATGTATAATATTTCGTTTATTTTTAGCATGCCTATACTAAGCTCAATTTCAATAGTTATGTAAATTATATATTAGTTCCCAATTATTATTTTGAAAATTGTTAGACCATAAAATCTAACTTTTTTATTACACAAAACCAATACATAAAAATATTTTATAGATTATAATATGTAAGAAAATTAACTTAAAAAATCAAAATACAAGATTGAAATATGAATGGTTAAAAACAAACTAAGTAAATATTTTTTAACCTTTTAAAAGTAAGGAGTGAACATATCTAAAAAATAAAAATGATTCAAAAACACCGAATTTTGCGATTCTCTAAACTTTTACCATAGTGAAAATTCCCTCTAATTAAGGATATAAAAAAATTCATTAGAATAATTGGTTTCCTTTTGATTTAATTGTTGTGTTTTTAACAAAAAATAAATATTACCAATTCAAAAATTATATTTTAAAATAAATGAAAATGCCAATAAAATTGATAGAAAGATTATCTTTATTTGATTTTACTTTTAAAGTCAAAATTGGAAGTTAATTTTATAAGAGAAAGAATATATCTTCAAAATTCATCAATTACAAATGTTCGGAATCTTCAAATTAATAAATTTAACGAATAAGTATGAAATTTGTAATTGATGGAATATTTTGAACTGAATTTCCAATGTACCTCTGGTGGCCTAAGGTTAATTTTATAGTGTTCAACTCCAAATATTTCCAAAGTTAACACAAAGCAAGATACTAAAACAAATGTGGAATCGTAAATGAGAAGAATAAGAAAATAACACTCAAAGGAAAGCCGAGAAAAGAAAAGAAATAATCCAATAATGCAAATACAAAAAATTCAAGGATGAAGGTTAAAAAAAAAAGCTCCAATAAAGAATTTAATGGATATATTACCATCCTAGTTGACCATTAGAATTCCAATGGCGGCCCCAACGGCGTTGGCCTTGCTTGTTTTTTTTTTTCTCTCTCTAAGTGGACAGACTATTAAAAAGCCTGTTGCACACTCGCTAATGCCTAAACTAACAACATAAGCCGAAGTAAAGCACAACACCAAAACACCAAGATGGTTTTTTGAAACTTGAAGAAACCCAAAAGAAACTGAATTTAAGCTCCGCTATTACTCGTTTCTCATACCCTTTCCTTATTCACTTTCTCAACAACGAGAAGAGAGACTGCGTTAGCTACTGTTATTTCTCTTTTTTCTCTCTATATATATATTCTAGTCTCTTTCTCTCTTCTTTCTCCCATGGAAGACATCTTCTTCTACTGGCTAAAGCTTGTTGGTTTCTCTTTCTTGGCCTTCGTTTTTGGTTTAAAGATTATTGTTTTATTTTGGTGGAGACCCAGAAGAATTGAAGATCATTTCTCTAAGCAAGGAATCAGAGGACCTCCTTATCGTTTTTTCATAGGCAATGTCAGGGAAGTGGTGGAGATGATGTTAAAGGCCTCTTCTCAACCCATGCCTTTTTCCCACAACATACTTCCTAGAGTTCTTGCTTTTTACCATCACTGGAAAAAAATCTATGGTACATAAATATTTTGTTTAATTACAGGCCCCACTTGATGATGTGATCTCTATCTCTCCCTCGCTTACACACGAACTTTCATGCTGTTCAAATCTGTTTGAATGGTTTTGAAGTTTGTTAAATTTGTTTCCAGGTCTAAGCTTGTTGCACTACAAGTTCTAGCTAGTTTAGGACTTGGGAGTATTTCTGAAAGCACTGAAAATTGTGTATCAATGTGGGTTGTGAAGCTTTGCTTTGTTAAAGCATAGCTAGGATGAGCTTTAGTGTTAATCATTAAAGCTGGGGATGGTGGTTCTGTTATGATGTGTTTCTTTGGGTTGGTTTGTTGATCCATCTTCCAAAATTTGTGACTTTAAAAGGCTTTCTGGTGTTTTTTTCCTTTGTCTTTGAGTTCATGTACTTCTTTTAAAAACTTTTTCAGCCTTTTTTCTGCGCTTTGATGCTTGATGTTGAAGTTCTGAGTTTGGACTGTTCCACTTCTTTGTATTCTTCTCTTCTTCTCTCTTTTTCTCTTTTCCCTTAAGAACTAAACTTACTTCATAGTTATTATTTCTATATTAAAAATGTTACCATTTTCATTTCTCATCAGATCATTTTCGCCACTCCTCGTAGCTTGTAAAAGATGAGAAAAGAAACGAAAAGGACGTATTGTATTTGTTTGTGTACTCAAACATGGTTTGCAGTTTTGTCATTTGCTTTGTTTTCTGTATTCCACAAAGTTAACAACCTCTCATGGTATTATCAAAATGCTATATAGCTCCATGGTTTCAATTGTCTTCTTCCTACATGCCACTTATGTTTTGTCTCTCTCTCTCTCCCCACAT
The DNA here is from genome assembly GCA_027563595.1 of Erythroxylum suave. Taxonomy (NCBI): domain Eukaryota; kingdom Viridiplantae; phylum Streptophyta; class Magnoliopsida; order Malpighiales; family Erythroxylaceae; genus Erythroxylum; species Erythroxylum suave. The sequence continues at coordinate 34,512,092 of JAOSBN010000008.1, read as the reverse complement.
TCAATTGATGGCTAGCTGGTCTAATGTAATTTTGTTGGTAATTACTCTTTTTCGCATACTTGACACTTGCTACAAGAGGATGTGTGGAAGGTCTAACTTGGTACAAAAGTAACTTTCTTTGTTCTTATCTGGCTAGCTTGCCTCCATTTGTAGAGGTCATGATATTTGATTTTAAGTAATTAAATGACCAGATGCTATTGCAAAATAGGTAATGTAACCAATATACCTAATGAAACATAATTTTGGAAATTAATGGCATGTCGATCTGTTTGATTGAAGGTGCAACATTTCTGGTGTGGTTTGGACCCACGGTTCGTCTCACGGTCTCTGATCCAGACTTGATTAGGGAAATTTTCACTTCCAAGTCAGAATGCTACGAGAAGGTGGAGGCTCACCCTCTTATTAAACAACTGGAAGGAGATGGCCTTCTTAGCCTCAAAGGTGAAAAATGGGCTCACCACAGAAAAATCATCACACCTACGTTCCACATGGAAAATCTCAAAGTAACTAAATAAAATCCCACGATTTAATTATTTCTTTTTTGTCTAGTTATGTATGGTTGAATTATTTTGCGAATTTAATGTTGATGTTTGTAGTTGTTAGTACCGGTTGTGGGGAAGAGCGTGGTGGATATGGTGGACCAATGGGCGGTGAAGCCAAATTCGGGCGAGGAGATAGAGATCGAAATTTCTGAATGGTTTCAAACTCTAACCGAAGATGTCATCACAAGAACAGCCTTTGGTAGCAGCTACGAGGATGGTAAAGCCATCTTCCGATTACAAGCACAGCAGATGGTGCTTGCCGCCGAGGCATTTCAAAAAGTGTTTATTCCTGGTTACAGGTTAAAAAAATATAATCTATTTTTTAATAATTATTATTATTCAGTTCTAGTGAAACAATACTCACTTTTGTTAATTTAAAAACAAAAGGTTTTTTCCCACAAAGAAAAACATTAAATCGAGGAAATTGGACAAGGAGATAAGGAAATCGTTGAAGAAGTTGATCGAGAAGAGGAAAGAGAGTACATGGAACATTGTACAAGAAACCAAGGGACCAAAGGACTTGTTGGGACTAATGATTCAAGCCTCAAATTCATGTCCAAATGTGACTGTTCATGACATACTGGAAGAGTGCAAGAGCTTTTTCTTTGCGGGCAAACAGACCACATCCAATCTGCTGACGTGGACTACGGTCCTACTTGCAATGCACCCAGAGTGGCAGGTGCTTGCACGTGACGAGGTACTGCGGGTGTGTGGATCACGTGACTTCCCCACCAAAGATGATGTTGTGAAGCTTAAGACGGTAACCCCTCCACCTCCCCAATACATGACATGCATCGCCAATCAAACATTACATTTGATGTTTTCGGCTTGTCGAAATCCCAAACCCGCCCCTCTCCTTTTAATTTTATTCTAAATGTCGTGCGCTTTATCTGGTGTGCAGCTGACCATGGTCCTAAATGAGTCCTTGAGGCTTTATCCTCCAACAATAGCGACAATCAGACGGACTAAAGCAGATGTAGAGCTGGGCGGATATAAGATCCCACCTGGAATAGAGCTTTTGATACCAATCTTAGCCCTTCATCATGATCAGACCATTTGGGGAAACGACGCAAACGAATTCAATCCTGGCCGTTTCTCTGATGGGGTTGCCAGGGCAGCGAAGCATCCTCTGGCATTCATTCCATTTGGGCTTGGGGTCCGTACCTGCATTGGCCAAAATCTAGCTATTTTGCAAGCCAAGTTAACGCTTGCAATCATACTTCAACGCTTCTCCTTTAGATTGGCACCTACCTATCAACACGCACCAACGGTCCTGATGCTACTTTACCCACAGCACGGTGCACCCGTGATCTTTCAGCGTCTATCAAGCACCGTGCTTGATAAATATCAAGATCAAGGGTCATGAACTGTTCACCCAATCCCTGAACCTGCCTGTCCAATCATACCACCTCACTACCAGACCCAAAGTCACCAATCTTGCCCCTTGAAAATTGAACGGACCAATTCCCCGTTTGCATTATCCAAACAATCATAACAAAGGCCACATTTCAACCATTGCTAATTTGCTATATGCTGACCCTTAATGGCCATGGCTTTCTTTTTTCTTTTTCTTTATTTTTTGCCTTTCTATTTGTTTGCTTTTTGATTGTGATTGTTGGTTCGGTGTCGCTCAAACAACACAGTTGTTCCTAGCAAGACGAAACGGATTGATTTATAGTCCCATGGAATTTTTGTGTAGAGCATGGCATTGTTGAGGCATGGCTTAGGTAGGTAGGAAGGACTTTGTTAAATGTGCTAACTATCAGTTTAGGTTATTGCTATCTGTCTTTCAAGGTTGTAAAAATTTGTACTTCTGTATATTTGCACAATCTATTAACAGTTTTGTAATATTATATTTCATTTGTCTTCTGCAGTGTAAATTCCCAACTTTTGTCTCTTGTACCCATGTGTAATATATATTTAACCTTGACAAGCAAACAGGTGAAGGAAATACTACAAAAGATATGTATGAATGAATCAAAAGGAGTGTACATTATAATTGTCGGTGAAATTTCTTTCATATCAAATCCATTGATCATAGCCCAAGCAGACATATGAATGCAAACATGGGGATGAGTTAACAAATCCAAGCAGAACAACAACTCAATTAACATCAACAAAACAACCAAGATTAATTTAATATATGATCTCAATAGAAATATTACACAGTAGGGATACATATATATAAAAAACTCTCTTGCCTTATTTTTATTTTATCAACGTTTCGCATTCGCCAATTCCACGCTAAGAGAACCCTTTAAGTTCAATGTTAAAAAGATGTGACAGAATCCAGCAGAATCCGGAGATCGACCCGACCAAATGAGAATTTCGATGAAAATTAACCAAGACAAGAGTAGATATTCCATAGAAGAAAAAGGTTAACGTTTACCAGTTAAGATTGCGAAACCCTATAGTGGTTGCTAAGGTTTAAATGTTTCTTCTTGTTCAAGATTATAATTTCTAGGGCACTGGTATGTGTAACATTTTATTACCGATATGTATTATCATCTTTTAATTACCCAATACACATAACTGAAATTTCCTATAAAACATTCTTCCCTACTTGTTAGGTTTGGCTACATTTGTATGGTTTATTTATAATACAGCAAACGTTGCACATATATAATTTATGGATTGCCAGTCTAAGCTTTAACGCATGTTAATTATACGATGTTATGCTACACTTAAGTTACTAAACAGTAATAATTTAGGAGTGATGCTATAGTTTAATCCACTTTAATAACAACGCTTAATGTGTTAGAGAGAAGTTCGAACATATTAGATCGAGTAATAACTAAAAGACTTGTGTGGGGAGCTTCCTAGAATTTGTCATAGGGAAGTTTCCTCTCCTCTCTCCTACTCGCATCTATAGGGAGGAGATCGAGAAGGCCACCTAAAATGGCGATAATCCTCGTCTTAGTGCTACTACAAAGATGTTAAAAGCAGAGGACAGTTGCAGCAATCAAGGCATGTAATGTTCTTTCAAAGCAAAGGTGACTGTAATCCGGCATGCAAATGAATCTCTTTTTGCCATAATTTATACCAATTGTCCTTTATAGGGGTCTGAGTTGTATTCTATTGAGAAGTAAGATTTGAGAGAGAGCAACAACCTTTTTTTATATAAATATATATATTTTTTGTAATTTACTTTTTTTGGGATCTTCTCATTTCATGCTTTGGTGTAATATTTAAGGAATTGATGGTCCCCAGGAAGCATGCATGTGACTATGGATGAGAGACCTCTCTCATTTCTATTTGGTTTTATTCAATTTGCTTTTGTTTAGGGAATCAAAGCATGCCATCGAGCATGTGATCATTTCTATAATTGCAATATTGTCACCCACAATTTTCGAAAACACTTCCTAGTAATCTCTCTCTTTCAACTTTCGAAGTTGAAGACCATGTATCCTTGCTCATATTAGTTCCCAATGATATAGAAAATTTTGTTGTTATGAGTATCACGTTCGTTACTATCACCTTTTGTTATTTATCATGTCAGTAAATGATATTCTAGTTTAGTTCTAAATACATAATAGCTGGGGAGAGCAATTTGCATGATCCTTCAACGTCTAATTAATTATTTTCCTTCTGAACAACAGTAATTCATGTCCTAATCTTAGTGACTATGTATATCTATTCCTTTTCCTTGGGGCTGTACAGGCTGTGTCCATTTGTGCTTTGTCCTGACCATATGTGTACATATATAAATATATGCCTCCACATTAACATCTGGACGTTGTCTGCCGCGCCTTACTAGACGACAAATATCAACATTCTAGTGCACCAACCAGAAAGAGGCAAAATTTTACTCGAAAACCGCAATCCATCTTTTCATCGGTCTTCAGTTTTCAACACATACAAAATAATATACTTGTTCCTTCTCCTGCTTCACTACAGTACGTTCTACCTCCCCACTTGCTTCTTATTATCAGCCAACATGAGCCACTCGAAAAACCTCTGCAATCCAATACCTAACATTGCTTTATATTATAGAAAACGGGAAGCACAAACGGCTAAATTACTTTATATACTTTCTAATAATTCCTTCACTAACGGCACTGTAAAAGCTAGACAAGTCATTTGCCACTGATCAAGAATGTATATCTAAATCAGTTGGTTTTGAGATTACCCATCACATCTAGTAATCAATATGTACTAGAAGTAAAGATGATCTCCGAACTCCATTTTTCATTGCTACTGCTGCATATATAGAAAATTGTAGACTTAGCGCTATAAGTAATCAAACATTTTCTATATTAACTTACAACTCTATTATGCTCATGTTTCTTTTAAGTAAAATTTTATAAAAATTATAGTACCTAATGATAATTTATCAACTCAGTTAATAAAGATTCGTAAAATTTTTAGAATCCGCAGTATTATTATCGTTATAAATTCCCTGCAAGCTTCTTCTCGTCTGAAAAATTGGCTAGCTGTATTAGATTCCTTACCAAATGCGGTCATACATTTACCTAACCCTACGTGTATATAAACATCATACTCTATGCATTCATGCCAAATTTCTTCCCTTGATTTATGCAACCATTGCTGGCGTGTCATATACACCTAAAGGCAATGGCTCTCTTTTTCATGATTGATCATTTATTTATCTATCTACATATGCCATGCATATGATTGTCGCGCACGGATTGTATACGCTATGTCTCATAATGCAGTTGAAAATTCTACCTGCCATATGATTAGTTCTATGTGCAACGTAATTCGCCAGGTGGGGTCTACATTAGATCTTAATGTGGACAAAATGAGGGAATTTAATGTGTGATAAAACGTCTTATGGTCACCATTTTGATAAATAGAATAAGTGGGTTTAAAATTGTATAGGAGACTACCCAACTTTTAAATGTTTTGTATTGCTGTTAGTTATAACATTACATATGATCGTTACATAATAACCTTTCATCAAAACAGAGGGTTATTAAGTCTGTTCTGATGAATGAAATGAAAATACTTCTCTCTTCTTCTTCTTTTTTTTTCTTTAAGTTCTTCTAAAGTTGGTATTAACTATTACTAGAGTAGCTGATTCTTGACTATAAATGTGTAAGGAGTTGTGAGATGTGTGTGAATTCAATTACATATAAAGTTTCAAAATTATGACTACAGATTTTTTAAAAAGTCAGTAAATTTTGTTTAACCAAAAGATCCAAAGGGATTGCATGTAAACGAGGGGATTACATGTAACCAAGGAGTTAAAAAGCTGAACAACTTATTCATAGTTTTACTGGAGATTACATCACATAAGCTTATGCTTAAGCATTGAACCTTTACATGGAAAAGGTCAAAGCAAATCACTTAGCATTTAGTAATCCAAGCAGTTGAGTTTGGAGATGTTAGAAGCAACACGTTTGCATAGTTTATTTTGAATATCTTAGTTTATATCATGTGCCATCATGTGGCCATGTTTAGGCTGCAAGTAAGTTGAAGTTTGTATGCCAAGAGTTGCTCCCTTATAAGTATTACTAGTTCCTTCAATGCTAACCCTCTATTATTGGATCGGTGTTGGAAAATTAACAAGTTTCATTCTTTCCTAAGGGTGTAAATGGTGTTCCCAAGCAAATCTTATAGATTATATGATCTCCAATACCACTATAGCAAGGTTAAAAAAACCAAGACACTAACTCATTTCAATTTGAAAGAGGGGATATATGTTATTACCACTTTGCAATATGCTATACTAGATGAAGCTAAAAGAGGTACATTGGGAAAAAAAAGATGGTCTACAATTTCTTCTTTTAGTCCGTATGAGGATGAGTGCTAGGTATGGTTAGGAATATGTTGCTCCTATTAACAGTAGGTAGTTTCCTCTTAATAGTGAGCCAAAGGATAGCAGATGATCTAGGACTAGAGTGTTTGAACCAAACTAATATTTTCCAAGGATATCCTTACAAGTTTTGATGGAGAATAGGCCATTAAGGGAGCCTTTCCACCTGATGGTATCCTTGCTACTTGGATCTAGTGTAGCAGTAGAGATAGAGAGAAATTTAGTGAGTGTTGATATAGGTATATAATCAAACACATCAAGTTTATTACTAAGAACTTCCTTTATAGTGCCTACTCTAAGCATTGAGTAATGGAGAGGATTAAGTTCCTTAATGTCCCTGAGAGGTCTAAAATTAGTCTAAAAGTCATATTAGAAATTTGTGAGTGCTCCATCACCAATCTCATACAGGAGTTCCTGTGTAACAATGTTCCTTAGCTTTATAAGTTGCATTAAAACATAGGCAAAAGAGTTGTTTGTCGTATGGACCAGATATTAGTCCCTTTTAAGATGTATTCATTCACTCATTTGACTTATATTGATTGTTTATCCACTAAGAGTCTTTATAATCTCTTGATCATCATTTTTTTTATTAGCTAACAAAATGGTATTAATTACCAATCCTCCTTCCCTTTTAGGAGTACTAAGTTCCTTCTATTTGACTTTATCTAAAGCTTTCTAATTGTGATCACTAGAACAAAGAAAGATTCTTAGAAGTTTCTCGATAATTTTAGTGATTCCAATAGACAACATTTGGTGGGAAGGCTAGTGTGTATGCAAATTACTTAGGATATAATTGATAAGTTGGATTCTATTAGCTATAGAGAGACTTTTAATGTACCAAGCAAATATGCTCTTTTTGGTTCTATCAATTAGTGGAAGAAAGTCATTACATGTAGGTTTCCTTATAGAAATCGATATCTTAAGATAGGTGAACAAGGTGACCTCTTTATGTTTAGGCCAATGATAGGCTAGGCTGCAAAATGAGGGGCAGTTAAGGAGATAAGTGGATGACTTTTCTGTTTGTTGATTGAGAGACTTGAGTTTCCTTAAACATGTATAAGTTAGTCATTAGACTGTACAAGGATTTATCATCTATTTTTTGAAAATAAGATAAGGTCATCTACAAAGAATAAGCTACATATTTTCAATTTAACTTAGAATGAAACCTAAATTTTTTCCCTTGGCTAGTGGAAGCTAGTCTTAAGAGTCTTGTGAATACTTCCATAGAAAGAGTAAAGAGATAGGGTGATAAGGGTCACTTTTTCTAATTCCCCAAGTTCCTTTAATAAGCGTAGAGGATTCTCCATTACTACGAACATTGTATGAGATAAAAGAAAAGCATTATTCTATCTAGGTAACAATAAACATGCTAGGAAAATAAAAATCGTTGAGAGTGTTTATGAGAAGTTTCCAATTCGTGGTATCAAAAGCTTTATGAAAATCTATCTTAAGATCACAATACTTGCTTGAGTGGTTCTGGTTGTAGCTCTTACGAATTTTTTGAGCTATTAATATGTTATCGCTAATTGATCTATCCTTTATGAAAGCACTTTAGGTAAAATATATGTACTTACGAAGTAGCTCTTTCAATATATTTTGTAACAACTTGGATATAAGTTTATAAATTGAGACATCCGACTGGCCTAAAGTATTTAAAAGATGTAGGGATACTTTCCTTGGGGACAAGGTATAGAAAGGTTTTATTAACTTCCTTTATCATTTTTCCTATAATAATGAATTTGAGGACAAAATCTATCACCTGAGTTTTGATTTGTCCCCAAGCTTCCTAAAAGAAAAAGAAGGTCAATCAATTTGGGTTTGGTGCATTATTAAGGTTTATAGAGAACAAGACTTGCTCCACATCATATTTTGTTAATGGACTAGTTAGATGGTTAGCTTCCTAGGGAGTGATTTGTTCTTTGGAAATTGATTGCAAAATTTAGATAAAAGAAGTACATGTAGTTGGAGTTATAAGAGAACAAGAGAAAAATATTGAGCTTCTTAGAGAATTCCTACTTAAGTTTTAATTTTGCTTACTTAAGTATGAATTGAGCTTCCTTGTCTTCAAGGATTGAATTATGAAAAAATGAAGTGTTTCTATCCTCTTCCAATATCTAATTGATTCTAGATCTTTGCCTCCATATTGAATGGTTAAACTCAATAGCCTTGATATAGTTGAAGAGTACTACTTCGCCTTATTTTGAAGTGAAAGGTCAAAAAGGGATCTAACTAATATTGAATTATGTTTAGGAGATTCTTAGCTTGAGTTACAACAACTTATGTGTTACCTATTCGTTGCTTGCTAAGGGATTTTAGCTCTCTTTTAATCAGTTTTAGCTTCTTTATAAACTTTTCAATAGAGCTTTCTCAAAGCCTTATACTTACAATAAGGCATTATTAAATCTAAAACGATGAGAAGATTTTTTTGGAACCAGAGAGATTTTGCACTAGGATAAGAGCATTATCTAAGGGAGAGAATCAATAGATTCCTTTTCGGGAGCGATTCATCCTTCCCGAACGCAGCATACAACTCTCCGTTGTACTGCGCTCTCCAAGTGTGCTTGTTCCCCCCTTCTTCCTTACCATGGCAAGTCTTTTTGAAATAACTCCGATGAGAAGAAAAAAGAAGGCGTTAAGAAATGAGGGGATTGGCAAAATTTTCCTTATTGTTTAGGAAAGAATTCAACTAGTGTCCATTCATCATAACTTTGTCTAGTTTTTTTCCTAAGAAACTAAGCATCTATTTTTTTTTATTGAACTAGGTAAAGAAATGTCCCTCCAATGATAGATCAATGATTTGAATATCCCTAACACATTCCATTAGTTCCTCTAAGTAGTTCATAAGATATAAGTTGCCATCTACTTTGTATTAGTGCAACATACAATTAAAGTCACATTAAACTAGCTATGGGAGGTTGATAGAGGGAGTTAGAATTTTTTTCATCCCATAAAGGAGTTATCTAGAAAGCTAGATTGTATGCATATATAAATGAAATCTCTAAGTTAAGATTATTCACTAATAATCTCACTAATATGTGTATCAATTGGTTTTGTATAAGTTTTCTGCCCTTAATCATCCTAGCCACAAAAATTCTACCTTTGTGAAGTAAATAATGTTTAGAAATTAATCTCCAATCCTTCCTCTAGAAAAATAAGTTCTTGCAACTTTCTTCTCTCAGCTTGGTTTCAAGTAATCCCACTAAATAAAAGAGTTATTTAAAAAGTCTCTTAGCAAAAGCTGATTATTAGGATAGTTAACACCCCTATATTCCAACAAAGGAAATACATGGTTAAAGGGAAGACTTAAAGCCTTTCCTTTTTTGAGTTTGACCTCCTTTCGTTAGAAATATGGAATTCCTTACCAGTATCATAAGAAGTCTTAGTTAGGGTTGAGATTCCTTTTGATATATGATCTTCCCTTAATGAGGTATCCAAAGTAGTAAGCTTAGGCTTTATCTATGGATTTCTAACCGTTGGTATTTCATAATTATAAGCCTTAGCTTCATGATTTCCCATCATTAGTACATCATAAGAATTAACTTATACAACCTTGAAGTTGGTTTCCACGATGGTGCTCTCGAGGGAAGGATCTTCCAGGACACCATTCTTCTTAGTAATGGATTCAAGATAATTAGTTCTTCATAAAAACTTATTTTGAAGACTCACTACAACACATAAGGTTATTGGTAACGAAACAAAATGTCATAAAATATTAAAAAATTATCGCAAATACTAATTTGTGACAAAAAATAATCATCATCACAATGGTCACTGAATCCCAATAGCAAAACAATATCCGCCACTTATTCCTAAAATCTTCGCAAAAAGGTTTTGGATACACATGGTGATGCTGTCGCCTGCAGCCAAATTCAAAAGAAATCACTTCCGTTAAAACAATTTAATGTAGTAGCAGTAAGCGGATATCGTTCCCACGAGGAATTTTTAACGGTAAAGGTTAGCGAGTTTGAAACTAAAACAAAGTAACGAAATGGGGGGTTTTGGTCGCGGCAATATCAGAAAATTATAAGAAAAATCACAAATTGGAAGCAGTAATGAAATCTGAAAATTTAATGAGAAAATACCTTAGTTTTGGGTCACCGATATTATCATGCTATTATAGATCCTTGACATAAAATTGCAATCCTTAATAAACATTGTTACCCCCAGAATTTTTTTTTTAATGAGAAATCAAGCATGATTAGATTAATGGGGTAATTTAATATGGTATTTAATAAAGTTAGCATGAATTAACATATGACATTAAATGAGTTAGGTAATAAATAAATGTGATTAAATGAATTAGATAGCATGTATTAAATGTGTTAGTTGGTTTAAATGAATTAGAGGTAATTTAATGTGTTAATTGGGCCTTGGGT
>JAOSBN010000008.1:34478700-34490028 GCA_027563595.1 Erythroxylum suave | reverse complement strand
CCACATAACATGTAATTCATGAATTGTAAACCAATTGCCCAAATGGCACATTTTGAAAAACTTGTTTTTCATGAGCACGAATTATTTCATATGCAATTCCATCATCTTTTTCACAGTTAATCAACCACATTCAAATTTCAAGCATATTGCAATTTCTCAAATCATTCAAAAGCAAAAAATGTCGCAATCATAAAGAAATGAAAAATAACTTTATTTTCTTGACTAAAAAGAAAACATAATGGCTCATTATCCAAATATAAACATGAAACCTACCTTGAATTTCCTTACTTAAAACTTTGCTAAAAAATGCCTCTACTCTAGCTCCTCTTGCCTTCTTTGATTCCCTTTTTATCAAAGAAAAAATTCCCATTCAATAGGGATTCAAATTGGAGAACCCATAAGACATATTCACTAAAATTAATCCTAGAATTCTTAAACCCTTACATTTCTTAAGCTTTATGAACCAAAACCCTTTTAAAAATCCAAAAGATTAAAATCAAACTTACCTTGAATCTTCACCAAATAGTGAGATTGTTGGCTCTAATGGAAGCTCTAATCCTCCTCTTCCTTTTTCCCTTCTTAAACAACTTCAAAATCACTCTTTAAGACTAAGAAAAATCAAAACCTAGTTTAGCTTTCTTTCTCTTGTTTCTTTTCTCTCCAACGACACTCTCTCCCTCTTCTGTCTTCTAATTTTCATTTCTCTCACTTCACTCTCTTCAATTCACGTTTTTCTCCTTCTAATAACCAAGACAACACTTTCCTCTTCCCTTTTTACCCTTAATGAATGCTAAAATTCCACTTACCCTTCCTTTAATGCTTATTAGTCTCCAAACTTAAGTGATATGCCAAAGATGCCCTCAATTTATCTTAATGCATTAATTTCACTAATTAGTGAAATAAAATCCTACTAACATTTAAATAAATAATTAAACTCCAATAATAATTTTATTATGACCTCATAATTTGTTTAAATCATGTTTAACAACTACATTCATTCTAAGGAATTTTTAAAAAAAATTCCATGTTTATTCCATAACATATCATGCTTAATTCAACGAAAAAAATTCGGCGGCCAACATTTCTCCCCCTCTTAAAATAATTTCGTCATCCAAATTCTTATCTGACTAATCAAGAGGTAAGGGTATGCTTTCTCTTATGCTCCTTCGTTTTCCATTTAACTTCATCACTCGAATAATTTCTTTCACATCACCCTAGTTAACGGATTCAATCAATCCTTCCATGACTTATTCAGATATCACACTATCTTAACTGTTTCCTCAATATATTTCAAATTACTCACAACTTTTTTTTCCACTTCTTGCGTCAATAATACCAAAATCAAATCATATCGATATTTCTTAGCATACTTGCGTATAACACATTATGAATATGAGGCATCTTTGTTAGTAATACTAACTCATAAGTCAATGGTCCGATTCTTAATAACTTTATATGGGCCAATACAATCCAAGCTTAGTTGCTTCTTTACCCTAACCTAAGCACATCTTGCACTCAATCGAAGCACACCTTGGGCAGGTGATACTCTCATAAACATTTCATTCTTCGCTTCATAATTCACATCTTTATAGTATCAATACACTTAACTCTTATGTCTATCTCACTGTATTTCGTGTTGATCCACCAATTTCATTCATTTTTCTTGCATCACTTAATTCCTAATACAGATTAATTTCACCTATAACTAACATCTCCAATCAATTCTAGTTTTCGACCATCTTTGGCCCTATTCTTCCAAATAAAGAGGCAAACAACTCTTCTTATCATCTAACTCCTCATATAGTATTATAATGACATCACCATGATAATGGTTGTGATGCTTAAAGTCAAATGGAACTACACATTGATCTCATGTTCTTATGAACTCCAAACTATAAGCCTTAAGCATATCTCTGACAATTAGGACTGTCAGTAATTCAAACATTCAGTCACTTGAATCTACATTCTTAGTCGCTAAATGATGTTCCGGTGTATTCCTACTATAATGTATAACTTACGTTACCATTTGTACTTTTTTAATAATCTCTTTGCTTTATCACCTTTATCGATTACACATACTTCTTATTTTAATCACAAAGTATGATTTTTCCTATTTGAATTCAAAATTCATATTCACTTTAGATTTCTCAGTAAGATTCACAATTTCTAGATCCTCAATTTGGGCTCAGTTAATCCTTTCACGTGAAACTGATCTTCAATTCTATAGCAAATAGTACTTTGATTTGCCCAAAATTCAACTCAACATTCTATGCTCCTTTTTGCACTAGATCTGATAACCTCAATATCTAAATTTGTGTTTCACTGCTATTAGGATTTTTGCTTAATGTATCAGATACAACACTAACTTTACTGGGAAATATTCATTTGTACCATCATAATCTTTCAGTACTTCTATCCATTGTCTCAGTCTCGTATTCAATTCTCTCAACTCAATAATTACCTCAGCTTTAATGATCTATATATTTATATACATCCAAGATGTTCCTATACATATAATATCTCCAAACTTTCAAAGCAATCACTACTGTAGCAGTTCTAAATCATGTATCATATAATCAACTCATAGGACTTTAGTCGTCTCCATATATATGAAATCACGTTAATATGTTGCATTGTATTTTATCCAAATCTCTTATACAACATCATGGTAAACTATAAAATCTCCAAATCCATATGATATAATTAATATCGGTGTTATAACTCCTCAAAATTGTTTTTACATCCATGATATGTAAGATTAATCCTAATGTTTGAAAATATTCTCTTCACTTTTCAAGCACACTCCAAATATCCTCTATGATCATAATCACGAATTGATCCATTTTGATTGGATCACTTTAATCTTCAATACCATAATACTGTTGGGGCATTTGTTAACTTGAACAAATGTTTCCAATGCTCCATATGCCTATGATTAGTTCTTATAATTCCTTAAATAACTAATTCCTCATTTCTCAATGAGTTATCATTGTCTCACCTTATTTTCAATTTCCCAATTGACTTGCTTTCTCGAATAATTTTCTCAATTCATTTGATTTCCAATTATTTCACATTGAATTATTCTACTATCTGCTCATTCATACCAATTTCTCCACACATTTCATTTTATTTTCAATCTTAACTTCTTGTGTTGGTAACACATTCATCAAAGTCTAATTTATATCTCCTGTGCATATTCGCATAGAATACAATATGAACCTAAGTTCTCCTTACATTAGCAATAGTGTCACCTCAAATTCAAAAATCCACTCACTTAGTTGGATACTTTTTCAATAAACAAAAATACATACATTTCCAGTAGCATACTTTACATTTTATACTTGTATTTCCATCAGGAATAGGACTCCAATACTCACTTTTGAATTATTACATGTTCATTTAAATCAATGCATGTTCATTTAATGCCTAGGATACTCCTAAACTTAGACGCTCTGATACCAAGCATATTAGTTAGAGTTTAACTTTAGAGTTATACATGAGTGCATTAGCTTGTATGGTCCTTTTGTTGGAATCTCATTAGCCAACTTAGGCCCATCTTCATTCTCATAACAACCCAAAAATTTTCCATAATTTGAACACTTGAGATACGACAATCCATTCTTATGTTTATATCCTCAACTGTTACCCTAAACAAATCACTCATTTTTATCTCTTATTTTCATATCAAACTAAGTGCATTTCAATCTCCATTCAAGCTTAAATATATCAGAGAAAAGCATTGGTGGGTCTACAATTTACATATGTACATGATTTGGGACAATTAGCATAACTTTCACTATAGGTGTTGAATCATGGTCATTTAAGCATGGTTTCGAAGAGTAATTCATGTTCTACAACTTCCGTGAAGACCCCAAAGAGAGATTCTTACTATTTAGAGAGTCAAATTTTGCACATTTTTAAAACTGTCCTTAGAAGGTCCACCTAGCGGACATCAAGTCACTTCAAATGGACATGAACTGAGCTGGGACACTAAAACACCCGAGATGGTCCGCCTAGTGGACATAAAGTTTGCCTAACAGACAGTTACGGGTCAAATTTCATATTTCCCACTCCCACTTGTTACCTATGACCCATCTTATGCATATCTATCATTCCTAACTCATTTACCCCATCATTTTCACTTCCATTTCGACTCAATATCATTTACAATCAATTCATCATCCATGTTTGGTCATCATCCCAAAAACACAATCATTCAACTTATACATATTCATCATAAATTTCTGCATATGTTCAACCCCATTTATCATCTTCATTTCATTTCTAATGTATCATACTACTTCTTCCCATTTCAAGACCCCATAGTACTTATGACACTACTTCTTCCCATTTCAACAGACCACATTACTCTTATTCTATCAAATCAAAATGGAAAAGTTGTAAAATGTCCTGTATACACCTTATGCAGCATTGCTAACTTGTAACAATCATAGCTTTCAAGCCCGATCTCCAAAATTTACAAACTATATATCATTGGAAAGCTAAAAGAATGAACTACAACTTTTTAGACGACAACCTTGTTCAAATCAGCCTAAATCAGTACAGTTTTTCCCTTGAAGTCAAAACACAAATTTTTACCCCTATGAATGTTTGAAATTTGCAATGTACAACTTTGAAAGTCATGAGCATAACCATTCAACTACCAACTTTACTTCATTAAACTCCCTAATCTCTGCTCATTTAACTCATCCTTTACAACTAATTCTCATCATTCACAGAAACCCTATCTTTCCTTTTTCCATAATATCTCACTTATATGTATATATATATATATATATATATATATATATCAACGATCCATGTTCAAAGTTCATCAACTTAATTGGATAACTTTTCTAAGTACATCTAATTTCAACTCACATCATCCATACATAATCCATATTTCATTAACAACAAAATAGAAGCTTAAAAAATTTTAATGGCATTTCAAGCCACATTACATCATTGATATCCAAAATTCAAAATACAAAAGATACCAAACTCAATAATTCTTGAAATGCATCTAAAGTCTTGCTTTTACAAAATCTAACTTGATATATAGAAACATTGTAAAAATAGAGTGATGCCTCAACTCTTGGTTACTCGATATCATTTTCTTCACCTGAAGATGAGACGAAAAGGGGGTGACCTTAAAAGCTCGTAGGCAACAAGTTTATAATGAATAACAAGCAAAACCATTTAAAATGTTCATTTTTGTAGAAAATTCTTATTGAATCATAAAACACATGGCTCTTAAATTTTCAACCAAATTCACAATAAAACAAATCATGTATGCATCAATCTTATCAACATATCATGAACACATAAACACATTAGAATAGTTTGGGTAAGTCCATGAACATGACGAACTACATAATTCCACATAATGGTCCTGTGTAGTCATAAACTTGAGGGATTCCATGAAGGAGCTCTATGCCATTAGTGGGCAGGCGGGAGAAGCCTTTAACTTGGTCAACGTGCACGTGACATTCTTGAATGGATTACACCAAACCCATATAACATGTAATTCATGAATTGTAAACCAATTGCCCAAATGGCACATTTTGAAAACTTGTTTTTCATGAGCATGAACTATTTCATATGCAATTCCATGATCTTTTTCACAATTAATCAACCAAATTCAAATATCAAGCATATTGCAATTTCTCAAATCATTCAAAAGCAACAAATGCCACAATTATAAAGCAATGAAAAATCATTTTATTTTCTTGACTAAAAAGAAAACATAATGGCTCATTATCCAATTATAAACATGAAACCTACCTTGAATTTCCTTGCTTAAAACTTTGCTAAAAAATGCCTCTACTCTTGCTCCTCTTGCCTTCTTTGATTCCCTTTTATCAAAGACAAAATTCCCATTCAATAGGGATTCAAATTGGAGAAACCACAAGACATATTCACTAAATTTGATCCTAGAATTCTTAAATCCATACATTTCTTAAGCTTTGTGAACTAAAAACTCTTTTAAAAAATCCAAAAGATTAAAATAAAATTTACCTTGAATTTTCTCCAAACAATGATTTTCTTGGCTTTAATGGAAGCTTTAACCTTCCTCTTCCTTTTTCCATTCTTGATCACTCTCAAAATCCCTCTTAAAGGTTAAGAAAATTTGAAACCTAACTTAGCCCCCTTTTTTCTCTCTAGTGACACTCTCTCCCTTCTTTCTTCAATTTCGTTTTCTCCCTCTTCCAAATGCAAGGCAAGTCTTCTTTCTCCCTTTTATACTCTTAATGATTGCACAATGTCCATTTTGCCCCTCCTTATAAGATTAGGTTCTTTTAACCTTAAGTGATCTTCCAAAAATGCCCTCAATTCATCTTAATGCATTAATTTCACTAATCGGTGAAATAAAATCCTACTAACATTTAAAAAATAATTAAACTCCAATAACAATAATTTTATCATAACCTCATAATTTATTTAAATCATGCTTAACATCTCCATTCATTTTAAGGAAAAAATTTAAGTTCCATGCTTATTCCATAACATATCATGCTTAATTCAACGAAAAAAATTCGGGGCCCAACAGATCAGCACCAGCTAGTGTATTTGTGATGACAAAGGAGGCAGCAGAAGTGGCTCCAGAGGTTGTGAATGGTATGGTTAAATTGTTTAATGATAATATTATTATTTTAATTGATCTGGGGTCTACCCACTCATTTATTTCATCAAGTATGATTATGCATGGTAGAAATTTGAGTCCATTAGATAGTCCTTTCATGGTTAGTACCTTAATTGGGAAGTATGTCATTATTAGTCATGTTTATTGAGAGTGTGAAATATACATTAGTGGAGTAAAATTAGTAGTGGATTTAATGCCACTGAAGATAGAGGGATTAGATGTGATTTTGGGCATGAATACTTTAGAAAAATATAATGTCAATATGAATTGCAAAAAGAAGATAGTAGAGTTTGACGTTAACAAAGGTGAAAAGATGGTGTTTGAGGGAGATAGGAAAGCAAGCCCATCTAGAATTATTTCGGCTCTAACAGTAGAGAAAATGATGAGGAAAGGATGTGAAGCATTCTTGGCATATACGGTAGACACAAGGGTGGATGGAGGAAAAATAGAAGAGATTCATGTTGTTATGGAATTTCTAGATGTCTTTCTAAAGGAATTACCAGGACTACCACCACCTAGAGAGATTGAGTTTACCATAGAGCTTCTTCCAAGCACTGCACCAATATCAATTCCACCTTATAGAATGGCTTCGGCAAAATTGAAGGAGCTTAATGAGCAGTTAGAAGAGCTACTAGAGAAAGGTTATATTAGACCTAGCTCTTCACTTTGGGAAGCTCCAGTATTTTTTTTGAAGAAGAAAGATGGATCCCTAAGGATGTGTGTGGACTACAGGAAGCTCAATCATGTCATCATCAAAAATATATATCCTCTCCCATGCATTGATGATTTATTTCATCAATTACAAGGGAAAAATTCTTCGCTAAGATAGACATGAGATCTAGTTACCACCAATTGAGAATAAAGGAGTATGATGTGTCAAAGATTACTTTCAGAACACGATATGGGCATTTCCTTTAGATTAAATAATGCCCCTATAGCCTCTAGGGACTTAATGAATAGAGTCTTCAAGCCTTTCTTTGAAAAATTTATCATAGTCGTTATTGATGATATATTGTTTTATTCTAAAAATGACAAGGAGCATGAAGAGAATTTTAAGAATTGCCTTGGAGACATTGAGGAAGAAAGAGTTGTACGCCAAATTCAATAAATATGAATTCTGGCTAAAGAAAGTGGTGTTTCTTGGGCATGTAATTTTAGAAAAAGAAGCAAATGTGGATCTAATGAAAATAGAATATATAGTTAAATGGGAAGCACCCAAGAATGTAGCAAAAGTGAGGAGTTTCTTAGGTTTAGCTGGTTATCACAGAAGATTTGTATAAGGCTTTTCCATGATAGCAACCTCGCTCACCAAATTGAAAAGGAAGAGTCAGAAGTTTGTGTGGACAGAAGAATGTCATAATAGCTTTGAGAAATTAAAGAATAGGCTCACAACTGCACCAATGCTGACGTTGCCTTTTGGTAGTGATGGATATATAGTATATAATGATGCCTCAAGGAAGGGATTGGGGTGTGTGTTGATGCAAGGAGATAAAGTGGCTGCCTATGCTTCCACACAATTAAAACGTTATTAGATGAATTATCCTACACATGACTTGGAGTTGGATGCCATAATTTTTACATTGAAAATATAGAGACATTTCTTATATGGAGTCACCACCAAGGTATTTACAGACCATAAGGGTCTTAAATATTTGATGAGCCAAAAGAGTTAAATTTGAGGCAAAGAAGGTGGTTAGAACTACTGAAGGATTATGACTTGATGATTCACTAACACCAGGGAAAAGCTAATGTAGTAGCGGATGCATTGAGTAGAAAATCTACTATGACACATGTGAAGATAACATACCTTCCTCTGTTGAAGGAATTAGCCAAACTTAAAGTGACATTGAGACAAGTCAAATCTAGTTGTGTATTGGCAAATTTTAAAAGAAGGCCAGTATTGACTTAGAAGATTAAGGAATTATAGGAGCAAGATGAGTACTTGGAAAAGCTCAGAAAAGAAATTAAAAATTATAAGCCCTCTGAATTAACAATAAAAGAAGATGGATTCATAGTGGTAGGTAATAGATTATGTATTTCATACATGCAAGAGTTGAAGCATAAAATTCTTGATGAGGCACATACTGCTCCATATGCAATACACCTAGGGAGTACAAAAATGTATAGAGATTTAAAAGCGCACTTCTGGTGGAGAGGAATTAAGAAAGATGTTGTAGAGTATGCTAGAAAATGTTTGGCGTGCCAACAAGTTAAAGTAGAACACCAAACACCTACCAACAAGCTTAAATCTTTGTTTATTCCTAAATGGAAGTGGGAGAAGATTAAAATAGATTTCTTGATGAGATTGCCAAGAACCTACAGGAAGCATGACGCAATATGGGTGATTGTTGATAGGCTAACCAAGTCAGCACATTTCTTTCCAATTACAGATTCTTTGAATGCTTTGGCCAAGAAATACATAGGTGAAATAATCAGAGGTCATAGGATTCCAAGTTCTATATTCTCAAATAAAGATCCCAGATTCACCTCCAGATTTTGGGGAAGTTCGTAAGAGGTTTTGGGAACCAAGTTACATTTTAGCACAGCTTTCTATCCACAAACTGATAGCCAATCAGAGAGGGAAATAAGGACATCGGAGGCAATGTTAAGAGCTTGTGTTATGGACTTCAAAGGATTATAAGATGATCATCTGCCTTTAATTAGATTTGCTTACAATAATTCCTACCACTTAGGAATTCAAATGGCACCTTAGAAGCTTTGTATGGTATAAGGTGCAAAACCCCTATTTTTTGGGGTGAGAAAGGTGAAAGGAGACTTCTAGGACCTAAGTTGGTACAAGCTATAGTCGACAAGATTAATTTGGTCAGACAAAGACTTAACAGCTCAAGATAGGATGAAGAGCTATATTGACACATATAGAATGAAGATTGAATATGAAGTTGGAGACAAAGTATTTTTTAGAGCCTCTCTATGGAAAGGAGTCTTAAGGTTTGGTAAAAAGGGTAAGTTCAGTCCCAGATATATAGGCCCTTATGAGATTATTTAGAGGATTATGCCTCTAGCCTACAAGTTAGCCCTGCCACCAGAGTTATCCAAAATTCACAATGTCTTTCATGTATCAATGTTGAGGAGAAATAGATCAAATCCTTCACATATAGTCCAACCTTTAAAGGTTCAATTAAGGGAGAATTTGACTTATAAAGAACAACTTGCGGAGATTTTAGATTCAAAGGAAACGGTCTTGAGAAACAAGACTGTGAAGCTGTTTAAAGTCTTATGGAACATGCAAGAGAAGAAGCAATATGGGCATCATTGAAAGCCATGAAAGAGAAGTATCCACACCTAATCGTGGACTCAAGTAAGAATTTCGAGGATGAAATTCTTTAAAGGGATGAGAAACATTGGACCCCAAACTTTTTCTTAGAAATTAAAATTTATTAAATTAGAATATATTGGAGTTTAGTCATAATATATTTATTTACATGTGTTTGCATATATTAAATAGAAATATTAGAATTAAGTTATGGGGTAATAGGCATAAGAGAATGAGAGGAATAACTAAGCATTAAATTAAATGTGGAAGGATAAGCTTGGAAGGACTAAAAGTTTTCCTAAATAACTAAGGAAAGAAATGAGAAAGATGAAGAGAGACATGTTGGAGAAGTAAGGAAGAAAGAAAGAAAATCGTAGAAGGAACTAGAAGAATAAAAGGAGAAAACGAACCAAAAAAAGGAAGAAGGAAAGAAAGAAAAAGGAGAAAGAAGAAAAAGGAAAAGGATTCAGTTGAGTTTTAGGTAACCTTCATCTTTTTTTCTTGTTTTAGTGGAAGAAGGAAATAGAGAAAATAAGTTTCATGGGCTAGAAATGAAGGGAGAAAGGAGAGGACCAAGAAACCTATTTTTGATTTTCATGGATTTTCAACTACATCTTAGTTATTCTAGCTTAGATAAACCATGAGTAGATTAAGTCTAAGCTCATTTTTTTACTGGATATTAAAGCTTTACGGATTTTCTATTTGTATATTAGTTTGAATGAAAGTTTTATTGTTGAAAGAATTTAAGAAAATCCAAGGTAAGAACTTACAATCAATTAGGTAGGTAATATGTTTATAGTTATTGTGATGATGGGCTGATTTCTTGCGTGCTTATGTACTTAATTGCTTGACTATGAATTATTGTGATTGATGGAAAATGTTATATGATTTATTATCATATTATGCCTTAAAAGATGTTATAGCATTTTGTGTTACTGAAAAGAGGAAAAAGCACAAGAAGCATGAAACTATGAGCACGTGACAAAATGAATTGATAATTGAAATTTATTTGTACTTGGGCAAGAGAGATACCATTTCATTCGTCAATTGCACGTTGACTTAAATCCTTCTCTCAGCCACCCACTTGTGGCATATGAGCTCCTAAGAATCGAACTTATTTAGCTCATGGTGTAAACTTCGGTTTCTCCATTTCGATCCATGGGATTCTCTCAAGCCACTATGTGTGTGCATTTCATTTTGATTTGTTGAGGTTGATATAAAATTGAGTGTTATGTTTTGATGGATGAAAATACATGATATGATTTATGTGAATATTTTTAACTATGAGTTCTATGAGCTAGAATTGTGGATAATTTAATTACTAGATTAAAATGATATATATATATATATATATATCTGTGTGTGTGTGTGTGTGTGTGTGTGTGTGTGTGTGTGTGTGTGTGTGTGTGTG
>JAOSBN010000008.1:34463463-34475728 GCA_027563595.1 Erythroxylum suave | reverse complement strand
GCACCGAACCTCTATAAAAACAGTGTTTGCCTCTCTTCCCTACTCTTTGCATTTAAATTTGTTTAATTTTTTTGTGTGTATTAACTTCTGGTTTTTGTAGAACTTTAAGAAAAAGGTTCAAAGATCTATTCAACCCCCCCCCCTTCTTCTAGATCGTTTATAGGAGTAGGGATTGTTACCCCCTCCTTGTCTAAATTGAGCCCTCATATAGTTCTCTTGCACCTGATTGTCTTCTCTCATCAAATAGCAGTCCACAGTATCATGGCTGACCACAAAGCTCAAACTTCACTTGTATGACTTTAACTTGGGCTGATGACGATGCTTTCCTATTGCTGAGCTGTCGCATTAAATTACCGATCTTTTCTTGCATCTCTGTCATTTGATCGACCGCAATGATTCCCTTTTGCTCTCTAAAAGTAATAGGCTTCCTCCCTTGCTCATTCGTCCATAAGCAGCTATTGCTCGCCATCTCCTCAATCAGGTCCTTTGCTTCATTAACAATCTTTCACATCAAGGATCCTGCAGATGCTGCATCGATCGTGCCTCTAGTCGGTGGGTTCACTCCATTGTAGAAGGTTTATAAAAGGAAATCCTTGGGTAGGTTGTGGTGTGGGCACTTCCTTTGTAGGTCCTTATATCTTTCCCATGCTTCGTATATTAACTCCTCGTCTCCTTTTTGGAAATTAGTGATTCCTTTATAATCTTTGTGGTCTTCTTCAATATGAATACTTGTCCAGAAAGGCACGCGTAAGCTGCTCCCACATCGTGATGTTAGCTGGGCTTAGTGAATAATACCAAGCCTTCGCTTTATCTCTAGGAATGAAAGGGAACAACCTAATCCTAACCACGTCCTCCGACATCTTATAGTATTAAAAAATATCACAGATCTCAAGAAAATTCATGATGTGCACGTTGGGATCCTCTACTGTCAATCTATAGAATTGCACATTCTGTTGAAGCATATTAAGGAGTGTAAGTTTTATCTCAAATAAGGCTGATTGAACAAGCAGCCCAGCCACTCCTTAGTCCATGTTCTATTGAAATTTCTAGGCCATTGTTGATTTTCCTAACTTTTCGTTCTCCTCTCGTCGAGCTTTCCTAAGAGTTTGTTCTAATTGTGGAATATATAAATCTACTATCTCCACTGCACAACTCGAACCTCTCGTGACTCTTGTGTTCATGTAAGAGCATGATTCTGAAGTAAAAACGAAAGAAAACAAAAACAAAAATAAAAACTAATCTAATGCCTTAAACTATAGAACTAAATTTTCACCTTCTCGACAACGGTGTCAAAAACTTGATCGACAGGTTACATGTGCTAAGTTTTACTATTTTTTAACCTTGATATTACCATAAGTAAATGGGGCATTCGTGTAGTACCTAAGGTATCATTCCTATGAAGAGGGTAATCAAGTCCTAAAATCCAAGGACGGAAACTACTAAACAATTATTTAACAAACAATAAATTTAAACACAAGAACTAACTATATCAAATAAACCAAATCCACCAACAAAACAATAATCAACAACTAACATTAAATTAGAAACAATCATGATAACGATAAATAATTTAATTTTGAAATTGAATAACAATTAAATGAAATTTAGCAAATTGACGAAGAATGATTACACACCATCAACTTCAACCTAATGAGTTTATCGAAAGAGAGAAAGGAAACTTATCTAACCTTAATGTCAACCTAGCCTCTAACGATTTATTGAATTAACGGTTCTAGACGATCTTAGGGTCAATTACTCTCTCTAAAGTTATAATTGAACCATAAATCAGAAACCCTAATCAAATTATAGGAGGTTGTAATCTCTCAATTACCAACCTATTCAAAACCAAATTAGTTCTTAAATTCTCTAATAAACAGTTAGAAACCTAAATATAATCTCTCTACACAAGATTTACCAACTTAATTTAATTCTGAATCTATTAATTTGACTAACTCTCGTTAGCTCAAATTAATCATTTTCTTTCACCTTCTCAGTTTATTATCGAGATATGAAGTGCAAAATAAATCATAATTAATTTGATAAACACATAAAACGACCAGATTTCATTAAATCAACAATAATAATCTAAAGGTGAGTATAGAACATCAACCATACACAAGTCTATAATCAGCTACATATCAAAATTCTATAATTATATATAAATAAAATACATAGGAACCAAAACTCGGAGGGATGATGGAAGGCTACGACTTCGGAAAGCTTCTTAATCTGGGAAGCACCTTGTGTCTATGTCGTCTTTCTCTTCTCTCTTCCTTCATCTCTTTCTCGATCCCTCAAGGTCTCTTTTAAGGTTTCAGAATTGGGTGACTAATCAAGGCTCTTCAAAGTCTCTCTTCAAGACCACTACTTTTGTCTTGTAATGATGTATTTATACTTTGGAAGCCTTAGGGTTAATCCAGGGTCAAAATGGTCTGAAAAGTCTTGCAAAACTCGAGTTTTGTGTTAGCCCAACACAGGCTATGATCGTGGCCCTACCTACCATGATCATGGCCAGCGTTTTACCCTCTTTGTCACGATCTCGACCCACAGTGTACAATCGTGACCTAGTTTATAGCTCTTTATCACGACCATGCCCAAAGTGCACAATCATAGCCTAGCGACTATTGGCTCGTCCCTTTCTGTCATGATCATGGCCTATTACGCCATAGTTGTGGGCTATAGTTTTGGCCAAAACTTCTCCGTTCTTCACTGTTTACCCTAAAACACTAACAAACACATCAAGATACCTCAAAAATATAACATTTAATCTCAAAGACTTATACTAACCTATAAAAACAATTAAACTCATAAACTAAATTAACACAAACACACACTCAACACTCAAATTAATACTAAATACTGAACAAATTAAACCATAAAACCTTATGCAAAGCACAACTATCAAGAGGAAATAGAGAGAAAGAAGGGAAGAAGAGAAGAGAATAGAGAGAGTCGGTAAAGAAGAGAGAAGTATGGCAAAGAGCTAGAAGTAGAAACAAGCCTTCGTCCATCTAGTGAGAACAAGTTGAAGCAGAAGATTGGAAGTAGGAACTACCACTCACTTACCCGATCACTATTTTCTTGGTCTATTATTCATCTGTTCTAGTGTTTCTTCTTATTTACTGAACTTGTTACTTTTATAGCTTAGCTGATTGTTACTTTTTTTCTTTTCATAGTTCATCTGGTTATTTACTTGGTTGTTGCTTGAATACTTTTTTTAGACTGATAAGATGGGATCTAAGTATTTGAGAATGATGAACTGTATTTGTGTTATGATGGGCTGAATCTTTTTCTTGACATTAATGTAGCCATTTTAATCAACTATGTATGAATGAGTTACATTTTGTTATCTTATTAATTGCTGTGATTTCTAAGCTGAGTGGATGTAATTTCATGACCAAACCTTACATCATTTTAGTATTAAAGGAAGGATCAAGAGAAGAATTTTAATATGGAATGAGAAACTATTGATGCTTAATTTGAGAACTAGAAATATATGAACCTAAATGGTAGTTAGTAGTCAGGTTTTCATAGTTAATTCGGATGATAACTTGTTGAATACGAAAGTTAGATTAGTTCATTATTTGACTTTATTTAAAACTGTTAATTTTAGTAAGATAATTTTCCAATCAAATTCCTGTAATCATACATAGTATACAAAATTAGCAAATTTAATTCTTAAAATTCTTCCATTTCAATTAATCTATTTATCTTTGCTTCCAATTGATTTCGTTTACTTTTCGAACTATTTTGTGGATTATTTAAAGTCTTAACTTAACAAGTTGAGATAGAGTATTTAGGATTGCATCTATTTTCATTTTTGTTCAAAGTTAATTTAAGTGAACCAATTTCACCTCCATGGGAGACATCCCTGGGTAATAAACTACAACTACCTCATATACTTATGAGTAGGATAACCTATGCCTTTTTAGAACTTTTTGGGCACAACAGGTATCAAGAGGTCAAATAATTTTTACCCCTAGCTTAATGAGAGGGAAGAATGAAATGACTACCACAAGTTGTAAAAAAAAACAAATTAAAGTTTTTGATAGCTAAGATAATCAATGGTGATGAACAACCACTCACTCTTGTTGGTTAAAATATTCAAGATGGTGCTTACCTCACTCCAATTGAGCTTAAAGATCCCAAATCAAAATACTAATGAAGAAAGACATTTTCAAGATTTAAGATGATCAAACATTAGAAATGTGGATCGCTAATAACCAATAGAAGGCTTATATTATAGTGCTAGTACACTATATTGACAATGACTAGATTCTATATAGTTGACTACTAAGGTGAATTATATGCTTTAAAATTGTTAGCATTTATTTATTGATTATGTTATTATTGATATTTTATAATTTTAAATAGTAGGTTTATTTATATGTTGGCATCACATACAATTGAAATGTTGATGATTTTGTTAGTGTTGCTTAATGGATTAAAACATCAACATCAAGCATTTAACCATAACTCTAGATAGTTATAGCACAAATTATGAAATTATAGAAATATTAATGAACAAGTTACCATTATAGAGCTTGTTGATTGGTGAAAGGTTATTCCATATGCATTTTTTTGCACAAATCATGAATTTGATTGTGAAGGATGAGTTAGAGGTGATAAAGTAAGCATTAAATTAAATCCAAAATAACATAGTGTATTGGATCACAACACCCAAAAAAGTGGAAAATTTTGAAGAAATTTTAAAAAAAAATTATGATTCTATATATAAAAAAAAAAGTTAGTTTTTGATTGTTCTAATAAATAGAATTCAATATTTAAGGTGTTGGAGCTGGCAACTAGGTATCTTGAGTTATTCAACTGGTTAAAACAAAGAGATTCTCAATATACTTGCCTATCGACAAAAGAGGAAAGGAAGTTAAGCTAAAGCACTTTGTGTGAAATTAAAGATATTTTATAATACTACTGAGTTGTTCTCAAGAACAAAATATCCAACTTCACACATTCACATTAGTAGCAAGTGAAAAATTAAACAAGCTTTATCTAGTTGGATATTTGGTTCTAATGAGGTGATTTAGGTCATAGCAGATCAGATGATGAAGAAGCTCAATTCTTCTTGGTATATAATTAGACATATTATGGAAATCATTTTTTTTTAGAACCGAGTTATAAGAAGGAGGGACTACATTTTTATTATCAAAATTTGTATGGTTGTCAGGCTCAAAAGCATATTAATATTATAAAATAATTATAGTATGCTTTATTTAATGATTATCAGTGACGATTAGACAAATATCAAGATCGTAGTAGCTTAGTTTCAACTTCAACTTCATCTATTGTCCATAATACTAGTTTGAGCCCAAAATTTGCGTAATGTATCCAAAAAAACAAAAGGTTAGGACTTCTTATAGTAGGATGGACTGGAAAACCATTTAGAAGCAGGTGTTATGATTGAAGTTGAAAATGTATAGTTCAATGTATTGATATGGTGGAAGAGAAATGAAAGTAATTTTTTGATCGTTAAAGTAATTACATGGCACCTATTAGCAATTTCAATATTTACTATTCCTTTGGAATCTACTTTTAGTACTCACAATTGGATAATTAGTACTCATTATGCTCGACTTCATCCTAATACTAAAGAAGGCCTTATGTGCGCTCTTTATTAGTGTCGTTTGCCTTAATAATTAACAATCATATATCATATTAACTTATATTGTCTTTTTATACTAACACAGGCACAGAATTTCTTTGAACAAATATTCGATGATAAAGGTATATTTAATTGTTAATTATCATATGATAAATATTCATTTAATACAAATGATGCATAATTGGGATAATTTATATAATTATCTTCTATTGTGAGTTTATTTTCTTTGATAACTACTTCTCGATTTACTATTTTTATATGATTACTTTCGTTTTTTAAAATCAAAGACCTAAATCTTTACTTGTATGGTTTTATGCAAGTTGACAAAGTTCATTGT
The DNA here is from genome assembly GCA_027563595.1 of Erythroxylum suave. Lineage (NCBI taxonomy): Eukaryota > Viridiplantae > Streptophyta > Magnoliopsida > Malpighiales > Erythroxylaceae > Erythroxylum > Erythroxylum suave. Next base: position 34,469,771 of record JAOSBN010000008.1, on the reverse strand, counting down.
TCTCTTTGCTCGTTAGCTCAACTTGAATCCCCAACTATAATTGATGTCTTTTGTATCTTTTTTCATTTAGATAATAGTAGTACTATAACACTCTTTTTTTTTTTTTGAAAATAACATGATTTTGATTATATCAAAGTGATATTTGTTACATAGAAAGACTTATAAATTGATATTAATTTTTCATATGTTCAATAGACCAAGTATCATTTTATTGTTAGACTTAGATAAGCAAATAATAATTAGTGACAAAAAAGATAATAGTTTAAAGAGAAAATAATTTTTAAAATTAAGAAAATATATTTTAATTAATTTACATTATACTGAGCAATATTAATTTAATAAAGAAACAAAATGATTATAATTTCTTATTAGAGTTGAGATTATTTTTAAAAAATGAGCAATTTATAAGATTCAAGACTATATTTAAAAATTAAACTTAAGGTCTATAATATTAGGCATTTTTTAGAAAATTGAATGAGTTAGAAATGAGCTTATTAATATATCTAAGAAAATGCTCGTGGGTCTTTAACAATATGCTCAATTTCAGGGAGTAGATATACCTTTATTTGAAGCACAGGTTGGGGGATGGTGAATAGATATGGCTGTGGTTTGATAATTGGACTGATTTTAGCCTTCTTATGTAAAGATCTAAATTAGCTACACCTAGAAACAGAATTCCTAATGATGCTAAAGTGGCTTGGTTAATACAGGATGGGGAATGGGTTGGAAACTTTAGGAACTTCCGTTTGTTAGCTGAATATCTTCCTAATATAACTTTAAAGAGGAGAAAGGATAGAATGATTTGGACATATCATGCTAGTGGGATTTTCACCAATACATCTGGCTATAACTTACTAATGCAGCAGCTGGAGTTAGTCTCGTGGGTTGATGTCATCTAGAAATAATTTTTATGTCCCAAAGCTGCGTTTTTCACATGGCTAGTGATAAAAGAACATATTAAGACCTAAAGACAAGTGGTTTTGTAGGCTTGATCCCATATGTGTACTTTGTAAACAATTGAATGAAAGCATAGATCATTTGTTCTTTGAATGTAGCTATAGCAAGTGAATGTGAAGCCTCATTTTAAGGATGATATAGCTTCTAAGCTTCAACTTTACGTGGTATGAGGCGCTAAATACAATCATTAGGTACACCAAAGCAGGTCAAAGGAATAACACTATCATCAAGACTTCATTCCATGTGGTAATTTAGTCCATTAGGAGAGAAAGGAATAGGCAATTGTATAAGAATGAGGAACAACATAAATATCAACTTGTCGAGCAAATTGTCAACATGATTAGAGTTGTTATTATTGTCAATGAGAAGCAATGTATAGTTAGCCAAGAATTTAGAGTAAATTGGTTACTTTGATGCAAATTTTTTATCTTTTAATGTTCATCTTGTTAAGTATAGCCTCATTTGACTATAGTTGCATGATCCTTCTTTAGGATCATATAGTAACTTTTACTATAATATATTTTATTTTATTTTTCAAAAAATTATCTAAGATAATTAGGAATTATTTTTAAAAAGTAACATTCATGGTATATGTTTTTCATAATTTTAATTATTTATAGTATCCGCATTATTTAAAAATAAGTAATGTTCATAGTATATATTATCCATAATTTTAATTATTTAAAAATTGGATGAAACCTTTTATCAAAAACTATTCAAATTTTAAATTAAATTAAATAATTTTAAAAGGGCTAAACCCAAACTCAATCGAACCTAATCAAACTCGGGTTCATATCCTTATCTTAGAGGCCCGATTGGACTTGGATGTAGGCCACTTATTCCAGACCCATTGGGCCTCATTCCGAACTTAACTCAATTAATTTTTATTTTTTTAGACATTAACTTAGGCGTTTATTGTCAACTAGTCTAATATCTTTAGTTCATGCAATCACCAGACAATAATTTATTTAATTGTTATAGATAAAGCATTTCAATACTTCAGAGATTTAACTGATTCAAATATGTTGAAAACGTGAAGTGTTAAAAGGTCAGCAGATAATAATTTTGTTAAAAGCGTTTAGTGTCTTAAGCATTGATTTTTCTTTTGGTAATGTTAGGTTCCTCGTCGTAACTATAAAAGGTAAGATGTGATTGCTAAAGAGATGTTTGGTAAATGAGTTGTCTTTTAGCTTATTGACTAAAAGTTAATTTTTTTTGACTATTTTAGAAAGTTATTGGTGTGTTTAGTGAATGACTTATTGGTTAACTTATTTAACTTTAATAAGTTGATTTCTAAAAGCTCCATAAAAGGAGTTTTTAGAGTTAGCCATTTGCCTAATCACAATATTATCATCTACTTTACTCTCTATTTTTGCTCTGTGTATTTTCAGAATTGGCTTTTTATTATCGTACTGAAGTTTGGAAGACTATAATAAAGGAGTTAAATAAGCTTTTTAATCTTCATTTAATTTTATAATATTAGTTTACATTTTAAATACCATAATATTAAGTTTCTGAACATAAAGAGTTGCATCAAATTAATATTTTAATATATAACTACTAAATATTATATCTGTATCATACTATAATTATAGATATTTTAATTTATTAAATAATAAAATTCATACATATTACGTATAAAAAACTAATATGATGTAGCTCATTGCATCATTCATATTAATAGAGAATTTAACGTTGAACTGTTATTATTATTATTATTATTATTATTATTATTATTAAAGTTAAAAACTTAATTTTTAAAATTAAATATCTAAATCCTAAATTCTTATGAGAATATTCAGCGAAATACTAAGAAATATAATATTACTGCCCTTATAACTTTCAATTGTACCCTCATAATTCATTTTACATATCAACAGTTAATACTAAACAGTTAATTTTATCAAATATTTTTAATGATCAGTTGATAACATCCTCTGGTCAAATCAGCTAATATAATCAGCTGTCAGCTAACTATTGATAAAATCAATTAACAGCTAATTTATTCTATTTGCCAAATAGGACCAAAATCTCAATAAAGCTAATAATTAATATGATAAATTAATGTATCTAGAAGAAAACAATTAATATAGGTCTTGTCTAGATTCAATTTTGATTTATTGCTATTATAAATAACCGTAAAAACTTAATTAAAATTATTAAAGTAGTTGGACTTACCATACAATAATGCTTTATTTCTACCGAAATGTGAAAGTTTATACTTACTAATTTCAATAGAAGTACGGCGTAACCTAATAATGTCATAATTCTTCCCTGAATTACTTGCTTTCTTTCATTATTTTGAATTTTGTTCCGTACCAGTCAGTATCAGATGGGTACATACCATACCTATCGGAGAATAATACAAAATAGGGTACTTATGTACTGAATGTAAATACCAATTAGCACCGACCGGTAATTATAATACTAGCCATATACTAGTCAGTATCCAAAATTTTGAAAAATATATGGACTAAATTTTAAATTTTTTTAAAATTTAACTCTCGCCTCTCCCCTTTTCTTTTTTTCAAAGCTTTTTTAATTTGTTATTTAGTTAAACTTTTATTGTGATTTTTTAATTTTATTTTTAAAATAAAATAAATATTTTATTACTAATAATAATTATACATTAAATAAAATTAAAAATAAATTATTTTATTTAAATTTATTTTAATATTTTATATAATATTACTAATAAAGTATTAAAAATTTTATCTTTTAAAATAAAAAATTATTATTTATAAACTAATATTTATTTTATATATTTTTACTTATTAAATCAATTTATTTGAAATATATGTTTTAGAAATATTTTAAATTTAATTATATTTATTAATAATTATTAAATTAATTTATAAATTAAAATGTTTATATTTTTTGTAATAATTAATTTTAATTAATGAAATATATAATATATTTAATTGATAGTAAATTAAATAATATATTTTTATTTCATATTTCAATTCTACTTGATTGTTTCCTTATCGTAAACTTTTATTGTAAATTAAAATAATTTGAGAGTTAAAAATATGTATTTTTTATTAGCTGTTTTGATATAATTATTATTTATTATATAATGAAAATTATAGTTATAATAATTTAAATACTTTATATTGTTCTTAATTTTATATTTGTATGATAATAATTATTTTTTAATATAAATTGTGGTTTTTATTTATATGTGAAATATCTTAAATTATTACAATTTTATATTAATTATATTAATTATTTATTATTTTGATTTTGAGGGACAAAGCTAAAAATATTTAGCATAACTGTATAATATGAAAATGAACTATTTAATAATTTTTTAAAAAATTAACGACTATTTTATAAATTTAAAAAACTAATTGAAATATTATCAACACTGATATGATATTGGACCAAAATCTAATCTGCTATCAAGTCCGTTAGGTATTCGCAAGATTGCTTTCTATCGTGACGGTAGTAAGTAGAGGAATTTAAAGAGATGATTTGCAACAATCTTGAGATGTAGTTGTTTGTCCAATAATGGGACCATTTATCGATGAGACTTGTCCACAAGTTCCAACGCCCGGAAAAAGATGTAAGAAAAAAGACCGTTAAGATGGAGTTTCTTACACTCAATTAAGATTTTGTCTTGGCTTGGCTACTTTTCCTTTCTTTTTTCCCTCTTTGGAGATTAGGTTCTTTTCCACTAATGGCAGTATAGCCAACAATGGAACAGCCAATTTTACTGTTCTTAGTAGATGTAAATGCAGCTCTAAAAGCTAAACTTTGTGGATAAGCATAAACGGTGCCGAGGGACAAAATAGGACCATAGGCTAAAAGTTGTTATTGCTCCAGATTCTATTTTAATTTATTCAAGGACACGTTGAGTACTCACATGGGTGCCTTGCTTTTTGTTTCTTTTCTAGGTGTAAAAATTTTAGACGTTGGAATGGAATTAATGTCAATAATTGATGATGAAGAAAAATATAGAACATGCAATGGAAAGCAATTATAATATGATGGCAAATACCTATAGCAAATTGATTTCATGCAGATATTAAGCCAAGGGACCCACACACACACACACAAACACCAAAGAAGCATCTTCACATGGGAGGTTCCAATCACTAGGAGATGCAAATGAGACAGTGGCAGAGGATTTGGTGGAGCCACATAAATGCGTAACTCAACTGTAGGCTGTCTAAGCATCATCAGCGGTGCAAGTGCTTAAGAAATGGAAACAGCTTTAATCAATCTTCTAATAGTACCAGCCATTTATTAATTTGTATAAAATTGAAGACCAAAGAATGACAGCTTGGACCTTTGCTGGTAATTTTAGTGACAATGCCACCTGTTCCTTTATTTAATTTTAGTAGGCAATTAAGTACACTCTACGTGTAATGTTTACTATGACACCTACAGTTGTGTGTATGCTAAAGAGGCTGCATGTGCCGGTCGATGCTTTAAAAAATCCCGAGTCCCTTAGTTATTATTATCATTGGAATTATCACCCACAACTCGGGACAATACCTACTTAGCCTATGCACGTACTCTGACAAGACAATAAGAAAAGAACGCCCAACTTGGCTCCTCTTCAGGAAGGAAAAACACAAAATGGGAGATCGGATTCGGATCACCATCCACTTTAGGCGAGAAACAGACGAGTTTTATATAATAAGCCAAATACGGCAAGAGATGTGTACAAATTATCACGCATTTGCGATGTTAAAATTTCATCACCTATTCTCGTTTGCGTTTTGTTTTTCCTCTAAATAACTAAAAGTAAATGAATCTATTTATTCCGTCTGGAAGAACCTTAAACTGACCAGTTGTCTGGTTCGGTTCTATATAATAACCTTTAAGTATACAAACCGAATGGTTTATGGGAGAACCTACCGGTTTTTAAGCAACCAGAGCAATTGGTTTATCAAATAACCCTTCAGATATCTAACGTTTAGTAGCTTTCAGATTTCATTCGGACTCTCTTGAATGTTCTCCATCTTCTCTTCGTCGCTCTCACCATCTCTATGTATGTAGGTAAGTATAACTTGGGGTAACTATAGATGCAGAAATTGATTTCTATTTGTTCTCTCCTTAATTAGGTGGCTATTGTGAAGCAACTTCAAACTCCTTCCTTAGCGACTAGGTACTAAAGTGAATCACACGTTAATAAAGAACTTGTATATGATAAATTAGATACACAAGAGACCTGGGGGGGGGGGATGAATGGTATATCCTTTTTGTGAATACAAATTAAAACGAATAATAAGAATTTCTTGAACTTGTTAAAAGAGTATTGCAAACTTTATACGAAAATTGTTACGAAATCAAATCGCAAATTACTTCTATAAAAATATTTAACAACAGAAATAAACTGAAGT
>JAOSBN010000008.1:34451109-34463363 GCA_027563595.1 Erythroxylum suave | reverse complement strand
TACTAGCCTTAATTCATTATTGTTCCACCAATAATGATCGACCAGGGACATTTTAGAATAGCATTATAATGCTTATGATTTTACTATCAAGTCATATATTTGATGACATAAGCCTAATACTATTTATGGAATGTAAATCACATTACGTAAATAAGATACATGCATATATAAAAGAATACCTCATAATATACTATTAATAAGTTAGAATGTCAGTATGAAAGTCATATATGCCCATTGGCGTATGGCACACTACTAACACTCAGGTAATCTCAAAAAGAGCCAATTTATAAGCCACAACTCCTATCTTAGTTATCACTTGAAAAGGTCCATAAAATTGAGCTGAAAGTTTAGGACAAATCCATCATGTGACTGATGTTTGTCTGTGAGGCTAAAGCTTGACATAGACCCAATCTCCTACTTCTAGTTTAACATCCCTACATTTAGCATCAACCATAGATTTCATGACTTGTTGAGCCCCAGTAAGATGGTATTTAAGCTGTCTCAAAGCCTCATCTCTATCAACCAACATGCCATTCACATCATCAATTAAAGATTCCCCAAGAAGGAAGTGAGGAACCTTAGGAGGAGGACGACCATATACTACCTCGAATGGGGTTATTGATGTTGCGGAGTGATAAGTAGTGTTATACCTAAATTTGGCCTAAGAGAGCCAATTATGCCACTGTTGTGGTTGCTCAGAAATAAAACATTGGACGTAGGTCTCAAGACTCCTATTGACCACCTCAGTTTGTCCATCTGTTTTCGGATGATAAGAGGTACTCATCCGAAGGACCATTCCTTGCAACCTCCAATTTTCTTTTTAAAAATTACCGACAAAGATTAGATCCCAGTTACTTGTAATTGTCTTTGGAATTCCATGTAGTCTAACCACTTCCTTAACAACACAATTAGCTACAACCTTGGCAGTAAAAGGGTGTTTGAGAGGGATGAAATGTGCATACTTTGATAAGTTGTCCACTACTACCATGATGACCTCAAACCCTTGGCTCTTTGGTAATCCTATTATAAAATCAATTGAAATGTCTTCATAAACCAAATTGGGGATAGGGAGAGGTTGAAGTAACCCAGCTGGGCCAAGGGTTTGATACTTGTGTCTTTGGCATACCTCACATTCCTTTGCAAACTGTAGAATCTGTTTACGCATTCCAGCCTAAAACAAACAACTGACTATCCTTTTATCAGTCTTAGTAAATTCGGAGAGACCCTCTGTTGGAGTATAATGAAATTCTTGCAAGAAAACTAGAATAAGGGAGGAGGATTGAGATAAAACTAACCTGTTTCCCTTGAAAAATGACCCTCTTGATAAGTGAAATTCTATTTCAAATGGAGGAGTAGCTTGAAGTTTCTTTAGAATTTCTGTCAACCATGGATCACTCTGATATTCTTTTTATACCTTAGCATAATCGATCCAATTAGGTGACGAAACAAGGTAGTGAAATTCTGGATCCATGGATACACGTGATAAGGGATCTGCTGCCTTGTTTCCTAGACCCAGCTTATAGAAAACTTCAAATCGGAAACCCATCAGCTTGGACAGCTAGTGGTGCTGATCTGAGGTATTTAACCACTGCTGCAGGAGATGTTTTAATGTCTTGTGATCTGTATATACTTTAAAGGATCTTCCCAAAAGGCAATGCCTCCAATGTTGTATGGGCACTAAAGCCATAATTTCCTTCTCACACACAGATTTGAACAAGGCAGTGGAAGATAAGGCTTTGCTAAAATAAGCAATGGGTTTATTTTCCTGCATAAGGGTAGCCTCCAAACCAAATTCAAAAGCATCACACTCCACAGTAAATTCCTTGGAGAAATCAGGTAAAGTGAGGACCGGAAAAGAAATCAAACAGTTCCTTAACCTATTAAAAGGCTCCTTGAGTTGTGGGTCCCCAAGAGAAATTGTCCTTTTTTGTGAGTTTGTGAGTGGATGAGGGATTTTCCCATAGTCTTGGATAAACTTTCGGTAGTATCCAGTGAGACCGAGAAACCCTCTTACCCTTGTAACATTTTTAGGTATAGGTCAATTTTTAACATGTTGGATCTTAACAGGATCCGTCGCTGCACCTTCTGCTAAAATAACATGTCCTAGATACTGAATGGATTGTTGACCGAATAAGCACTTCTTTCTATTTGCAAAGAAATGGTGTTGAATTAACAGTTGCGGAACTTGTTCCAAATGGTTGAGGTGTTGTTGCCAACCACTACTATAGATTAAAATGTCATCAAAAAACACCAGCACACCTTTCCTTAAAAGTGGTCTAAATACCAAATTCATGGCAGATTGAAAGGTGGATGGGGCATTCATAAGTCTGAAAGGCATAACTAAATATTTGTAATGGCCTTCATGAGTTCAAAAGGCTGTTTTATGAATATCTTCTGCCTTAATTCGTAGTTGGTGAAAACCGGACTTCAAATCAATCTTAGAAAAATACTTGGAACCATGCAATTCATCAATAAGTTCATTAATAGTGGGAATTGGAAACTTGTCAAGGATTGTTTCCTTGTTTAAGGCATAGTAATCCACACACATTCTCCAAGAATAATCTTTCTTTTTAACTAGAATTATTAGGCTGGAAAAAGGGCTAGTGCTGTGTCTAATTGCACCTAATTCTAGCAATTCCCTGATTTGCTTTTCAATCTCATTTTTATGGTTATAGGCATAACTATAAGGACGTACACTTACTGGATTGGATCCAGTGTATAAAGTAATGGCATGATCATGATTCTGCAAGGGAGAAAGAACTCTCGATTCTTAGGACACCAATCGGTTTACATGTAGGACAGAAGTTAGCTCCTAAATTTGGCTGGGATTAATGTAGGACTGGCCTTCGAAACAAGCACATTAACCTCACACTCTTACTGCTCATCCTGAACCTCCATCACAATTGAATGGAGTACCTGCCCCTTGTAAGGAAAAAATTTGTTAGGGTTGCTTAAAGCCTTGCCCTCTCAATGTGGTTACTTCTTTGCCATGTTCAAAACCTCAACTCACTGTCTTTTGTTTAAAATTCGACCTCACCTCTTCTGAAGTTTCCAACCATTCCACACCCAAGATTAAATCTATTCCTCTCAGCTGCAGAATATATACGTCAATTTGTAACTCCACGTTTCCTACTAGCACCATAATTCCTTTAAACTGTCCTTGTGAAAAAAACTTTGTGCCATTACCCAGTTTCACTCCATACGCTTAGGTTGGAGTCACATTCAATCCCAAGGTAGCTACTAATTCTTGTGAAAGATAGTTATGACTTGCTCCACTGTCTATAAGGAGTAAGATTGGAACTCCAGCTAGCTTGCCTTCGAATTTAAGAGTCTTAGATTGGACAATCTCCCTATACTCGGCTACTTGACACATCAGTTCCCGTGCCTAACCAGTTTCGGTCTCCTCTCTGTCTTCTATAACCAAGGGAAGTTCTCTCCTTCGTCTCCCCCTTCCCAAATTAGCAGTCTCAAATGCTTATCAGGGCAAACATGGATGGGGCTATAGTGTTATCTTCATTTAAAACATAATCCCTTAGACCTATGGTCCGTCAACTCTTGATGAGAGAGAGATTTCGGGTCCCCTTTTATTGTCCAACCACAATCCTCTCCACACGAGGTCCGAGTTCAACTCCACTGGACGGTTGCTTGGGTGGTTGAACTAGGTTGTATCTCACGCTGCTTCAATTGCGACCACCCTTAATCAAATTGGAGGACCCAAATTTCTAGGCATCCACGGGTTTCCATCTCGTCAACTGTTTTGAGGCCACTAATTGCACCAGTTTCCGCTCGATTGCATGTGCTATAGCTATCATCTTATAGAGGGAAGAAGGATCCAAAGCCAGAGCTTCCAATATTATATCTTCTCTTAGTCCTCCCAAGAACAAACCCATATATTGATCCTTTAGAAGAGGTGGAACTTGAGCCATCAACATCTCAAAGGTTTCCATATATTCATCCACTGTGCCTCATTGTGTCAATACCTTCAATTGAGAAAATGGATTTCCGATGTAGTGATCTCCATACCGATCGAACAAAGCCCATTTGAAGGTCTCCCAGTCCAGCTCTAGTTTCGACATCAAGAGGACCTTGAACCAGTGCCATGTCATGCCTTCCATGCTGATCTGAGCCAGTGGTACCTGAAGTTCTAGTGGGGTGCCCTGAACGGTGAAGTAAACTTCTGCACAAGATACCCATCCTATCGGGTCATCACTTTGGAATGGAGGGAGCTCTACCCTTTTTTCCTTGAGTTGGTACTCTTCCGACGATAGGGATGTGACCCCGCTTCCTTCAGCAGCAGTCTGTACTGACTTACCATGATCGACGAACTTAGACCTAACCTCTGGTGATTGGGTTTCAGTCTGTCGTTGGAATCCTTCATGCATTTCTGCATCTATCGCCACCAACGCTCTGGAGAGGCCGTCGACGTCTTTGTCTAAGGTCCCCAATTGAACCGTATAGTCCAATAGCTTCATCTCTACTGCCACCCATTCTTGTTTGCAGACAATCAGGGCTCTCAATGAAAGCACCAATGATAAGCAAATGGATGATAGGATATAATTTTATTGATATTTAGTAAGAATAACGCAAATACTACAAGAGCCGAAGCTCCCCAACCAACAATGGCCCCTCAAGCTTAATAGCTGAGACAACAAAAAAGAAAAATCTACATCCCCCTGTGCTACCCGATTCCCTTACATAAACTCCCTTTACTCTAGATTGGTTTCTCTCTCGTCTAACAAATTCATCCCCTAACCATTAGACGACTTATCATTCCTTGAGTCACTAACTTTCTGTTCTTTCTTAGTCTTTCTCCTGGAGTAAGTTAACATGGGATTGTGGCCCATGTTCTGTTCCTTTCTCCTATTTCTCCTAGAGTAGGTCAATGTGGGTTTATGAACCGTATAGCTATCAAAAGGATTCTCTTACGTAACTTAATAGGTCAATGATGTTTTTCTACTAAATCTGCGATAATGTTGAAAGGATGAAAACGAGCCATCATGTCAACGGCCAATAGTCCTCCGCAACAAAGACAAAACAACAGTTGGCAAGCATTACTGAACCATATATTTGTGGATAAAAAAACGAAGCAGATAAACAAGTTCAGATATGCATTGACAACTTCAAATACCAAACAGTTATACCAGGCTCTCTTTGGCCCAGTATTTGTTTCAGACTGTTAAAGTGGTCGATGATAACTTCACATGTATGCTAGAGAGACATAATTTAACATATCATTTCATTCTCATTATTACCATTCTGCTATCAACTGAAATTGGTATTCTGAGATATGACAACACTTCTCCATGTTAAATACCTGTACCTGTACCAAATATATACGCGCGAGCAAACTCAAAACAAGATGCGCACAGACAAATTTGAAAACAAACACAAGCACAGACATTCGTCTTTCACAGAATACAACAGAAGGATATTCTGTGACAATCCCCACAAGTAAAGTTAACTTAGATCTACCATTCTACAACTTCACAACAGTAGGAAAGCTATTATTAGAAACAGGTCTGAAACCTTCCAAGCATCCACATTAGGTCATCCCACTACACCATCCGGCTTCTGGTCTTATATTTTGATCAAACAAGAAACCAATGCTCAAACCCGACTGAAAGGAAGTATGATGTCACTTGAAGTTTGATAATTCAACAACTCATCATAGTATGCCTCAGAATTGCTCAATTGTCTAGGTGAAGAAAAGGTGGCAGAACACAACACCGTTCTCAACATTTGGAAGTGAGGTAACCAAGCCCCCTACTTTGTGTAGGAAAAACAAAGTAGAAATAATATCGATGATGTCCTCAAATGAAACAGCTGCAAGTACCACTGGTATAAAGAACAGTATACCTAACGGATCAAACTTGGTACCCTGTACATGTTATAACAAAATTGAAAGCGCAATAAGCTTTCTTGCCAGTCCATAATTTTCCAAAGTAAATGGGTTCTATATTTTATGATCTGTTTATCTCCAGGGGCAAAGTAGTATTCCACCTAAGAAGTGTTCAAATATCAGAAAAAATTTCAAGGCAAAGCTTGAAGAAGAATTATTTTTTACTATGTTATTTATAAATTAATATAGAAGAGAAACAATAGGAAAGTCAGGAAGAAAATCTTGACTTCCGTTAATCTTTAGCAAATATTTTAGGAAACTTTCTGCAAAAAGCAGTCCAGAACACTGTACAGACTGAGGGGGAGGAGGAGAAAATAGAGATTAAAAAGAAAAGTTTATGGGAAAAAAAAGAAGAGACACGACAGCATACAAATACTTGCTACTTTGCATGTTATGGGGTACAGTCACTCGATTACTACATGTATGTTTGAGGGACTGATCGAGCTGCTTACAGTGCCCAAATGCATTTAACTGTATTAATTGTGTTGCTACAAACCAAACATACAGGACTCGAGCAAACACGTTAAAATTTTCTTGTCATGTAGAAGGAAAAGCTACTTCCGGCAGAAACTAAATTTCTGACCTCCATCAAGTGTTCATCATTTGAAATATTGAGGAAAAGACGAAGGCTTGACATCAATGCTTCTTGCTCCCAACTTAAAGGTCCTGATGCATGCAATGCCTCTATAGTGATGCGGTATGCATGCAATTCTAGCCTATGAATTTCGGTTGCCAATTCCTTTCTTACTTTGCGTAGACTGTTTCGTTCTGCTCTCCACTTACAAAAAGACTCTCCATCACTACACAAAACATCATCTTCCATAAAGCCTTTATGACAAGGAATTTCATAGGGTATGTTGCTATTGATGCTACAACTACCAATTGAGCTAGCAAAAGCATCAGAATCATTGGACTCAAAGTCTACTGCAGATGAATTTCCACGAAGACCATCACTCAGTTTTCTTCTTTCATCGTCAGTTACAGAAAACCCAAGTCGGTTGTCAAACAAAAAATCCATGAGTTTAGCATGCGGCATATCTACCTGTTCCGGTGAAGAATATTGGCTTGCAGCAACACGACCCTGCCTGCAACATTTTTCAATTGCTCTAAACTTTCGGAAAGCACCATCACATGCCTCAACTTGTGAACACCCATACAGTCCTCTCTTTGAAGTTTTATGGGGAGCAGCATCAAATTCCTGAAAGTTCTCCTTGGTCATCGCTAGAAACAAGTCCTCACACCCTTTTGCATGCATGCTTGAGCTTTGAATCGGGAACTTTAAGTTATGTTTGTGTGTCAAAGTTACATTTTCTTGAAATTTCCCATCTCTACAGATGCCAGAGGCCTGGGTATATGATGATACGAATAAAACATTCAATGGAAAGAAGTAAATGAACAAGCTGGTGATATAGACCACAATAAAGCAAGTACTATTAACTAAGTGCAAGCGGAGTTTATCACATGTTAATTAGTCTAACAACTAGAAGTGTCAAATGGAAAACATTAAAAAGTTCATAAACATTGAAAGTAATTTGAAAGGAGGCAGATTAATTTGGATTACAAGTACCTTTCCTATCACAATCCAACTGTTATCTTGCCATGACTGTCTAGTCCGTATGTACCCTTTGCTAAGTTTGAATTCCAAAGATGAGCCCAACAGTCTGACCAGAAAAGACCTTTTCGAGAGAACCTTGGTTATTGTCGCCATTTTCCAGGAGAAGTTATCAAACACCTCTATTACATCACCAGAAAGCCAATTCTCTACAACTTCAGTTAAAGGGGGGCATGGTCTGACAGCCTTCTTGGGTACCCTCTTCAGAACCATCTCACTAGGAGTGTCTGGAAAGCCGTCGTATCTTACTACATAGTGGTGGTCATCACCACAGATTATTTCACCACATCGCCAGGAACCTGAGGGAGCATCCTTTTTGCTTAATACTTCAACCTTACATCCTTTCCTAAAAATCATGATTGCTATAATCGCAAAACCTGCTAAAGAAATAAATAACTTTTAAAAGCAAGGATAACCAAATTTTCAACCACGCATAATTGTACAACTATAATTCAATGATGATATTGACAGCATCCGAAAGCTGATGACAGAGTAAACAAGAGGATAACGTGCATTGCAAGAGTGAAGGCCCCATAATTCAAAATTGATAATTACATCTTGAAAATCATTGGAATTTAAAAATCCCAACCAAAGAACAAGAAAACAAAATCTTTCTTTTCCGATTCCTAAATCCAATGGGTCGAAATATAACTAATAATGACCAATGTATCAAAGAGATCATTCATTCAATTGCATTCCATCAATTTTTCACATATTTCAAAAGATAATATGACTCTACTAGATACATCGGCCATTCCCCGTCCCATTAAAATACTAAACATAAAAGCAAAGTCACACAATAACTGTCTCTGTGATGAATTCTATTGCAGCCTACATCCGAAACTAAAAGGAAAACAAATTTAGAAAATGAACAGACAGAGTAAAGTAATTAAAACTAAAGAAAGGACACGCTGCTGGTTTCCTCCGTTATATTTTTTTTCTCTTGAAAAATGAGTACTGGGCAACACTAAAAAGAACTTGCCTTCAAAATGCAACTCATGAGGAAAAAAAAGTCAGAAAGCTGCGGTCTGAAAATATTCTCTAGTTCATTCAATAACATTTGAACTTAACTAGAGGAATCATAACGTTTGCTTTGAACCAAAAATACAGAAAGAAGCTTCTTAACCAAAACTATCACCGAAAAAACCTTTTAAGAAAAAAGAGAGAAAGAAACCATCTTTCCATATTTGTCGTTCTCTTGACGTTTCCTGACCAACCAAACAGAGGTCAAGCCAAACTTTGACTAACAACAAAATGCAGAAAAGCCATAAACTTTCTCCAAAACGTCAACTAATCAAATTAAATCAAAAACATCCCGTGAAGGAATCAAAAGCGAATGAACAAAAACATCCCACAAACTCAGAATAATAATCATAGAAGTGAATAAAAACGAAAATGCAAAACATTTAAACTGACCTCTTTTCTTTCTCTCTTTCCCCTTCCAGATTTTCTCTGAAAATTGATGTTGTACTTGTTGCTTGATGTGGGTTTGTGCTTATTGTTATTTTTCTCTGAAAAGAACAAAGGAAAAGGGCAAAAATTAATTAATTAATTTAAAATTTAACAAACAAGAAATAGAATATTTATGTTTTTTTTTTGGGAAAATAGGAGAATATTTACTTAAAAGACCCGATGGCATACAAACCCAATTCCATATAACTGTATTGCCAGAGTTGTCTTCAACCTAAGAATAGACCCTTCTCCCTCTGTTGGTATTAACTGTTTTTGTCTTATTCCGAAAAGCACGCACCCTGCATTGGATCAAGTTTTAACACAATCTTAACAATTGGATCAAGTTTTAACACAATCTTACTTTTAATTTGATATTTTCCAAAAGAAAAAAAAAATTTAAATAAACTAGAAACTTCAACATGGCGCTAATAGAAAGTCTGCTCTGAATTACTTCCGCATCTCACTTCGAGTTCCAGTGATCGTTCTGCTCACAACGTTCCTTGAGTGTTTTACTGCATCCTGCTGCCTGTTCCCTTTGTGTTGTCCTTTTCTCTTCTTTGGATCCTCTGCTTTTGCTTTCATTTGCACCTGCGCTATTCCTGGGTTCCTTCTCCTCGGTGTTATTCTTGCGTTCTTCCCTAGATCTCGTCTGCTCTTGCTTTTCTTGGTACCAAACTTTCGTAAAATCTCTGAATCACTCCTGAGTAGCAGTCCAGCAACCTAACTCTAGAGTCGAGGTTGTAAAAATTTCCCACCTTGATCCATTTCCTTTCGGGGAACAGTTTTTAAAAGTTGCATGTATCCCAATTACGTTATCAACTATTTTAGGCAATGTCTTTAACTCCTTGTCCACTCCTATACAGGGAGTTTCTTTAGATTGTAGAAACTCTTCTCTTCTATGTCCCAGCTATCTTCACTGTACCTCCCTTCACAGCCACTGCATTTAACACTCTCGCCTCATCTTTTCTCCTTGTTCCTCCTAACCTTTCTTCTTCAACTCCAGCTTCTCTTCCCTTCGCACTTCAAACCTCCGTTCTTCAAACTTCTTGGCGTCAAGTTGTGAGTGATTCCTCACTTGCTAAAAATCTGTAATATCTGACTCCTACAAATGCAGTAGATAATTGCTTTGTTGCTGTCTTAGTTTATATTATAATTTAATGACATAAGTCTTATGTAAAGTTATAAGATAAATATATATCACAAATAAAATTATAATAAAAATTTTATATTATATTTATGTATTATCTTTAAATTATTTTAGTCATTGTTCTATTAAAACTGAAATTTAGTAAAACATAAAAAGATTTAACACTTGTTATATTTTTCCTTATGAAGGAAATAATTGTTTTCATAAATAAAATATGAAAAATATTTAAACAAATATATAGATACTTGTTACAGACAATTTTATGAAACTGACCTCATATAAGAATTTTTATTGAAATAATTATATAAGAAATCATTTAATTTGAGATATCCAAAATATCTTATATAATAATTACTATGTTCTAATACTACATTTGTATTATTAGATAAGGATAACTCAATCAATAGTTAACTGATATAATATGAACTATATGGAGATAATTGAGTGATTAATGTATGATTTATTGTTGTAAAGCGATTAGGAATAATGTTCTATTATTTTCGATTAGTATTGATTCGAAAAATTCTTGGGTAAGATGGAATGATACTTTGAAAATAGTTTTCAAATGTTATTAGTTGAATAAGTTACTAATAGTTGAGAAATAACATAACTGAATTCAAATAGAGTAAATATTATTTTCATTTTTTTGTCTAACCATATCATCATATGATTAAATGATTAACAAAAAAAATCATACACAGAAAGGTTATTTAGGTAGTTATAATGCATTACTAGACATTAATCTTAATATATAGATATGAATTATTTAATTAGAGAATTAAAAACAAATTGAAAGAGTTTAATTTCTTTAATACAGAATATGATTTACGGTTATAGTTTATATCTACTGCCAATATATTTGAGAATTTATAAGTCACCTAGAAATAATAAGTTAAAGAGAGAAAATATGTTTTAAGAAAGTTAGTCTTAATTATAAAATTTGAGAAACTATACAAACAAATGTTAAATATTCAATAAACAAGAACCGATATGAGATATTAGATATTTTTGTTCTAATTGGTATTTAATTAGAATTAATTGTATTCTAATTAAAATTTAATTAGAACTATAATTTTATTTCAATTAAGTTATTAAAAGGTCCAAACCTTATTATAAATAAGTTTAGGTTCAAAGAGGGCTAAAGCTTATTACGTAACCTTTTCTATAATAGTTGTAGAACGTTTTGAACGTATTCTGTGGATACAATTAGAAGATAGACATGCGTACAACTATACTGGTTAAGATAAGTTAGTTTTATAAACGATTTGAGGGCATTGACAAGAAAAGATTTAAGCTTTACAATAACTTATGAAATATGTATGATTCATATATTATTATGTTTTATATATTAATCATGTTATAGATTTTAAAGTGGTCTTGAATGTTAAACAATTAAATTAAAATATTTTTTTATTATGCTACAGTGGGATCAGATCCTAATACAATTTCTAAATTGTTGTATCAGATTCATTTTTAATTATATAACTTGATTAAAGTTTTTGATTGTTATTGATATGAATTTTATAATTGACATTGTACTTGTTGCAAACCATAATTCTACAAGCACATATCAATATGATTAAACGTAAATTATTAAAAGGTCAAAACTCAATTACAAATAGGCTTGGGCTTCAAAGGAGCTTGCACTTCTTACTTAACTCTCTCTATAATAATTGTAGAGTCTCTCAATATGTTCTATAGATACTGTTAGATGGCAGACATGTATGTGACTATGGTGGTTTAGATGAGTCAATTTTTGAAATGGATCGAGAGAAACGAAAATAAAAGGATTAAAGTTCACAATAAGGTATGAATTATAGTTCATGCTTTATTATATTTTGTGCATTAATTATGCAATAAATTTTTAAGTGATTTTAGCTCTTAGGAAATCAAATGAAAAACGTTTCGTTCTTATCATTGCATGTTAAATGTTGGTGCCTTTGTCGAGGAGTGTGGTGTTTAGCTTTGTTCTTGATTTTAGTTGGCGTTTTGTATATATTAATTGGGATCCCGCCCTTGTGAGTCACGATCTCGACGTCCTAAGTGACATCTGGACGAGCATCCCACAAGGGTGGAGTGCCCTCACCAGGACAATCCTCAAAATGGAACTTCATCTTGATCTCTTCAGAACATTTGTCCCTTGA
>JAOSBN010000008.1:34429940-34451009 GCA_027563595.1 Erythroxylum suave | reverse complement strand
TAAATCCTCCTAAACTTGACATAATAATCAAACTCTAATTAAAAAGATTTACCTAACAAGACCACAACATATATTCAGATCATGCTTACTAAAATAATAAAATAATAAAAAATATTCGGGCCCCAACAATATTTATTTGTAATTAGTTTATTTTCAATTTTCTTGATCTTTTCACTTTTTGTTTCGTGTTTGTGATCTAAAAAAATCATGGACAAAAGTAATTTTTTCTTTAACTCTTATTCTCAATCTTATAACCAAGGTTGGACTGATCAACCTAACTTTAGTTATGAATGAGATAATCAACAAAGTTACAAAGTTACAAAGTTACTTTCATTATAGCTTACAGGACGTACAACAATTCCTATATAGACCAGAAGCTTCTTATCATGACATAGGTAGATCTCTGGAAGAATATATTGTGAACGCTAATATGCAATTGCAATAGGGTATGCAGCAATTTCAACAGGATGGATGCCAATTTTGGCAATGATACAAGGTCTAGCATCTAAGATGCGGAGAGTCAACAAAACTCGAGTACATCTTTGGAAAACTTGCTCAATGTTATGACTGCTAACAATATTCAAATTCAAAATAATATGCAACAGTTTCAATAGAATATTTAACAAAAAGTCCAACAGTTCCAAGAGGATATGATGCAAATTCAGCAGAATATAAGGCAATTCAACCAAGATACAATGTCTAGACTCCAGAACGTGGCAAGCCAAATGGCTAAGATGGCATAGAGGATCAAGTGCCTAGAATCACAAATTGAAGAGGAGCAGTCATATCCAAGGTGTACCTAATAGAAGTTAGCGTGGAAATCTTACAAAGTGATGAAGAGCTTGAGCATCTTGAGTGTAATACTCAAGAAATTGCTTGTGTGGAAGAAGCGGAGGAATAACTCGAAGCAAAAATGATACATCTTTTAGCTCGGAAGTAAATACCGAGTTCTAATTTTTTTGTTATGATTGACTCTTTATCTGTGCCTTGCATGTTAGAGAAATTAAATGAGGAGGAACAAGGTGAAGGGACATTCGAGATAGTCAAAGAGTGCAAGGATCCAGTAAAGATTGAGAATATGATGATAGGCAAGATGCTAAATGGGAATGATTATCAACCAAGGCCCTATTCGGAAGAACCTCATATAGAGGAACCACATGTGCCATCAGGAGATCATAATTTTGTCACTTGAGAAGAAGTATGAAGTTAAGCTAGTGACACTAAATAAAGGTGCTTCTTGTGAGGCAACCCAAGGGAAGTAAATTTCTTTTCCTTACATTTTTGCACTGGCTTTTATATGCATGTGTGTTTTTATGTTGGGTTGTTTTTACTTGTTTTCAAGTTTTCAATCAAAATGAGGGAAAGAATAAAACAAACAAACATTTTCTCATTTTATGTTGTTTCTAGGATTATATAGTCATGATTAAAATGTGAATTGACTTGAGAATTTCATAGCAACTTTACCATGTACTTTTACTTTTGTGATTGGTCGATATGTACTATCTTTAGAAGACTAGTGCTAGTGGTAAACAAAACTAGTTAGATTTTGAGCCTTATTAGACTGACACATTTATATCAGTCTCATTGTCTTTTAATAATGTGTGATCTTGATGACATACACATCCTGATTTTTCTTTGATTTTCTATTTGAGATCACATTTTTATCACATGCATTAATATGGAAATGATTAGGCATTCTTTGCTTTTCCAAACTACATTAGTCAAATAGCCTACCCTATTGACATGATTTCTCCTTTGTTAAGCCTCCTTGAGCATTATACCTTTCTTTTTGTATAAACCACATTATATGTTTTAAAATTAACCAAATGTCCTACCTAAGCCATAAAGCTAGTGGAGCATTTGTGATTGTTTAGTTTGTGGATGTTCAAAATTCTAAGTGTGGGGGTATATATATATGTAGGTTAGTTATAATGATTAGGATATTATTTTATGCCTTATCATTGAAATTCTCATGTTAATGTAGTTTCTTTTAATGTTTATTAAAAAAAAGAAAGAAGCAAAAGAGAAGGAAAAAGCAAAAAGAAAAAGAAACAAATTTTTAAATAAACGTATTAAGGAGGAAGTGCATATATGTTGAAAAGTTGTTTATGATTAATACATCCTCTAAAAGTTGTAATGAATAAGTTATTTGAGTATATTGTATATGAGGTGGAGGTTGTTTTAGATGAAGCACTTCTTGTGAAGGTTTATAGTGTGAGAGCTTAATTGAGTTATGAAATATATAAGTGTTACAATGGTCATAGCTGACAATACATAGTTTTGTATGAATGTTAACTTATGCAATTGATATTTCATTGAGTGTTACTTTTGTTTCACTAGCTTTGATGGTTTTTATGCTAAATTACCCAAAATACATCTCACCTTATCCTTGCCGAGATTACAACCTTAGAAAATTTCTTTGATTTATGATTATGTATGTGACTTTTCGTGGTGAAGAAATGAAATGATATGCAAAGTTATAGATTTTTATGATCATGATTGGAGTTTGAGTGTACCCGTGGAAATATCTTATTTAATCACTGCCTGTCTAAGTCTACCTCTAGATTACTCAATTTCTAAGGGTGATGAATGTTGATTGATCATAAGGAGAAGCTTTGGATGTTGAGTGATTGCTATATATTTTGAAAGTCATTTATCTTTACTTATGAATATCTATTCTTTGGAAACATAAAAAATGAGTAAAAGTTTTGGTTTGTGATTTTGATTTTGATGATTTACCTGAGAATAATCAAAAGCTAAGTGTGAGGGAACTTGATATGTTCTTATATATGGATTCATTTGTTATACTACACTTAGTGATTAATGCCTTATAAATGTTTAAGATACTCACTTCAACTCATATTTGTTTTTAGGTACATTTTGGAAGTAAAAGAGCTAAAGTGACCCGAAAGTATGTTCATTGAAGCCATCTTCTTAATTTCCGTACTCTATTGATTCATGCTGCAAGAAGAAGACAAGAAATTACCATGAAAGATGAAGATATATGCTGAAAACATTAACTAGAAAAGAGCTAGAAAATTTTACAGCCTGAGATCATGACTATAACATAAAAACACCGCTCACACCATGAGACATGAGAGATGAGCTAGCCATGAGTATTGTCTAACAATTAAAATGACATGAAATAAAAGCATATAAGACACTCTCAACCTATGCAAGATGTCATATGGGTTTGAGATACCACTCACACCCATAAGACATCTTTCAATGACATGAAGCAAATAGACAACTATTCATTTGAACTACATATCCACTAGCTGCCCATTTCTCATGTGTTTTTTAACCTACCTTGGGCGGAACAAAGAAAAGACAGTAGTAGTGGAAAGAAGGCATCATTTGGTCATCTTCGGTTGTAATAAAGGAAGAGAGTGTCAGCTAGTGTGTGGTGAGTGGAGGTTTAACCTAGTTGCTTCATCTTTTGAAAGGAGAACAACGTAGCTTTGGAGTAAAGAGAGCAAGGTGCTGGCTACTCACAAAACAAAACAAAACAAAAGAAAGAAGAATCAGGTCATCTTCGATTAGGACAGTAGGAGGGGCATTCTTGTCATCTTCGACTTTAATAAAAAAGGAAGTGAAGATGTCGGTTGGTGTGTGTGAATGGAGGCTTAACCTAGCTACTTCATCTTTTGTTAATGGAAGAACGTAGCTATTGAAAGAAAGCATAAGGTGACTGGGGCTTGCCAAAGTGAGAATTGAAGGAGTCGAAGCAAACGTGGGTTGGAACAACTGAGAGAATGGAGGATGGTTGCACAAAAGTTGACAGCAAATGAACCTCGATTGACGCCATTCATCACCATCTTCTTATCAATTTTCAAAGTAGGGAAGGAGGAATAACAGGACAGTAGTGGACAACAATTATTCTTCATCAATTTCTCTTTGTTTCTCAATGTAAATGAAGGCAAGAAAGGTTGATTGTTAGAACTTGAAGATGGAGATGGAAAGCCAAGTTCTTGATGCTGGTTCAACGGGGCTATCGACTCCAAGTAACGGTTAAGCTATTTCATCCTATTAATGTTGTAATCTCTTTTCAGATTATTGTGTTGTTTGTGTTAATTGAATCGGGTTTTGGATAGATGATCTTAATATGTTATTTTGATTGTTCTATTTCGAACCAATTACTATAATGATAAATATAATCCGTAATAGTTACATTCAATATTTGTTACTAGCATCTAATGGCCTTGTTCTATTAGGAACAACATAACTTACGTTAGATAACCCAAACGTGTGAGGTTACTGCCTATATTGATCGTTTTTCACTTTTTAATACTACTGCCAAATTGAATCTAGAGATTGTATCCTAGGTTATGTGGTAGTTAGGTTTAATTAATGATCGTATCTTGATTAAACATAAGCAAAGGGAAAAATGGAATTAGTAGAGCCTACTATTAGTCTCAGATTAATAATCCGAAGAGAGGTGTAAAGACGTTAGGATAATGGAATATGTTTGATCGTGTTTAGGCTGAGATTGAACTTAGAACTAGACGCTTCTTTTATTCAACACTTTAATCATTTTAAATTGCTTGTTTTAATTTGTTTTTGATAGTTTGTTTTATTTTATTTTTTAAATCTCTAAAAGTCTTTAAAAACTCCCTATTTTATATCTTACTTACATCAATTAATTTCGTTACAAAAATTAATCGAACATTTCTTCTGGATTCGATCCCGATTTACTACAACTATAAGTTTTTAGTGTGTAGAGTTAGGTAAATTTTGTAGTGCACTTGACATGCGTTATCAACATGCATGATCGAAACCCATTATGATTTTCCAACATGCCCTAATAATAAAATTTTTAAGAGGTGTAGCCACTGAATAGGCAACATTAGTGGTAAGGTTCTTCTTAGATAAGAGGCTTACTTTTAGCCCCTTAGCACATGAAGAAACTTCAAAGCTAACTAGAGACGGGCCTTAAGTGGAAGGTTAGCTAGATCACATGCATGACGATGGCATGCAAAAGCTCCAAGGTGACTTAGAGAGTTAGATCAAGCATGATGTGAGTTTTGGTAGAGTTTTAGACCTTGTATGAGCTAACTGGCTAAGGCTAAGTTTTTTATGAACTAAAGACTTAGTGCATGCTCAAACTAACGAACCATGGCTAATGGACTTAACATAGGTAAACATTAGATTGAACCAGTGTGATATGAATGGCTTTGGCTTAAATGACTCATCATCAATAGATAGAGATCATAGGGAGATCTTAGATGATATGGTAGATAAGGTCAAGGAGGACAAACAACAACTCTAAAAGATAAAGGCCATGCAAGAGGATCATTTAAAGATAGTGGACAACTTTGTGGATAAGGATAGATCATGTGTAATCTTTTATCTTATTAGTTGGGATGTAGATAGATCCTATTGGATCGAGTCCTATTTAGATGATGATGTTATCTTATTAGGTAATGATGTAATCTAATAGGATAAGATGTGATCTTGCGTAGTAGGGTTCTGTTAAGATTTTAGCTTAGCCCTCAAGCCTTGATGCCTATATATAGCTTATTTGAGCCTTACTCTTTAGTTATAGAGACTGACAGAGAGATTGAGAGAGCATCCTTTGTATACTTTGAGGGAAGCAATAAAGATTAGCATTATTATTGGATCTCCTTCTAACTTTATTGTTGCCTTTGAATATTATTACTTTCATAGTTTCTTGCGAGTGTGAGAGTTAAACACTGTGAGTACTAAACTCCTTCTTCCATAAGAAAATCACAAATGAAGTAGATGAATAACTCATTAGAACATTTAAGGCCTTATATTTGGAGAAAACAATTCAGATCCTTAATCCAAATAAAGACCATGCCCTAATGGACCATATATTTCTTCTAAAAGTCTTAAAACCTAATCAAATCTAAAGTTACTAAGGCCATTTTTTATTTCTTCATTAAAGGAAAAATGTTAAGAGAGTGATAAGTGTGAATTGCATCATGTTTTAGAGCTTAGTTTCTTATGTATTTAAGTGTTAATTTAATTGTCTAATATGTTTAGGTTAGAATTGTGTTAGTTTTTGTGTTTAAGCGTTTTTATGGGTTAGTACAAGTTTTTAAGCTTAAATATTATGTTTTTGAGGTACCATGATGTATTTGGTAGTATTTCAAAGTCAACATCAAAGAGCAGAGAAGTTTCAGAGACACTCAGGCCAAAACAGTAACCCACGATTATAGCACAATAGGCCACAATCGTGACAGAAGAATGAGAGTCAGCCCACGATCATGGCCTGATTGCCACAATCATGACAGAAGCCTAGAAACAGCCCATGATTATGGCCTAATTGCCACTATCATGATAGAAGGCTCAAATATGGCCCACAATCATGGCATATAGGTCCACAATCTTGGCTTGCATCAGGTAAACATACAAACACTCATAAAAGTCAAGTATTGAGGGAGTTTTTGGACCTTTTAGACCCTAAAAAAATCCTAGGGCTACCCAGAGCACAAAAGGTATAAAAAGAATAAGAAAGCAGATATCAGGGAGCTTTTGAATCAGCCACCAATTGAGAAAACCTATAGAGAGTTCATCGAGAGATTGAGAAAGAGTAGAAGGAAGAGAGACGTGGAGAAGTAGTCTACACGAAGTACTTTCCAGAACATGAGGTTTCCCGCCATTGTTGCCTCCATCATCTATTCTAATCTTATTTTCGGTTTATTTTTTAATTTTATTATTGTATAGAATTGGGATAGTAGTTGATGAATAGATTGTTTGAATGTTGAAGATGTCTAAACTCACCTTCGGGTTGTTTTATTCTTGATTTAATGAAATTTGATTGTTTGTGTTTTTACTTGATTAATTCTAATTTAATTTCTGCACTTACGTAATTTGGTGATAAACTAAGAGAGTGAACTGAGTGAAAAATTATTAAGTTAAGCTAATGAGAGTTAGGTAACTTAATAGAACAAGAACTAAATCATATCAGTAATTGTTTAAAGAGAGATCTTATATAGGTTCTCGATAGTTTTTTGGACAATTTCAAATCGAATTAGGGTTTTGGATGGATTGTTAATTAAGAGATTGCAATTCCCATAATCTAATTAGGTTGCATAAATTAGGGTTAATCGTTATAACTCGAGAGAGAATCAACCATAGGACCATCTAAATTTAATAATCCAATAATTCATAATCAATTAGGTTAGCATTAAAGATAGATAAAATTCCCCTTTCTCTCAATTGTTAGTTTTTTAGGTTGAATCTTGATTGGATGATCCAATTTCTATTTAGTTAATATTTTGTGATTGATTCTTGAGTTGAATTATTTGATTGAATTATATTCGTGTTTTTATTTCGTTACATTTCAAATATTGCACCCTATTTCGAGCTTAGATTTTAGGATTAGATTAACCTTCCTCCTGGGATCGACATTTTAGGCGCTACATGAATGAATCGTGCGCTTGCCGAATATCGAGGTTAAATATTAAAACTTACACATATCGGAAAATCACGATCAAGTTTTTGGCATCATTGCCGTGGAGGCGATTAGTTTAATTCTATAGTTTAAGGCATTTAGTTAGTTTATTTTTTGTTTTCATTCTTTGTTTTCTACTTCTAAAATCATGTTCTTACATAAACACAAAGGTCACGAAAGGTTCAATTTGCATAGCTAGAACCTCATATTTAGACATCACTTAACTAGAACGGACCATTAGGAAAGCTCGGCAAGAAGAAGAAGAAGAAGAAATCGCAAAATCAACAATTACTGATAAATTTCAACAAATTTTGGACCACAGTGCAAACCAAGGACATCAACAATGGATTCTTATAAACTTTATAACACAAGGGTTCAATGTGGCTAACTAAGGAGTAGCTAGGCTAGCTGTACATATAGCATCATTTTAAATCAAACCAGCTCTTCTAATCATGCTTCAACAAACATGCAGTTTTATGGACTAACAAATCAGATCCCAATGCACATATAGTGAACTTTCTTGAAATTTGTGATATCTTTCAGTACTATAAAATGTCAGAAGATGCGGTCAAAATTAGGTTTAAATTAGGTTTTCCCCCTTATCCTTAGAGATAGAGCAAAGGCTTGGTATCATTCCTTGAACCTAGCCAATCTCATGACGTGGGATCAGCTAGTTCGTGCTTTCTTTGATAAGTATTTTTGCGTAACCAAGACCACTAAGATCATAAAGAAAATTACCAACTTCCATTAAAATGAAGGGGAATTGATCTACGAAGTGTGGGAAAGATACAAGGATTTGCAACAGAAGTGCCCACACCACAACTTACCCAAGGAATTCTTGTTGCAAACATTCTATAATGGAGTAACCCCATATACAAGAGGCATGATTGATGCAGCTTCAAGAAAAACACTGATGAGAAAGACAGTTGATGAAGTGGAATAATTGATGGAGGAGATGGCGAGTAATAGCTACCTGTGGACGAAAGAGTAGAGTAGACAAACTACTACCTTCTGAGAGCAAAAAGGAATTATGTCGGTCAATTAAATGATGGAAATGCAAGTGAAAATTGATAACTTGACTCTACAGCTCAACAGTATGAAGGCTTCATCCTCAGCTCTGATGAAACTTGTGCAACTCAAGTGTGAACTTTGTGGACAAATGGACCATGATACAATGGGCTGCTAATTGATAAAGGAAAGTGATCCAGCGTAAGTGAATTATATGTGAGCTCAATATGGACAAGGAAGGAGAAACAATCTCTAGTCTAACACTTATAACCTGGGTGGAAGAATCACCTTAAGTTCTCTTGGACAAAAAATGCTGGAGGACAGTTTAGACCTCAAGGGCAATCAGGCTTCCAACAAGATAAATCAAGCTCAATGGAATCCAAGTTGGAAAAGATTTTTGATAAAATTGAAGACATAGAGGATGTACACAGGAGGTTTGAAAGAAAATTCAAGCAAGTCACTAAGAACCACTCCTCGTCAATACATAATCTGGAAGTCCAAGTAGGTTGACTATTGGAGCAATACCTACTCGAAATGCAGGAACCCTTCCAAGCAATACCGGGTCTAACCTAAAGGAATGAATCATTACCATCATTCAGGCCTAGGAAAAGGAACTACTCAAACATGTGAAGGAAGACAGAGATAAAGAAAAAGGACAAGCAATTATAAAATTCCTTCAAAGTGAGCTTGTAATTGAGTTAATCAAGGAACCTCAACTTGGAATTCCATGCCCTATTCTAGCTCAGTGGAAGTCAATTTCAAGTAGGGCAATGAGAAATTTTAAGGAGGATGAATCAAACAAGGTTAAGGACATAATGAAATATCTACAAACGAGGCTCACACTAAAGGATTCGGTTAAGAAGAAGGTTAAGGAGCGCATATCAGAAGGAAACCCTATCATATCACAGTAGAAAGAGGATTTTTATAATCCTTGGAGTATCAATGGAGTCAATATAGACGGGGCATTCCCAGATTTGGGAGCAACTATCAATATAATGATGCCTTATACCCTTAGTCAAAAGTTTGGGTTAGGAGAGTTAGTACCCACAAAGATGTTAGAAAAGACAGCCGACAGAATAGTTCATCAACCGAAAGGGATTATTAAAGATGTGTAAATACGAATTGATAAATTTATCTTTCCCACATATTTCTATACATTGGATATTAGAGAAGATGCAGTTCTTGGACGACCGTTCTTGGCCACTGCTTGCTCAATAATTGATGTTGATAGGGTGAACTAACTCTAAAGGTAGGAAAGCAGCAAATAACCTTGAAAGTGTCAAAAAAAGATAACAGATCTCCTCTACCTCCAACTAATGTCAAGAAAACCAAACCTTGAGGAAAATTGGAAGATATTGAGGATCCTGGGAATGAATTCAGAAAGAAACGATTACGTAGAAGAAGGCAAAGGAAGGAGAATCACAAGGAAGGTGGAATTCATAGCATGGTAGCTCTTGTGCAAATTGTGAGATCAGTGACTACATTACCATTGCACCATTCATTTGAACCATTGTGAGCAAAGAAAAGCGTCGAGCTACCATTGTTAAAAGAAGTGATGTTGGGAGGCAACTTATGGAATGCTAATTTGAATTTTAGATAGTTTGAATTTTGTAGTCAGGTTGTTTTGTTTCCAAATAAAATTGGGGAAGGCAAATGACTTTCCCATTAATTAAATGATCGAAGAAGTAAGTAAGGAGTAGTAAAAGGGCCATAAATAGTTAAGAAGTGACTTCGAATAGTGAAAAAAATCAAATCATGTTTGTTAAATAAATAACTATTCCGCTGACCTTGGAGTTATGAATAGAGCTAGTAGCCAGTTAAGTATGTGATATAGCTGAGTAACCAGATCGACACGCATCATAAATGTGTGCCTCTGCGTCAAAAAGCTATAATGACATTTTAACCAAGCAGTTTAATAAAAAAGACTTAAACGAGTAACTAGATCGACATTCATCACCAATGTTTGCCTCTAAGTAAAAAACTAGGTCCTTGTTTAAATAAATAAAAAATGCTTTCTAATAAAAACTTATCAAACTTGTAATAACTTGACTTTTCATGAAAACATACTTAGGAGTAGTTACAGAAGCTGAATGACTAAAGAATTATTAATGTATTTATGCAATTGAAAAGGGTAAATAAATTAACACTTGGATCCGGATTAATTTCTATATTTAGTTCAGAGCCCCTAGACACAGATTTTGCACGTTAATGATTTTATATAACTTAAATTATTGTGTTTAAAATTAAATTGATTTTATGAAGTTGAAGTCATTGTTTCATTTCTGCATTATGTGTTGTATGTTGTGTGTTTGTTGTTTTGTTTGATTGAGGACGAGCAAACATTTAAGTGTGGGGATGTTGATAAGTGTAAATTGCATCATGTCTTAGGACTTAGTTTGTTATGTATTTAAGTGTTAATTTAATTGTTTAGTATATGTTTAGGTTAGAATTGTGTTAGTTTGTGTGTTTAAGTGGTTTTATTTTATGGGTTAGTAAAAGTCTTTGAACTTAAATATTATGTTTTGAAGTACCTTGTATATTTGTTAGTGTTTTAGGGTTAATATCGAATAACGAAGAAGTTTTGGAGACACTCAACCGAAAAACAACTCATAATCGTGGCACAATAGGCCACGATCATGATAGAAGCATAGGCCCATGATCGAGGCCTGATTACCACGATCGTGACAGAAGCTAGGACACTGCCCACGATTGTGACCTGACTATCACGATTGTGACAGAAGGCTCAGACGTGGCCCATAATCATGGCATGCAGGACCAGGATCGTGGCTTGCATCAGGCAAACGTGCAAACACTGAGAAAATTTAAGTTTTGAGGAAATTTTTGGACCTTTAGACCCCAGAAAAACCATAGGGTTGCCCAGAATACAACATGTATAAAAAGAACAATACGAAGGAGATGAGGAAGCTTCTGCATCAACCACCAATTGAGAAACCCTAGAGATAGTTCATCAAGAGATTGAGAAAGAAAAGAAGGAAGAGAGATTTGGAGAAGAAACCTACGCAAAGTACGTCCAGAAACAGGAGGTTTCCTGCTGTGGCTGCCTCCGTCATTCGTTCCAATCTTATTTTCAGTTTATTTTTTAATTTTATTATTGTCTAGAATTGGGATAGTCGTTGATGAATAGATGGTTTGAATGTTAAGGATGTCTAACTCACCTTCGGGTTGTTTTATTCTTGATTTAATGAAATTTGATTGTTTACATTTTTATCGGATTAATTCTGATTTAATTTCTGTACTTACATATGTCAGTGATAAATTGAGAGGGTGAACTAAGTGAAAAATTATTAAATTGAGCTAACAAGAGTTAGATAATTTAATAGAATGAGAATTAAATCAAATCGGTAATTGAGGAATATTTAAGTTAAATATTAAAACTTACATATATCAGAAAACTGTGAACGAAGAACTTAACAAAACTTACATCGACCTTATACTAAAGTCACCTAATCTAACTTGTCTGAAGGAACTAGACCTATCTCTTACTAAAACACCATGTATAAAGTCATTGCCAAGTTACTTCCAATTAGGCTTAAGCATGTGCTAAAATATATTATTAGCTTAACTTAAGGAGAATTCATTCCAAGGAAACAAATTAGAGATAATATACTTCAATCTTAGGAATTGTTTAAAAAATACAACAAGAAACAATTGTTTAAAAGCTATGTAATGAAGATAGACTTTAATAAAGTGTTTTATTATATTAATAATAATTTCATCATTCACATATTGGGAACTTTTGGATTACCTCTTAGATTGATTATATTAATAATAATTTCATCATTCACATATTGGGAACTTTTGGATTACCTCTTAGATTTATAACCTAGATCGAAAAGTGCATCACCACCACTTCTTTTAGTGTCTTTGTAAATGTTGAACCTATTCATTTATTAGACAAAGTAACTATATCTCATTTTTCTTACTTTAAATGAGTAAGGACTAGACTAACTTATCACATTATAAGTTACGAAGGAAACTTTAAAATCTATAACAAATGTAAAAAGTTGCAGAACTATCCTTCACTAATGATCTACTTCTTCTTTATGAGGGTTGATGTAATCACATTTTGTTCATTAATAAACTCTCTACAAGTCTTTAACAATATCTCAAGGCTATTGATTAATAAGGATAAGAGTTTTTTTTAACAGTGTAGTAGGAGCAAGTCATTAAGTAAGCTAGCTATCTCAATGATCAAAACTTAAGCTAAAAAAATCCTCCTTTCAAGTATCTAGGCATGCCAATCATTATTAGGAAATCAACCTACAATGATTGCTTGCATTTTATTGAAAAGATATAAAGAATAATAGGTTATTGGTGCTATATAGGTCTCTCTTATGTAGGAAGAATTTAGCTTAGTTTCTCAATTCTCAATAGTAAGTATATATATTGGTCCTACCACCTAGTTCTCTCTTAGAGAATAATCAAAACAATTGAAAGAATGGTAAAAAAGTTTGCATATACTAGTGATGCCTCTAAAAGTAAAAAGGATTGGTGACAAAATGATGAGATGAGGAATACGTCTAATCATGGTTAGTCAAATCACCCACAATGTTCAGAGACTCTCAAAATACTAGGAGCTCAATACCAAGGTCTAGCTAATGTGGATGCTGGGGTAATTGTAGTAACCCAGTAGGATGCTGAGGATATATTCAATATAGTGATAGGTACGATTATAGTTTTGGTAGTGATGAATATATTTAGATCGGTCCCATAACTATGCACTCATATATGCTAAAAGATTTTGTTAGATAGGTTAGTATGAAGTTGGAGCCGTTAGAGTGTCATATAATAATAACTACTTTCATTAAAACTACGCCAATAGTGTAGAACATTTATAGAGTTAGTTAAAAAGCAATAGGACTTAGAAGCTCTCTAATGTGTTGATCTTATTAGACATCCATGACTATGAAGTCATAATAGGAAGGAAATTAACTAAAAGTGCATTCTATCGATGTGGATTACTTCTAAAGGAAGTTAGGACTAGTACACAAGGCAAGTTAGATATAGTATTTCGTGGGAAATGTAGAATGCTCCTATCTCTTACCATATCAGTCATAATAGCTAGAAAAGTACTCGGAATTTAATATACAAGTTATTTAGTTTCTATGAATCGATAATTACAAAAGTTTATTAGGTTATTTAGCATTTTAATACTAGAAAAGTAAATCGTGAACATATTTGGAGGATGAAATTGCTTATTATGGTTGAATTAGTTGAGGATTAATTATTGATATGAGTAATTGGTGACTAACTTCTGATATGTTTTAATGTTATAACCTTATAAAGTGATTAATTAGAATAAATATCCATTTTAGCATAAAATTTTTGTTTTTAAGGTCAAGTGTATTTTAATTGCAAGGTGATTTGTAGATTCGTAGAAAGTAATGAAGTGGATGACATTGTGATGGAAATCTTTTATCAAGATTGATGATTGAACAATACTTTTGAGAGCAATGATCAGTTTGATGTAAGCTTTCAATTGGGAATATATTACTATGTCTACTCTAAATATTGAACATTCATTATTTTAAGTTTCTCTTAATGTAAGTCACTTGTTATATTTCTTGAAAATCATGAGTGAAAATGTTGGTAAAATTTTCAAGGAAATGTGAGTGATGAGTTTTGATCCATGATGGAGAAACGTCTCATTTGGAATTTAGAGATATTATTTTACAAATAATTATAATTGACGATTGAGAAAATGATAAGAATTATGTATCATACCTTTGAATAAGTATGACGTGGAGATTTTAGATGATTAAAAACTTTTAGTAACTAATAAAGTCCTAGATTGAGTTTTGAGGTACCTAAAATCACGTAAGTGTTTTGTAGTGCTAGAAATAGACAAGTAAAGATATCTTCATTAAACATCAGAGTTACACAGCGGAAATATGAGGTATACTCCCTATTTGAAGATATTGAGGTTTGATAAGCTCAAATTTTCATTATAAGATAGTAACATTTGAAGTATGAGGTAATTAAATGATTTTTATGTGAATAGGATATTATGTTAGTATCTTACGATATGATCTTAAATGATTGATTTACCTCTAAAGAATGTGATGAAAAATGACAAAGGTACAATAAATAGTTCACTAGTGGTTATGGATTTGAGATTCGAAAGCTAAGTAGTCCATGTGAGGCATAAGAAATACAAAAAAAAAATCAAGCTTTGTTTATAATTGGAGACAATGATAAAAGTTTGTTTATAATTAGAGACAATGATAAAAGACATGTTTATTATTCAAAAGTATACGAGAATAATTATTTTGTGGAGAACCCAATTAAAGGTTTCATTCGTAGTAATCTAAGTAGGTGTGAATCTTGATAATGTTAGATGGATGGTTTGATGTATGGTTAAGTTAGCAAATTTGTGAATAAACTAATTATTAATGAGAAAGTGAAAGCAATGATTTAGAAAAAGGAGGTTCAAGTATGGATCAGATGGAAATTCCAAGGACATTTTATTGAGAGGTAACTTTACGTTGATGCTAGATTAAGAATGGTGAGTATTAGTCATGGCTAAACTTAAGAAAGAAATTCCATATTAAGTCACTCTCTAGTGTATTCAGTTCATTTTATAGCAAACCTGCAAGAGAAGGAAGGAACTCTACCAACTAGTATTTAGAAACAAGAAAAAAAAATGTATTGCCTGAAAGAAGGAAAGCGGGGTCAACGAACATCCCGAAAGAGGCGAATGCCGAAGAATGGAAGCAAGAGCATTGGAGATAGTGTGTCAAACCAACTACTTCCTTCTAGTCTCACGTTCCATCTCCTCTCCTTTCAGTCGAGCGCCCTCACTCCTTCTGTACGTGTACGGGAAAGCTCTAGTATGCATTAATGCTATGCATCTGAGGAACACAAAGAGGCATCATTGACAGACCTCTATCTTGAAATGCCTAGGCGGCCTGCCTGATATTCTACGATGACCCTCTAATTGATATCTGATCCAACTGGAAAATTCTCATAGAGCTAAACCTATTGCCCTTTTTATCGAAAAGCTTTAACTTAACATTTATAAATATAAATAGTGGAAAAAAAATTTTAAATCCATTTTATTGAAAAATTTGGCAACACAACAACCGTATTTTGATCTTCCCAAAATTTTCAAAATCTCTATAAAAGTTCAAAACACTTCTATAATTACATCAAAATCTCCACTACAATTTGTGAACTTCAAGTCCATTCACAAGCAATCTTAACAATCACTTCATTAATCTTAAAAAAAGACGAACATATTAATGTGTTTAAATTTAAAACATTCATATACATGCATTATTTACACAAAATACATTTCAAAACATATTCACAAATATGCAGATGTTTCCAAAAATGTTCACTAGGCAAAAAATGCTTACATAACAATACGTGACGAAGTTGACTAATCATAAAGTAGAGTCCCTACTATTGAAATCTCCAAACGTACACTTGGAAAGTTTTATTTTGAAATATTGACTATAGGTGTCACTGTTGTGACGTTGACACATATTTTCTTTTTTTATTTTTAGTTAGAATGTAATTAACTAAAACATAAGTAATTAAAATACAAGTAATTAATTAATTAAAATATAAACATTTTTATTTCTTAATATTTTTTACAAACTAACAACTACCAATGATAACAGAGATCATTCATTTTTCTTAACCAACTATCATAATTATAAAAATTATATCTTTTTTATTTTTAATATATTCGTTCTTATTTTTACTATCTTTTTCTCGTATAAACCAATCACCACCTTAATTGTTGATGTGGGAGAAGACGTAAAGATGCCCATCCACTGCGATAGTTTTTAAATAAAAGCTGGCATTTATGAACATTTTTTTAATCATTTAATCTTTCATAATCACGGGAATAAATTGTTAAATATATACATATATAATATCTATATACATAAAACCTGACGTAACATATATATACATTACATACACACTTGAACCCAACAACTAATTGTATGGAGTCAGATGACCCATTAACTCGCAAAATACGCTTGTAAAGGAATTATCTTGAACATTCCAAAAGATTTTAAACACTCCGACTATGAAAGTTAAAGGATTGAATGCTGCATGTGCCAATCATTCCAAAATTAGCATCACAAAAAGACTTCTAACAACCATTTGAAAAAGCAAGCAACAACGTCAATGTTTGGATGGGAAGGTTAAAGATTGCTCGACTTGGTGTCTACTTATACTAAGAGACGATGTACACGCTTAGTTAAAACCTCTACGTCCCGTAATCCAGTTGTTGCATAAACTTACAGCATGTCCTCTCATGATGACTGAAAAATGTAGAAGACATTACCTTTGGAGATCTACTCATTTCCATTCCTTACAATAAAAAGTTCCATTCAACTAAACTAAAGAAGTGCTAAAAACCAGGAGAATACATTCCACTGAGACCTCCATTCTTGAGGTACATTTGCACCACCAGCGAACACAAGTTTGATGTAATCCCTTCGGTCAAAAAAATTCTTTAATTTATCTTGACACAGCCAATCACAAAAATTTGGCAGTTGATGCTCTTTAGCATTTTACTGGATCAAGGAAACATAAAACAACAATGCAGTGAATTGTGAAACATCTAGAAGACTAAAAGATTTTTTCGTCTTAATTACTCATAAAGCACCATTTTCTTTCTTTTGGGTCTAATCTTAAGTTTCCAAGACATTTTAAACCTATGTACAGAAGAATGCTATCAATTGTTGTTTTTAGCAGTCCACACACATACATTGACACCATGCAAATGAAGAAATGCATTGTACAGAAGTGACCAAAAAAAGGTCTGTGTCCTTGATTACAATAGCCTCATGGCCGTTTAAGCTCCGCACATATCAAACAGTTTCTGGACTCATTAAGGCCTTACAAATAGTATCTGAAATGAAGATTAAAATCAAGCTCAAAAGCAAGAAGAGTACACAAACTATGTCAATGAATTGCCTAGCCACAGCAAATAAACTATCACAGTTATTGACTATTAAAATATAGGTGACAAATCATACCTTGGAATCGTCAAAGTACATAACTGTCAGCTTTCTTTTCCTCACTCTATGTAGTATCTCTTTCTGACTTGAGGAAGCAGTTTGCCAGAAGATTGTCTCATCTCACAGCCAAGGTCAACCTCCATCAATCTATGATTTTCCTTGGAGCGGATCATCATGAAAGAAACCTTCAATTCATCTCCTTCAGTTATTGAAATAGGAGGGTGTAAGCAGAAAACCTGTTGCATAAACAAAAGCATTAAATTGCATGAAAAATGCAACTGACGAAGCAACTGACCATCAAAGCCCAAAAAGGACTACCATCACGACGTAATCTCAAATACCAGTGTTTTCCACATAATTAAGTAGTCAATGAATTAGTTGGAACTTAAAATCGAAATGCATGGCATATTGGTGGACACCAATGGTCATATTTTGACATTTTGAATGTATATCCAGCCTTAGTAATCGTGGATGGTTAAAAAGTTCAATGGAACCTACTCAATTACATTGTACATAACTCCTTAAGGCCTAGCCTTATTCTTTTGGAAATAAAATTAATTTAATTTCCAAAAACAAATCAAAATGCCCCCGTTCTCTCTTAATAATCATTATAATTTATCATCACAAATACAGGCATACAGACCTGCTGGCCCCAGTGTGTGCCATTATCTATACTAGGAGCAGTTGTCAACTCGATTGCATGCTGAGCTGGATCATTGCCGCTTCCCTGGAGGCCCAGTAACCAAAAAGACATTTTAGCGCCAGAGATTTTAATCTTAAAATCGATCATGATGCTATAACACTCAACTTACCCGGAAATGGACATCAAACCATCCAGCAAAACCACAGAGCCTTGAGTTCTCCAGAGTGATTGATGATGAAAAGTTTGATCTGACTTCAAGAATATCATTCATTGTAGCAGTTAAACAATCAATCTCCTTTACAACAGCTGTTGTTCCTATAACTTGATGTGGATGAAGGTTTTGCCACAATGATGTCTACAGAAAATTCCATAGAATGCACTTTTAAAGTTAATTCCATGGCACGGTCTAACATACCAGATACGCTACAACTTCAAAGAAGGCAGGATCTAAACATTCTTTATCTTTGTATTTGCATAATGTTTACAACAGGAAGAAGAAACATTATCACAGATCACATGCATAAGTACTGGACTGTGTAGGGTCGGATGTCATTCTAGTTAAGGAATATCAACCTGTTATTCAACACCCAACACTCTGTTTATCAAGGTTCGCACTAAATAATACTGTCCAAATGGAAGTATTGCAACAAAAGCTGTACCATATCACATCCCAGGATCAAGTTATTAATAACAAACTGTGGCAGTGCATGTGAACTTCCCTAACATACCACTATATATTGCCATGCGTTAACATTTCTCATGGTTCCAAACCTATAACTACCACTAAAATGATAAAGGGACAAGCCACATGAACTAAACTCTTTAACCGGAATTAGCAACATATAGAGATAGATATATCTGTCCGGTATAACAAACTAGGAACATATGTCACATGTGACATCAAGTAAGAAGTTAGAGCATGCACTATCCTAGATGGAAATTTGGAAACACAAATGGTGCAGGAAGTTGTCATTCAAGCACATAATTATAGTACTGAAGGAGTCAATTCAGAACAAACCTGTAGATAATATTTCCTCTGCTCTTCCTCAAAAGACTTTGTCAAAATGCTCATATCCACACCATAATAAGTTTTGGTGTCCTCCACAAAACCATACCAGTCATCCATTGCTTCAACATAATCACTTTTCTTCTTTTCTCCCAATCCAGACCTAATAGGTGCCATCCACATGCGGGCATGACTTGGATACCTGTAGCGTATCAACAACATAATAACATAATAAGCATCACCGATGGATAATCTCAAAAAAAAAAAAAAAGCATAGGAAAGAAACATCATAATCTGATTGTAGAGTATCAAAGCAGCAGAAGTACAAACTATAAGATTGGAATACTAAACACAAGCCAATGGTCTAACTAAACGTGGAAAATGTGTAGGCTTAGAATTGCTTACATGACTCCGCTGGGTTTCAACCAGCGATCACGTGCAAATATAACTGAATCAAACATGGACTCGCGCAGAAGAAAGTATCCCATCCACTCCGAAATAATAACATCAACTGTCATGAGTCAAATTCAAGACTATATTCAACACTGCGAGGAAACTAGAATCATGAATTAACAATGGAAAATGCAGTTTGCCCTGGTTGGTGGCAATAACTAATTCAATTTTCAGACCTTTCTCTGGCAGGATGATATCCTCCATGGAACCTTCAATCACTTCAACCACATCTTCAAAATTATGTGCCTTGACTAACGTGCGAGCATGCTCAGACATTTTAGTCGCTTCAACTGCATAAACCTTTCTTGCACCCGCTTGAGCCGACCATAAAGCAAGAATGCCACTACCTGTTCCTACATCCAGCACAGTCTGCAGCAAAGGTTCACCAAAACAAACTAGAATTAAACGTAGACAAGGTATGTCTTTTCCTTCTCTTCTGGCTTTTGCATGGCGGAGGATGTCAGGATGGATTAGGGTAGAGAACAGGGGTGTTTGCTGAATAATCACTTTCAAGTTGATCTCTTACCAATCTCTAAAACATCATAAGTCAAATTTGGTAAACACATCTAAATCTAAAAACTTAAATTTCTTAAGGGCATATGAAATGTCACGCATCCAAGAAACGAGAAACGAGAAACGAGCGAAGGTCGCCATGATCTACAAAGGATGGCCCAAATCTCACAACAGGTTGATTTGCCAATATAAAAGCTTAAGCTAAGAAAAAGAACTAGCATTGGATTAAAAAAAAAAGGAAGGAAAACTCCGCAACACAAAACAAAAAAGGTTGGTGCTTTAATGTGAAACAACTTCTGGTTAAGGAAGTGCATGCCTTTCCGTGGAAATGGTGCTTGTTCTGGAAAATGGCGTTAAAATAAGCATCCATGCGCACTCTATCGGAGAGCATCTCCTTTTGGTGATAAAGAAAAGCATAAGTGCAAAAGTAATTTGCGAAATCAACACCCTTGTCCACCACCGCAGCACCTCCTCCGCCGCCGTTCACAGTGACGCTGTTCTGGTGGCTCCCCATAGTAATATGTTTTGCCTATACTCGGTGGGGTTTTAGGGCAAAACTTGCTTTATTGAAGTACCAGGGGTTTGCCTTTGCCCGTGTTTTTAATTAAGTATATATATAAAAATTTTGTATTTAATTAGAAAAAATTAACTTTCAATGAATAAAATGCAATTAAGACAAAAGAAGAGTTTGTTAAAAAAAAAACTTAATTTTCTACAATGTAAAAGTTCTTTAATTATCGATAAATTGACTTGATAAAGAAGCCGCGCGTCATGTTAGTCTACTAACGCTGCGTTTGGTTACCGTCCCCAGTGTGCAGAGACGGAACGAAAGAGAAATTTGGAGACGGAACAGAACAGAAAGTGGAGACAGAAATGTGTTTGGTTGCTGGGGACAGAACATAGAAACTGTCTCCGTCTCGAGGACAGAAATGTGTTTGGTTGCAGGAGACAGAACAGAAAAACTGTCTCAATGACTAAAATGCCCCTTATACTATGATTGTAAATATATAATGAATTGATGATT
>JAOSBN010000008.1:34415580-34429840 GCA_027563595.1 Erythroxylum suave | reverse complement strand
GATAATACAAGTGCAATTTGTTTGAGTAAAAATCCAATTTTGCATAGTAGAACAAAGCATATTGAAATTAGACATCACTTCATACGTAATCATTGTTTGAAAGGTGATATTTGTTTGAAACACGTCTCTACAAGTGATCAATTGGCAGATATATTTACTAAACCTCTTAAAGAAGATATGTTTGTGAATATTAAATTGAGACTTGGTATGTGAGATTTGAGTTCAATTGAATGATAGAAATTATCTGCATACACTTTCACAGTAAAATGGTCAAATTTTTAGATGAACATGCAATTCCATCGGAGAAAGTATCAACATAATCTATATTTATGTTATGAAATGATTCATCTAGATTTTAGAAATATTCCAGTCGACTAATTGGAGTTTAAGTCGACTGATGTTGAGGTAATAGTCGAGTAATCTTGATCTACACGTTGACTAATGCATCAGGTGAAAATTTGATTAAGTGTTTTAGAGACATTCTAGTCGACTATTTTAGCCTTAGTCGACTAATAGTCTTCGACTAGTCTACTATTAAGATGTTAGTCGACTACAATTTCTACACCTGATTATCCCACATTTGTTAGTCTTAATGGTTTTTGCTTATTGACCTAGACCAACATTTTATTGTTCCTGTTGATTTATCTTTATTTGTGATTGCAATCTTTAGCTTAATGTTTGTTTCCACCTATATGTGAATGCTTAATGTTTGTTTCCACCTATATGTGAATGCTTAATGTTTGTTCCTTTTCATGTGTGTTATAATTTTTTTTATTATGACAAAAAGGGGGAGACACATAAGGATTTCAAAAAAAAATTGAATGCAAAGGATACATAAGGGTTTCTAAAAAATTGAATGCAAAATTGTTTGTTGATTACAATTTTGGGTTGCAATATTATGGATTCATTGTCTATATTAAGTCATTGATTGAGGGGGAGTCAATCTAACCAAAAAGACAAGGCACAAAGACCTTGATCAATTTTTTCTTTTTTTTTAATTTCTTAAACAATTCTTTGTTTTGTCATTATCAAAAGGGGGAGATTGTTGGACCAATGGAGGTTGACAAATTAAATCCTTTTTTGTTTTGATAATAATAAAACTTAGAGAATTTGTTAAGTAATAATTTCAGGTTAATTGTAATAAATTGAGGATGATGGAAGACAAGTTGACTAAGGATGACACAAGTTGACTATTATGCTGGTGATGATTTTCAAGTCAAATGAAATTTAAATAAAGTTGACTTATGAAGACCAAGATTGCAATAATGAGTATCAAGATATAAACAACGAGTATTTCTTGAGAAGATCTTGCTTGCAGAATTCAAATATATATCTCAAACAATCCAATATTGTAGATTTTATGAGATATGTCCGTTGGAGAACTGGATAAGTCGACTATCATGTTGCAAGTCGACTATCAACAATCAGACCTGTGAATTGGATTAAGGGACTAGTCGACTATCATGGAGTTAGTCGACTATTCGAAGAGCGGAGCTAAAAGTTTTATAAAAAACATTGGTACTAGTCGACTATCACTTGGAATACAAGTTGACTATAATGCATTAGTCAACTATCAGTTACAGCTGAATAAAATTTGACTTTGTCAATTGATTTTAAATGGGAGAAAATCTTCATACAATGACTAGGAGCATTCTACAATAGTTAGGAGAAGTCTGCAATGTTCATAAACATCTTGAAGCCTTCAAATAAACACACACACTTCAGAGGATCAATTACACAAGTCCAAAGAGAAGCATACTTGCTATAATTCAAAATTATTCTCACATTCCTCTCAATTTTGCTACTTAGCCCATATTAATTGTATTCAGCTGTACTGAGTGTTACTACTTCATCTTTATCATTGTTATTATTGTGAGTTGAGTGATCGGAGGAGAATTGCTTGGAAGGTAGGATTTGTGCCCAAAAAAAAATCATCTGTGAGGTGTTACTTAAGCCAGAAGTAAAGTGGATTGAAGAGTTCACATTGAAATATAAAGTGTGCAGTAAACAGCTTTGGCAAAATCCTAAGTGGGAGCTTAGATAGAGGACATAGGTCTTAGCACCGAACTTCTATAAAAATTTGTGTTCCTTTCTTCTCTACTCTTTTACATTTCAATTGTGTTTTTGTTTTTTTTTTCCTGTTCCAATTAATTGTTTTGTAGCATCTCACAAAAAAAATTAAAAGATCTATTCAACCCCCCCTTTTAGATCATTTTCAATAAATGCCGAAATGCAAAACAATTCAAGGCTAATAATGTCCATGTGCTCTGATGAATTTCTGATATATCATTTTCAGTCATTTTTTGATATAGGATTGACTTTGCCACCAAAATAGGGGAAGTAAAAAAATCCTTTGGCCAGTTCATTTGGAAATGAGCGTATAAACCAAAAGGAAAGAAAACAAAGTCAGCATATATTAGTATTACTCCTGGTAGCCTCGGTGACATGATCATCGTTGGATTTTAATTCCATTTCTTGACTTAAGAGAATAATTTGGAGAAAGAAAATGGAATAAGGAAATGGGATTCTAACTGTTAGATACTTTTGAATTGGGGATTAACAGAATAATCGACTTTTGCCTTTTTAATTACTAAAAGTTCACTAATTATTAGGCTAAGAGTAACAAAAAATTATGCCTATTATCTATTACTAACTGCATATTATTAGGTGAAAATTAAGACAAATTAATGTGGGCAGTTAAACCACAAGCGGAAGGAATAAGATGGTCTGACTCTGAGTGGTACGTGAAAGGTATAAAAGTTTTACTGAAGTAGATTTGAAATGAAGGATGATAATGATTGAAACAAAAAAAAGTGTTGTGTAGACCCACTAACTTCTTTGATTAAACTGAGACAAACCATACTGTGAGCCATAGAGCTACCTTTTTTTCCCCTTTTCCTAGATTCAGAAACATATAGCTTGTGCTATTTGAAATACATTATGTTTACCATTACTAATCATCAAATTCTTACTAACAACATATTATATCTATAAAATTTTTAAGTGTATGTGAAGAAGTTATGGTGTTTTCCCTTGTAGCTTATCCAATCTGAAATCTTCTTAAAATTTATCTTATTTTAGAGATTTTTCATAACAACTTTAACAATATTAGTCCAAACAAATTTTTATATAATGCAACTTGCAAAACCTTTGGTTGCTAAACAGTTGATTTTAGTCCAAAAAAACCATTTTTTTCTAAAAGGAAAAGAAATTCTAAGTTAAGATAGATATGAACATAAAATAGGGTAAGTTATCAAGATTTGAAAATATTCCTTTGTTATTCAACTTAGTTATTCCTTGTTTCTCTTATTTTATAATGTATCAGGAATATATCGGACAATCACTTGTCAGGAACTTATCAAGCTCATGATTTAAAAGGTAATGATTTTAACTTTGAAGAACAATATGATGCATATCATATAATCAACAAACAATGCAAGATTTTATCAGTTAAATATATAAACAATAGAGGATATATTCAAGACCACTAAACAAGTAATGCACCTTAAACTACCCTCTCGAACAAACATTTACTTCTAATTTTATTTCTAATAGTTCAATTACACGTTTATATTGAGTTAGAAGTTATACTGTCTTGTGATTTTGTTGATATTCATTCTTGTTTGCTAGGATTCATTATTACAACCTTTATATAAGATCCTAAAACTACTGCAGTTTAAGAAGAAAAAGTGAGTTGAGAAATTCAAAGTCACTGATATCTTTATTAAGTATATTAAATTTTATAGTTTAGTTATCCAAGTGTTTAAATCCTATTAGTCACTTCAAAAGAGATAATTTTAAATAAAATAATAATTTTTATGTTTATATTGATGAATCATCAAATAAAAGAAAAACAATTGAAAGGCATCATTGAAGTTTTAAGGGCTTCTCTCTCTCTGATATGTGCTTAATTGATTGTATAATTATTCCATAGCACTTAACGATTAATGACTTGAAATTGCTTAAGATATTTACTTTGACTCATATGTGGTTTTAATAACAATTCAGAACAAAGGAGTTAAAGTGAGTTGAAAGCATGATATTTGAACTATTTTTTAAGATTAATTTTTACTTGTCTTCATGGAGTAAGAAGAAGAAAATTAAAAGATATGAAGAAGACAAGAAAAAAAAGAAAACACAAAGAAGAAGAATCTTAGTTGCTCACAGCATGCAGTTAGAAAAACAAGGAAGTAGAAAGATGTGCATGTGTAATGCAAAAATGTGAATTTAAAGGATGATGGACAGTAATAAAGTGACACCAAGGTGAGAAGAAAATGTTGGGATAAAACATCAAGGCACACCAACAAGCAAGGAAGACAAAATGACAATCTAAGATAAGAAGCAACATAGTAGCCAAATGCATGAATAAAATGACATAAAGTGCAGACGTTAATTGGCAGGGAGTAGCAAAATGCACAACTAAAGGACTTAAATACAGATCATACGTTTTACTTAAAACACAACAATGTCTATCTT
This sequence comes from Erythroxylum suave, assembly GCA_027563595.1. Classification (NCBI taxonomy): domain Eukaryota; kingdom Viridiplantae; phylum Streptophyta; class Magnoliopsida; order Malpighiales; family Erythroxylaceae; genus Erythroxylum; species Erythroxylum suave. The sequence continues at coordinate 34,425,364 of JAOSBN010000008.1, read as the reverse complement.
TCTTGCAATTGTTTTCTATGAAATGCAAACATTTGGCCAATAACATTAGCAAAAGCTTAGGTTTTAAAAGAGGGCACTGATAAGATTGAATTATCTTATATTTTCTTATGTATTTCTATAAGATTTCAATCCTATTATTAAGATAAAATGCTTAGTTTGTGTTGACTACTAGGTTGGATATGTTGATATATATTTGAGACCAAAAAGACAAGATTCTAAAGCAAATTGGGGCATAAATGTTTAACAAAGAAAAGATGAAGCAAAATGCAGCCTTACTTGAAGCACAAAACGACAACCCATGAAGGAAAATTGAGTAGGAAATGATGACGTCAAAGAAGAGGAAGCTAGCGTTTAATGCTAGCTGAGTTAACCTATGTGTCTAGCTTAAATGCTAGCTGTGTTAAACATATGCATGTTCATGCTAGCCTTTGAGAGTTGAAAAGGGTGAGAGGCCGACGTTGCGAAAGGAACAAGGAGAGGGACAAGAAACCCTCCACTTAATTCATCAAATCACACAACAATAGAAAGAAGATACAATAAAGAGTGGAGCTGGCATAGAAGAAAAGTAGAACTGTGTGAATAATAGGATGGCACAAATTTTATTGTTTTATTATTTCTTTCTCTCATTAGAAATTGATTGTGTTATTTTATGTTAATTGATTTGGGATTTGTGTATGGATAAACAGATTTTTGTTATTGGTCAGTTATTTGTGTGTGAACTTATAGGGTATTGTGAAAGGATGATTTTAATGCGTTCATTAAATCATTTGAATACATATCCATTACTAAGAATTTCAATATAATTCGTAACTGTTATGTTGAAATTCATGTGTAGCGTTTAATAATTCGTAATCATTAGGCATAACATGACATAGGTTAAATGACACATCGTATATGGTTGTTACCTTGATTAATTGGATTTCCTAATTCTTAATGCTACTGCCTAATTAAATCTAGAGATCGTATCCTAGGTTAATTGGTAACTAGGTTTAATCAACGATCATATCTTGATTAAACAAAACCTAAGGGAAAACTCAGGTTAATTATTAACCCACCATTAATAGTTTCTAGTAGAGGTTTAAGATCAACAATCAAGGAAGTATGCTTAATTAAGATCTAGTCCGAGATTGAACTAAAGAATCGATCCCTATCGAATTCCCTAATTTAACCATTTTTCGTATATTTTCTTAAATTTTTTTTATTAGTCTAGCTTCATTTTATTTTTTATATTCCAAAATCTAAACCCCCTTTTTTTCTAAACACCAATTAATTTCATTTTATAAGCTAACCAAACAATCCCTGTAGGATCGACCTAGACTTCGCACTGCTACAGTAGTAGTCTAGTTATTTTATTTTGGCTAGCGTTACGATGCGCTGTTCAATTTTGGAAACGCTAGCATTTAGGAGTAGAAAAGGGTGAGATGCTAACTTTTGAAAGGAACAAGGAGAGGGATGAGAAACCCTACACTTAATTCGTCAAATCGCACAACAGTAGGGAGAAGATATAATGAAGAGTGGAGCCGGCAGAGAAGAAAGCAAGAGTTGTGTGAATAATGGAGTGGGATAAATGTTTATTTATCCCATTATGAATAGTAGATAGTAAAGAAGCTTAGGCAGTAAAGAAGTAAGCTAAAGATTTTGGTGGGGATAATTTGTATGGGGTTGAAACATTTTCTTGGGAGACCCATGAAAGGCTACACATCCTGACACCGGTTCGGAGGTGACATCGACGTCGATGGTTCGGGTTAAGTAATTTTTTGTTGTTTTTTCATTAGAAATTAATTGTGTTATCCTATGTTAATTGATTTAGGTTTTTTATATGGATAATCAGATTTTCATTATTGTTCGGTTATTTATGTATTAACCCATAGGGCATTGTGAAAGGATGATTTTATTGCGTTCATTAAATCATTTGATTGCATACCCATTGCTAAGAATTTAGATATAATTTGTAATTGTTTTGTTGAAATTCAAGTGTAGTGACTAACGATTCGTAATCATTATGGATAATATGGCCTAGGTTAAATGACACATCATATGTGGTTGTTATCTTAATTAATCAGTTTTTTTAATTCTTAGTGCTACTGCCTAATTAAATCTAGAGATCGTATCCTAGGTTATTTGGTGGTTTTAATCAACGATCGTATCTTGATTAAACAAAACCTAAGGGAAAACTTGGGTTAATTTTTAACCCATAATTAATAGTTTCCAAGAGAGGTTTGAGAACAACAAATCAATGAAACATGCTTAATTAGCATGTAGGTCAAGATTGAACTAAAGAACTGGATCCTTACCGAATTCCCCAAATTTACCATTTTTCGTATATTTTCTTAAATTTTTTTATTAGTCTAGCTTCATTTTATTTTTTTTATATTCCAAAATCCAAAGCCCCCTTTTTTTCCTAAACACCAATTAATTTCATTTCATAAGCTAACGGAACACTCCTAATGGGATTGATCTAGAATCACCACTACTACAGTTGTAGTCTAGTTATTTTATTTTGACTATTGTTATGATAGGCCAATCAGTCGTGAACAGTATGCTTGGACCAACAATTAAACAGAACAGTAGCTGCTAGAGAGAACAGAAGGGAGGCATAGTAGAACATGAGGGTTTCAGCTAGGATAACGTGGGGCTAAAACATTTTCTTAGGAGAGACCCTATGAAGGGCTAGATGTCTCGACTATGGTTTGGAGGTGACATTGATGCCGATGACCCATGTTAGTTGTATTTCACTATTTTTGTTGTTTTTTTTTCTCTCATTAGAAATTGTTTTTGTTATCCTATGTTATTTGATTTGGGTTTTATACATAGATAATCGTATTCTCGTTATTGTTTGGTTATTTTTATATGAACCCATTGGTTATTGTGAAAAGATGATTTTAATGCATTTATTGAATCGCTTATTTGCAAACCCGTTGCTAGAATTTCAATATAATTTTTAATTGTTATGCTGAAATTCATATGTAGCGACCAATGATTTGTAATCGTTAGGGATAACATGACCTAGGTAAAATGATACGTTGTATGTGGTTGTTGCTTTGATTAATCAGTTTTCCTAATTCATAATGCTACTGTCAAATTAAATCTGGAGATTGTATCCTAGGTTATTCGATAGTTAAGTTTAATTAACGATTATATCTTGATTAAACACTTTCTAAGTGAAAACTTTGGTTTATTATTAACCCATGATTAATAGTTGCTATGAGAGGCTAGAGAACAACAAATCAATGAATTATATTTAATTATGGTGTAGGCTGAGATTGAACCAAAGAATCAGGTCCTACTAAATTTCCCACTTTTATCATTTTTCGCATGTTTTCTTTAATTTGTTTTTATTGGTCTAACTTCATTTTATTTCCTTATTTCAAAATCCAAACCCCCCTGGATTACCTATTGGGTTCGTTGTTTATCCCGAACCAATTTTTACACATGGCATTTCCATTCATTTTGTGGATAACCTTCAATCAATGCGTTAACCCGATAGTTTTATTCGTTCTTTAGTCGATTCCTCTTTTATCTTTAACCAAACCAATTGAAGTGGATCACCTAGAAATCAGATTTGTCACCCCCTTACCTAAACACCAGTTACTTTCATTTTGGAAACTTTGCACAGACTCTCAATGGGATGTACCCATACTTAATACTATTATAGTAGTAGGTTTAGTTATTTTACTTTGACTAGCATTACAATGCGCTGTCAATTTTGGCATCGTTGCCAAGGAGTACAGTGCTTTAGTTGTTATTTGTGATTTTAATTGGTGTTTTGTTTATGTTTCTTGTAATTAGTTCTTTTCAGTTATTTCGTGATCCTTTCTTTATTATGTTTCTTATTTATGATTTATAAAAAAAAATCATAGCTGGAAGTAATTTTTACTTTAACTCTTATCCTCAATCTTATAACCATGGTTGGGCTGATCAACCTAACTATAGTTATGGATGGGATAATCATCAAAATTACTTCTATGACAGTTTGAAGGACACACAACAATGCCCGTGTGGACCAAAAGCTTCTTGTCATAACTTTGATACACCTTTAGATGACTATATTAAGACCAGTAATGTTGGTCATCTTCAACTTCAACAGGATATGTAGTAGCTTTAAGTGAGAATACAATAGAACCAACTAGATATCTTACAATTCTAATAGGATAAAAGGCAATCTTAGTGTTGTTACCAAGATTCAGAGAGTCAACACCACTCAAGTACATCTATAAAAGAATTGCTTAATATTGTGGCTACTAACAATCTTCAAATTCAACAGAATAAACAGCAACTATAATAAAATACATGGAAGTTTTTTTAGCAAGATGTACAGTAAATCCGACAGGATACTCTGCAATTATATTAAAATGCATTGCCTCAATGGGGAGATATCACTCATATGGAACCAGAAAGCGAAGAGGAGTAGCCATATCAACCCGAGGTGTACCTAATAGATGTTAGTGCAGAAAACTTAGTGATTGATGAGGAGCTTGCTAATTTTGACGAAAATACTCAATGAGTTGCATGTATTGAAGAAATTGAGGAGGAGCTTGAAGCAGAATATCATACATCATTTGGCTCAGAGGTAAGTACTAAGTCCGTAATTATTTTTGAGACAGGCTGGAAGAATTAAATGAGGAAGAAAAAGGGGAAGAGTCATTTGAATTATTTTAAAAGAGTAAGGACTCGGTATAGATGAAGAATCTGAAGTTATGAAATTCTCTAGTCAATTCTTGATTAGAGAATCAATTGACGAGAGAATTTCATAGCAAATTTAACATATGCTTTTACTATTGTGATTGATCGATGTGCATTATCTTTAAAAGTGTAGTGACTAGTAGTAGACAAAGCTGGTGAGATTTTAAGCCTTATTTGACTAACACATTCATACAAGCCTCGTTGTCTTTTGATAATGTGTGTCCTTCATGGCATTTACATCCTGATTTTGTCTCGAATTTTTATTCTAGACTTCATTTTTATCATATGCATCAACATGGATATGATAAGTCATTGTTTGATTTTCTGAACTATATTAGCCAAATAGCCTACCCATAAATAATTATCCTTTTTGATAAGCCCCCTTGAGCTTTGCCTTTTCTTTATGTATTAGCCACATTACATGCTTTAACCTATCCAAATGTCCTTCACAAGCCTTGAAGCTATTGGAATGCTTGTCTATTGTTAAGTTTGTGGATATACAAAAGTATAAGTGTGGGGGTAAGCATATGTACAGGTTGGTTATAATGTTGGGATGTTATTTTATGCCTTATCATTAAACTTCTCATTATGTAGTTTATTTTAATTTTTATAAGTGAAAAGAAAAGAAATGGAAAGAAAGCAGGAAAAGAGAAAAGGAAAAGAAAATAAAAGAAAAAGAAAAAGAAAACAAATGAATTTCTTTTTACATAAATGTATCAACGAGGAAATGCATATGTGGTTTGCAAAGTTATCCATGATTAATGCATCATCCTAGAGTTGTAATAAATGTGTTATTATAGTATATATTGAATATGAGGTAGATGTTGGTTTGGAAGGTTAACTCTTTTGTGGTTTCAATATGTTGTCATCAGTTGTATGAGTGATTGCTTTGGATTGTTATATGCTTCATATGGTTTATTTGTGTGAGTTGAATTGAGTTATGAAATATAAATGTTGCATTCTTTATAGCTGACGGTACCCAATTTTTTATGAGTGTTAACTTATGTACTTGATGTCGTATTGAGTGTTGCTTTGTTTCACTAGCTTCATGGCTGTCAAGTTACTTGACCCAAATACATCTCACTTTACCTTTACCCATATTACAAACTCAAAAAGTCTTTTGATTCATGAATTTGTATGTGAACTTTAATGGTGGAGAAATGAAATGATATGCAAAGTTATAAATTGTCCTGATCAGGAATGTTATTTGAGTATACCCATGAACATATCATGTTTAAACACATTTTCCAAGACTACCATTAGATGACTCAGTTTTTAAAGATATTGAATGTTGATTGATCATAAGTAAAAGCTTAGTATGATAAGTTTTTGCTATGATTTTTGAAAGTCATTCATCTTTGGTTATGATTATGTATTCTTAGAACATATGGGAATTGAGTAAATGTTTTTGGGTCTTTGAGCTTAATTTTGATGTATTGCTCAAAGACGGCCAAAAGGTAAATGGGGGGGAAATTGATATGTACTTAATTGGTTGTATAATTATTCTATAACAGTTAGTGATTAATGACTTGAAATTGCTTAAGATACTCATTTTGACTCATATGTGCTTTTAGGCATAATTCGAAAGCAAAGTTAAAGTGAGTCGAAAGTACGATATTTGGGTCATTTTTTTGAAGATTAGTTTTCACTTATCTTTATGGAGTAAGAAGAAGGAAATTAAAAGATAAACAGAAGAAAAAAAAGAAAATACAAAGAAGAAGAACCATAATTGGTCACAACATGGAGTTGAAAAAAAAAAGGAAGTAGAAAGATGTGCATGTTTAATGCAAAAGCGTGAACTTAAAGGATGATGGTCAATACTAAAATAGCACCAAGGTGAGAAGAAAATGGTAACTGCTAAGATAAAACACCAAGACGCTAGGATAAGCAAGTTGGAAGCAAGGAGGACAACATGACAATCTAAGATAACAACTAACACTGTGTCCCAAAGCATGAATTAAATGACGTGTAGCTTAGGTGTTGATATGCAAGGAGTAGCAAAATGCACAGCTAAGGGAATTAAATGCAAACCATCCGTTTTACTTAAAACGCAACAATGTCTACATTTTATGCAAACGTTATGCATTAAATGAAGACGTTTGGCCAATACCAGTAATAGAAGTGTGTGGTTTTAAAAAAGGGCATAAACAGGATGCTTGGATGGATAATTAATTTAGTTAAATAAAATAGTAGTTAGCGATAGAGAATAGAAGGGAGGTGCAGTAGAATAGGAGGGTTTGGCTAGGATAATGTGGGGTTGAAGCATTTTCTTAAGAGAGATAGATGAAGGTCTAAATGTCCCGACTCTAATTCGGACGTGACATAGACGCTGACTATTGGTTTATGCCCTGCAGCCAATTACTTTGGTTATAACTTAGTGACAAATTATTTAAAGGCATTATTTATCTTGTGCATGTTTAGATGTATATGATAAAGTCCATGGATTAATTGTACATTGCAAATAAAATTATAATGAGATTATAATTATGAGATTCATATTGCATTTATGTATTATTCCTAAATGTTCCTAGTCATTGTTCTATTAAGATTGGACATTGATAGAACATAAAAAGACTAGCATATGAGCTAATTTGAAACTTTTTCCTAGGAGGAATGAGATAGATAAAGATCTTCACACTATTTAGTGATTGCTGTAGAACCGTCTAGTAAGAAAGATAAATATTCAAAAGTATGTTACACTTTGGACAAAAAACAAAAGGAAATTTTGTGTGAATGGTTGAAAAGTCTAAAGTTTACCGATTGTTGTATTTTAAACTTGGCATGGTGTGTGGACATGAGGAATTACAAATTATTTGGGAAGAAAATTCATGATTGTCATGTGATTATGCAAATTATTTGAGAATTAAAGTCATAGTTTAAGAAGTACAAATTATTTGAGAAAAAAAGTCATGATTAGGAGTTCCTACCAAATAAAGTTTAAGAAGTTATATCATAATTAAGTTTGTTTTTCTAAAAACTTAATGATTGTTGTGTTTTGGATGATGTTTTAGGGAGTAATTTGTTAAGTATTTAGTGATAAATTAAGTCTTGAGTGTGTGTTTTTGTGTTTAAATATGTTAGTTTACGTGTTTAAGTGTTTTTATTGGTTAGTATGAATTTTTGATCGTAATTGTTATATTCTTTTGGTACCTTGATCTATGTGCTAGTATTGTAAGGAAAACAGGGAAGAACGGTGAAGATTTGAAGAGTTTTGGACCAAAAAGCATAGGCCACGATTGTGTACATCAATCATGATCATGACAGAAAAGGAAGAGCCAGCAGCAGCCAGGCCACGATAGTGCACATTAGGTCACGATCGTGATAGAAAGCATCAAGTTAGGCCACGATCATGCACTTTAGGTGACATTTGTGACACAAAGGTTAAAGCACCGACCACGATCGTAACACACAGGGCCACAATCATGCCCTACGTCGGAATGACATGAAAACTCAATTTTTGAATGATTTTTCAAACCATTTTATCCCGAGTTTGACCTAGGGCTGCTACAAAATAAATAGAACATTATATGATAGCAACTGGAGTCTTTGGGAGAGTGAAACGGTCATATAAAATTAGTGAGATTCTACAAAAATCCAAAAGAGATCAAGCGATTGAGGAAGGAGACGAAGGAAGAGAGGCAAAGAGATATGTTTGACGCACCATACTTCCTAAACAGGTAGTTTCCCGGAGTCAAGACCTCCAAGATTCATTCTAACTGTATTTTTCTATTTTTATTTTGATTTCATTCATGTATGGGATCTAGATATTGATTGGGAAATTTTGTAGTTGAGTGTTAATCTTTTGTCTAAACTCACCTTCGGGTTCTTTATTTTTTAGATTAATAAAGTTTTTTATAATTGTGTTATATTCGACTTAATCGTGATTCAATTTTGATTCTTCATAACTTAGTAACAAAATGAGAGGGTGATGCGAGTGAAAATCATTGATTTAGGCTAATGAGAGTTAGGAAAATCGATAGGTAGAGAGTTAAATCAAACCGGTAGAGTCGTGTAATGAGAGATCGAGCATAGATTTTTTGTAGGATAATACACAACTTAGAGCTTATTTACGTTTTGGGTCAACCGTAAATCTAAAGATTACGATTCCATAATTCAAACTAGGGATTATCAATTAGGGTTAACAATTATAACTTGAGAGATAGTAATTCACCCTAGGATCGTCTAGACCTGTTAAGTCGGAAATTACATAATTGGGTATATTTTCTTTAGTTTTGAATTAAATTCCCCTTTCTCTCAATTGGTCATTTCTAGGTTGATTTCTAGATTATTTGTGTGAGCTGGCTATTTTGTGACTTTTTGGCACTTTAATTTCTCATATTTGATTATCGATTAATTTTAATTTCTGTAGTAGTTGTTTAATTAGGTATTGCAAACTTAACTGCCTTTAGATTTTAGGACTAGTTCCTTTCCTCATGGGATTGACACCTTAGGTACTACGCGAACGACCCATGAACTTGTGGTAATTACCAAGGTTATAAACAGTAAAACTTAGCGCCTGTAACCTTGAGCAAACACTTAACATCATCTAAAATAAAGTTGGCTAAAATGGAAAAACTAAGAAGGGAAATTCTAGTAATTTTGTGCAAATTAGAAGGGAATTTCCCTCTAAGCTTCTTTAACTGTATGGAACATCTACCTATGTTTTAGCACACGAGGCTAAACTTGTTGGTCTAGTTCAATATCGATGGATGTACCCATTTGAGAGGTAATCATAACAAATATTTAAATTAAAGTAATAACATGTTTTAACAACAGAATTGTAACAACCCTATTCCTTAATGTAGGTATTTGCATCACTTAAAGAAAAATGTCAAAAAAAAAGGCTAAAGTTGAAGGTTCAATATGTAATGTTTATTAAAAGGAGGAAGCAATTACATTTTTTCACATTATTTCGAGCCGCATTTGCACACAAGAGAAAGAAAAGTTCCTTGTAATGACGATCGAGGAGGAACGAGTGATGATGATGGTAACCTACCCATTTTCATATATCTTCGATGAACATATGTGTTAGTAGTGTGCCCTAGGCCAATGGATATTTGTGATTCATGTATTAACATTATGACTTGTTAATAATATATTA
>JAOSBN010000008.1:34388534-34413614 GCA_027563595.1 Erythroxylum suave | reverse complement strand
TGATAAAATGAAAGAAGCATGAAAGAGCAAATTGTGATTGACTAAATTGAGCATAAATTGATTGTGTTTGGGCAAGAGTGGAATCGTTTCGTTAGTCACATGCATGTTGACGTAAAGCCTTCTCCCGGCTACCCGCTTGTGGCCTACGAGATCCGAAAATGGACTCGTTTTGTTCACGAAGTAAACCAATGGTTTCTCTGTTTTGTTCACAGAACCTCGAGCCGATTGTTTGTGCATTTGCATTTTGGCATGTTAAGTTGTGTTGTGATGTTAAGATACATCAATTATGTCTTATGTGATGATGATTTGAATTGTGTTTCGTATGCCAATATGGAGGTATGTGTATATATGTACATATGTAAGGGTGAATGTGTGGCTCATTGCCAATGGCTATAAATATTTTAGCCATTGAGCTATGTAGCTCAACCGCCAAATTTTCCCTCCTCAGGTGAAATTCGAGAAGATCAGTGATCCTTGCAAGGCATTCGAACTCCATAATAGATATAAGACAATTGTACTAAGATAGTGATTTGGATAGCTTATTCAGCATATTAACATTGAGCATTTTATGTATTTTGGTTTAAAGTTAATATGTATGTTGGCATGTAACAAACTCTCACTGTATTTAAGAATGAGATGGTGAAATTAAATTCCTTTCTATGTATGATTCTGTAAATTTAAAGACTTGGGAAAAAGGTGAATTATACATGTGCATGATCTTACTTGTTGAATTGCCAAAGGTTGTTAGTCTCAGAGTAGCATATTAGAATTGGAGAGATCATGTTCTGAATTCAAAGGAAAATATAGAGGAAGACTATATCTTCTGTGATGATGTCACCAATAGACGCAAAGGAAAAACACAGACAAAAGGAATCGTTTGTGATGATGTCATATACAGACGCAATTGAAAGACAGATGCGAGAAACATAGACGACACATCAGCATATAGACGACACATCAGCACACAGATGACACGTCAGCACATAGACAGCACATCAGCACATAGACGACGCGTCAGCACACAGACGATAGGAAAGATAGATGATAGACGAAAGACAAACGATAGAGGTCAACACAGCCGATAGAAAGTCAACTATAGACGATAAACAAAACACAGAAGAAGAAGTTTGGAAGTTATGCTAACTGACCCGAAGCATGTATATATGCAAATTATGGACTCACCAACGCTATTCATTGACATAATTGGGCTTGAATGGAGATGGGCCAAAAAGGGGTTAGTTATGAATTCAAGTGGTTGTGTAAAAATGTTTAGATCTCTGAAATGAGATGCAATCGTTGGGCTCCAGAAACGGGGTCTGACAATTTTACCGATAAGCTTCATAAGAGCTGTATCATGGGTTTCTAACCTATATACCATCCTAAGGGTTTATTATGTAAATGGTTGTCCAAAATTGTAAGTGATTTTCTAATGTTAATACTTTTCCATTAATCAATACAAGTTCAAAAATTAAGTTTGAATTTAAACAAACACTATAGTACATGACATTGTTACACCACATGAATCGAGAAAGCAAGTTCTTCGTATGACTTTTAGGCTCGTGGGATAGTTTACCGATAAGGCTCATGGGAGCTGCATCATAGGTTTCCAGCTTATATACTATCCTACGGGTTTATTATGCCTCAAATCATCCTTCATTATACAAGTCCATATACTAAGGTACGAGTAATAAATAGTTATGTAATCCATACATCTACTCATCAATTATCCAAATAAGACTCGAACATAAATCCTTAGACTATTAAAGCAGAACATAAAAATTGATCAATGATTCTAAGAATTTTACAAACAACAACACAAAGCCAACAACTCCCCTGCATTTATACAAAACTCAAAGACAAATACTCATACTATTAAAGCAAAATATATGGTAGAAATTAGTTGGAAGACTTAGCTGGATAGATGGATAACCACATACTATAAAGAAGAAGGAAGAGGTTGGATGATTACTGTCAAGCTCTTGAAGGTAAAACATGGCCTGTGAAAAAGACAATTTTGTATTTAATATATTACACTTGTTCATAAACTTATAGTGTGTGTTGTTTGACTTATTTCATGTTTAAGAATTGACTACGATAGTTGTTATATTTTTATTAAAAAATTGCTCTCTTTATTGATATAAGTTCCTTATTGTTTGAGAATTAGATAGTTGTTGTATTTTTTATTAACAATTATATCGAATTTAGAATTTGTGAATAATTTAGGAGTTTCACTTTGAAGTTCATTAAAAAAAATTAAACTTATCTTTGTCTTTAATTTTGGGCCACCATCACTAATTAGGAGGTGACATAACATAGTCATGTCTTCATTATAAAATTTAATCAACTGTGATTTGTTTACGTAAATGATCCAAAAGGATTAAAGTTACTTGTTTAAGTTCTTAGATCATCTATATATCTATTTATTAATTATGTTTTATACTTTAACAATACAAACATTGAAAATTCTAAGTGGTTCTGTAGCTATTGAAACATAAAATTTTGAACTAAAGTTTTGTAATATCCAAATGCTAGTGATTGTTCCTACAATAAAGCATAATGACCCTTCAACATGTTTCCTCTTGTAAGCAAACTTCAGAAAAATATGGTCTATCGATTTCTATACATAAAATAGGTAATTACAAGTTAATAACATCATCTTAGAACAAAGTCGACCAAGCAGATAGATACAACACGTAACACAATAGTTATAGGCATTTTATCGAACACCTTATAGACATGAAAAATTCATCCCAAGATTCAAATCCAAATCACATGTTTTTCCTTTCATCACTAATGTTAACACATTCCACGCTACATCCATTCACAGACAATCCAAACTATGCAATGAACGCATATATAATCGCCACTTCAAAATTGATCACATTTTCAAAACACATGAAAGGAAGCACAAATCATTCCAAATAAAAAAGGACCTACAACTTACCTCGACAGCTAATCAGCATGATGATGACGAGAGAACAAAAATCATGCAAAATCTAGAAGACAGAAGCTCATCCAATCAGGAGAAAACGAAGAAGAAAAAAGGGCACTAGAGAGTAGGAAGAAATTTTTATGTACACACCAAACAGTTCAAAAAAATAAAGAAAATGATGTCATTTTTTCATATATATGAATCAAAATTTAGCGACAAATTACAAAAACAGTCGCCAAATCTTTATACACAATCAACCTTTTAATGACGCCATTTGCATACACAGTCAACACTTTAGTGACGCCATGCACACTTCGTCGGTAAACAAATTATTTGACGACAAACTTTGAAAAATAGTTGCGAATTGTTTACACATACGCTATTACTTATTGATCGCTAAAGATGATATTTGGTTCGTCACTAAATCTTGATACAACATCGACCTTTTAACAACACTATGTATAATTCATCACTAAATGCAATATTTAGCGACGAATTACCTATTGGTTGTCAATCTTTATAATTTTTATATTTTCCAAAATTTTTGGTAATATATAAATTATATAAAATAGTATAGAATTTATATATAGTAAATACAGTTTTGTGAGACCATTTATGTATTTTCAAATCATATATTTTAAAAGAAATTAATAAGAAAAATTAATTTATTAATCTAGATTTTATATTTATAGAATTTTCCTTTTGTAATATAAAATTTCTAGAAAATTTAACCTAGTTTATATATAGTAATTAGAGTTTTGTCACACCACTTAAAATAATCAAATCATATATTTAAAAAGGCATTACTAAAAAGAATTAATTTATGTAATAAAAATTAATTTTATGTTGTTTGTTTTATAAATTTTTAAAATAACAATGTTGTTTACTAAATTTATGTTTACACTTACAATCATTGTGAATAGTAATTAATTTGATTATTAAGAATATCATATTAATATTTAATATTGATTTCCTTGGTTTACTATATTGTAGTTATTTTTTAATTACATCATAATAGATATAATTATATATGTAATTAATATAACGTTATCTTCATGCCATTACCAAACGTGAACTCAAATAGTAATGGCCCACTATTTCACGATGATTTTTTTAATTGACGCTAAATAGTATATTTATTCTAAATTAATTGAATACGATGTGTTTTGCTTAATAAGAAATGACGTCGTTTTCTACTAAGTTATTAACATGAAAACGAACCTCTCTTGATTTTTTGTTTCCAATAAGCACCGTCCCCTCTATTGTGGTTGTCTTCTGTGTTGTAGTTGTCACCAATGAAGATGCGTCATTACTTGTGTTGGTATTGTTCTTCTATTCTATTTTCAAGCCCTCCTTCTTGTGCTCTGTTTTACTGCTACGTTTAGGAGTTTATTGTGAGTTTTGTGTTCCGCTTATGGTGTATGGGTTTTTGTTTATGATTGTGTTCAGAAGATGGTTTATTATGTGTCTATGTATGTGAGATCCTACATTAGTTAGAGAGGAGAACGAAGTACGCCTTATAAGGGAATAGATATCTCTTCATTATAGACGCGTCTTCCTGAGAGCAGGAAGAGCAAAACTATGAGTGTCTTGTCCCGATGGGCAACCCAAAGTGGAAAATATCTGTGGGTAAGTGGTTTGGGCTGTTACAAATGATATTAGAGCTAGTTCCTAACTGGTTGTGCCAGTGAGGACATTAGGCCCTAAGGGTGGTGGATTGTAACATCTCGTTTCCATACTAAGGGTTAAAATATGGTACATGTGAGATCACTGACAGATTAAGAAAAATGCATCTCATGCTCATGCATATTGTTAACATACACACACCTGAATATTGAATTTTTTGCACACATGAAAATATTTGTACATGCATTCATTGACAAATTCCGGGTATAATTGATTTGTAAATGTGATTATATTGAGAATTGTGGTTTTATATGTTGAAAATTGATTTGGATAGTTTATTGAGTGATATAGAACTTTAGGTGAATTTTAGGAAATTTCTAAAAATTTGAGTGATTTTGGACTAGGAAAAATGCCAAGTAGCAAGACAATTGATAAATGGTAGTAGAACTTAATGTCCAATGATAATGGAAATTTTGATAAATGACTTTGAGATTTATTGACAAGCGTTAATGAAAATTTGGAGACAATTGGAGTAGGAATTGGAATTGATTGGACAAGTTAATGGAAGAGCTTAATCCAAACAAATAGACATAGGACATGTGGCAAGTGACATGTGTCACTTGCCAAACAATGCCCTACCCCACGATGGTTTTAATCTTGTAAGACCATTTTATTGTTTTCATTCTTGCTCCTCTTCTCATTTTCATGACTTATCTTCTCCATCTCTTCTCTTTTATCTTTCTTCACAAGTTTTTACTCACCCAACCAACATGTCACTTGCCAAACAATGCCCTACCCTACGATGGTTTTAATCTTGTAAGACCATTTTATTGTTTTCATTCTTGCTCCTCTTCTCATTTTCGTGACTCATCTTCTCCATCTCTTCTCTTCTATCTTTCTTCACAATTTTTTACTCACCCAACCATCATCAACGTACACCTTGCTCTCTCCTTCCATTTGTTACTCTCATCTTGCTCTGTCTTTCACTTCTCACAAAAACCCAACCCTACCACCTTGAAGGATAAGGATGTGGGTTGTATGGAGAGCTAGGGCTAAGTGAAATTTTTAAAGATTTGAAGCTAAACCAAGTAAGTTGTGCTTTAAATGTCATGGGTTAGTGTAAATGGTTTATGAAAGTCTATAAAAATGTGATAAATGAATTAATGAGTTTTTGCCTTGTTTCATGGTGGGTTAGAGCTAGCATGATCATAAAAATGGGGTAGGAAGAGTGATGATTTGTTGAAAATTGATAAGTTGTTGTTGTTAAGATGATTTTTGAGATAGAAAGGTCATTATGATGAATGTGCATATGATATGTTTTGTTTTTGGTGTATATGATCAAGCATGGATTCTAAATTGTGTATAGATGATATTGAAATGTAATTGGGGTATAAATGAAGAGGAAATGATGTGGATATAAGTTAGAAATGATAGACTAAGCAAAAGAGATGAATTAGGATGAAATTGATGATGAGGAGTGCTGAAAATATGTTAGATGTAGTGTTTCTACTAAACATGCATTTGAAATTTAGACATATCTTGACCTAAGGATATCCAATTATGATTATTGTTGATTTATATTAAACTATAGACGAATTACTACAATTTTTATGAAGAAATCGAGTTTGAATTCTGTCTCTAAAAGTTTTGAAATTTGTCTTGAAGTTGAGTTTCAGATTATGTCTCTGTTTACGAATAGTATGTAGTAAATTATGTATAACTTTCAGAATAACGAACCAAATTGTATGAAATTAGATTCTTTAGAAACTTAAGACATATATGAACAATTTTTTAGAAGAATTATTGCCAACAAACCTCATTTTCTAGGTCATAATGGTCATAGAAGACTGACCTGAAAAACAGAGTTGGAAAAGCTGGAAAATGAGTCCTGTTTACTACTTTCTGTGAAGCTCCTTGGTTCTCTGCGGCCAAATTTCAAGATTTCCTCTTGGGAATAGTTCTACGCAGCCAACTCCTTGGTTTTTCACGACCAACTTGCAAGATTTCACAAGGAATTTTCCTCTTGGGAAAAGTTCGCCGCGGCCAACTTTCCTGTATAGCTTAAACATGCTTCAATATTTTGATCATAACTTGTCCTATAGTTATCCGAATGGAGTTATTCTTGATTTGGAATAAACTAGAGACATAGGGCTACAATTTTTATGAAGAAATAGAATTTTGATTCAGTATCTAAGAATTTAAAATTCTAGACTGAATTTGAGTGCGGGGTAATGTTACAGTTTAAGAACAGTCCGAATTATTTGGAGTATAACTTTTTGGAATACTGAACCAAATTGAATGATCTTAGTGTCATTAGAAACTTAAGAGATACGAGAACAATTTTTCTAGAAGAAAGCATTCCTAAATTACTCCATTTTTCTTGGTCAGAAAGAACATGGAAAGCTGACCTGAAATTATGTTTCAGGAAAAATCTAAATTGATCACATAAGTTATGAATTTGATTCAAACGGTTTTATTGAGGTATAAACCCTAAGTACAAATTATACTTAGCTGGGTTTTGATATATGATTGAAAATGTGACGAGAGTAATGGAAAGATACCCGGGATTGTCATTGAGCATGCAATGTACATATTCCACATGCACATTTGTGCATAAAGGAATACTTCTAATTGCGCAATTATTAATGTGTGTGCATTGTGTGTATTGCATAATTTTGATGTGCAGGATAAATGTCCAAATTCAGACGTTTACAGATCATGGAAGTTAATGCTAATCTGGAGTGTATCGTGAGTCGACCTAGATGGTCTCATTTCATTGTTTGTTCTAATTTCAATTCCTGCATTGAATTCCTATGGTTATGATTATTATGCAATAAAAATACAATTGATATGAATGTGATTTGCCTATGTTGATGCCGGATAAAGAAGGTCCAAGACTTGATGCATAAATGTGATATTGAAGTGATACTTGTATGTGAATAAGAAGAAATAAGTATATTCTCAATTTAAGTGTTGAATGTCAAATCAAGGTCCGATGACATGTGAAAGTGAAATAAAGTGATTGATTGATCATATGTGATTGATGCATTTCATTATATGAATGCATGATAACATAAAGGCAATTGTGACCGGAGTAGCCACCAAAAAAGAGATTGAAGGTTAGAATACGAAAAAAAGCTGAAAACTTAGATTGTGAAAAAAGAGCTTAAAACTCAAAAAGTGTACACTATGTAAAATTAGCCTTGTATCCCCAACTGATAAGGGAAAGTTATCAATGAGCCCAATATCTACAATGGATACGGGACAGTTATAGGCACTCGATCACAACAAAGTAATAAATGAAAGTGAGTCACATTTGCATTGCATATTCATTTAATATGTATGTTTGAATGATTGCAATATCCTGTTAACTTGTAAATGAATGAGAATGTGAATATTGTGCACAAAGTGATATGTGATTATATAAACTGTATGTGCATGTGATTGAGTGAGCGATCGAGGATGGTCACTCATTGAGTTTGGAAAAACTCACCTAAAATTTGCAATATTTTTCAAGCTCAGAAGAGTTACCTAGTTAGGCTAATAAGAGTATAACCACTACATTCAAGTAAGATATACAGGTTAGGATCAGTTAGCGTTTGCATTTGTTTTCTTATTTTTGTACCAAATTGTATATTTCGCAATTTTTGTACAATGTGTATTTGAATATTCCTGTATGTAATAACTTTCCAAAGTGAAAAGGTTTGTAAATGAGAATAATAATAGATATGATTTTGATGTTACAAAAGAAAAGAATGGGCCCAATTTGATTATTGATTTCTATATACGCGTGTAGTGATTTGAAAAAAAAAATTGTAATGAGTTCAATTGTTGACTGTTCTAGCATGCCACCCTCGCGGGGTACATACTCGGATATCACTCAGGATGTCGGGTACGTGTCTTGTGAGAGTAGGATGCTACAATTTGGTATCAGAGCCCAGATTTAGTATCTTACATGGGCCTTTTTCGTAATATGTGTCAAGTTACATACATTTTAGACATATCTTAGCATGCAGTTGCAACTGATCCCTAGTCTGAGTCGCATTTAGATGAGGCACACTCTTGAGCATTTATTAAGAGCCTGAGCAAATAGAAATAGTAAAAAAAATGATAAGTCAGAATGTGAGAAAACGGAAGTTTACGGATAATTAAAATGGGAGATAGTATATGGTTAGATATGACAGATAAAGGTTTAACACAATTGTATTAGTGGATGTATTATGGAATACGACATCAATATTGTGTTGTGGTAATATATCCTCAAATGTGATATAGATGTGACTATATTGTCGTGGATTGATTAAGGAAAGAAGTGATTAAATATGAATGACGAGACTTAAAGTGTACAAGCTAAGTTGAAAGAAAATAAAATTTGTTATAACCTAGAGAGGTTAAACTTGGACATGAAATAAATGTTGGATAAATGTGATAAGAGTTATGATTTAGCATAAGAATATGTCTGTGAAAGTGAGTTCAGAATTTCAGGATGATATGTATCTATAATTCTTAATTGATTGCGAATATATGTATGTATGACGATACAATGGTAATTAGAAGGTGAGATAATGACAACAATATATGTAAAAGTTGATAAGGTTAAGTTGATTTGTTATTGTGAGTACATATCCGATAATGGGATCACCATGGCAAATGAGAATATTTAGCACATATGTGTTATATTTGTGGAGATGATATAGGAAGCAATCTATGACTTGTTGAATATTTGTTAGTTATAGTTCCTATAGTTTAAAGTTTAAGATGAATTTGAGTAACGCATGAAAGTACTTATAGTGATCAATCGGGGATAGGTTGAGATTGTTAATGATGATACTAAGTGTGATGAATTCAAGGAAAAAGAAGAAGGGCACAATCGTGGCATAGTCCCTATGATCGGGGACAGGCGCAAAAGGAGAAGGTTAGAAATGCATATAAGATAGGATTTTATGTATGCATAAGATTAAGAAAAAGATGATGAATCAAATGGGAAGAGTGAATGCAATCAATATGGTAGTTGAATTATTATGAAATTATGAAGCATTAGAATAAGTAAATTCTGGAAAAAAAAATTAGAGTGGAATTAATGTTAGTATGTGTGTTATTGTGAGGAAGAAAATGCAAAGCATGACAGTGGCCTGACAAAAATAGGTTTTTGTCACAATTGTGATAGGGATACCCTAATTGTGGACATGAATAAAGAGAAAAATATTGTCTAGGATCAATTGAAATCAAGTATCATTAGTCTAATATATATATATTGGAGAATTATTGGAAATATATCTTGGGATAGAATGGGATGACCTTGATGATACACACCTAAGCATATGCACTCATGTTTATTACGTCATTGAGTTTTGATGAATAAAACATTATGAACATGAAAGAAATGATAGAAATTGATCTTCTTGAGTTACTAAGAATGGCTAATAAGCAATGATGGAAACAACTGATTGATAAAGATTACATGACTAGTATAGATGTTAGTAGTAAGAAATCTTCTTTCGAAGAAGAATTTCACTAAATTAGGTTAAACAAATCAGATAGTTTGTATTAAGGATGATCAATGAAGGAACAAATCAGAAATGCATATGTAATGATTCAAAAGTGAGTATTGGAGTCCTAGTCCTAACATAGACACAAGCATAAAATATAGAATATGCTACTAAAAGTGTATGCATTATGTTTGATGTAAAGTATCCAACTATGTGATTGGATTCTTGAATTTGAGGTGACATTATTTCTAATTTGAGGAGAACTTAGGTCCACATTTTATTCTCTGCAAATATGTACAGGAGATACAAATTAAATCTGATGAATGTGTTTCCAACACAGGAAGTTAAGATTGTAAATAAATTGAAATGTGTGGAGAAACTAGTATAAATGAATAGATATTAGAATAATTCAATATGAAATCAGAGGAAATCAAATGAATGGAGAAAATCATTTGAGAAAAGAAGTCAATTGGGAAACCGAAAATAACATAAAATAATATTACCTCATTGAGGAATTAGTTACTTAAGGAATTACGAGAACTAATTATGGACACATTGGGTTTTGGCTATATCTGTTTAGGTTAATAAATGCTCTCGATAGTGTTATGGTATTGAAGAATAAAGTGTCCCAATTTTGTTTGGATCAATTAGTGACTGTGATCATAGATGATATATTGAACGTGTTCGAAAAGTTGAGGAGAATATTTTGAATATTTGACGTACTTCTTACTTATCACGAACATAGAAACAATTATATTCCTAATTCAATAACAGCCAATCTTAGCTTGATCAAATACTATGTTATGTCATTCATTATCTGAACATGGCATATTGAGAGACCCAAAGAGAAAGTAGAGGTAATGATGAAGTGAGAAACTCTAAGGAACTTATAAGAGATTTGGAGTTTACTAAAACAAGTTGTGTATTGGATACCACTAGAGATTGTTAAGGAGTTTTTATTGATCCTAGCCCTTTGATAAAATGTTTGAGGGAAAAAAAGTGTAAATCATATGAGTGATTAATGTAAAGAAACTGTTGAGGAATTATAAGACCGATGTTAATTATATCGTGTGGATTTGGAGATTTTAAAGTATACAATGATATCTCATACCAGGGATTCAAATGCAATTTAATGTAGCATAATAAAGTGAATTCTTATCTGTTGAGACAATTCAAGTATCGTTAGCTGATTATTTGATACAAGATTTTGAAATTGCTGCAATAGTGATTGCTTGAAACCTTAGAGACATAATATGTACAGTGAAACATTTTTGACACATATAATGTAAAGATCATTAAAGTTTGAGGTACTTATTAAGTTTGAAAGAATTAAATATAAGACAGAGACAATGGATAGAATTATGAAAAGATTATGATGATACAAATTAGTATTATCTGGTAAAGATAGTGTTCTATCTGATGTTTGAACATAAAATTTAATAACGAAATGGCACAAATTCAGATATTGAGGTTACCAAACCTAATGCAATAAAGAGAATAGAATGTCGAGCTAAATTTTGGAGCAAAATGAAGTAGGATTGGTTACATTGAAATTTAAGATCAGTTTCATATGAAAAGATTGACAAAGCTTGAAGTGAGGATCCATAATTGTGAACCTTATTGAGGAATTGAAAATGAATATGAATTTTGAGTTTGAATTGGAAAATGATATTTGTGATTGAAATAAGCAGTATGTGTACCTATGATAATCATGATTGAGTAAAGAGATTATTAGAGAAAGCACTAAGAGCAACCTAGGCTATACATCCTAGTAGGAATACGCCGAAATAGTGCTTAACGGCTAATAATGTAGAATCAAGTGACTGAATGATTGAATTACCAGCAGTCTTAGATGTTGAAGATATACTTAGAACTTATATTTTGGAGTTCATAGAAATATGAGATCAGTGTGTAGTTTATTTGACTTTAAGCATAACAATCATTATCACAGTGATATCATTAGAGTATTGTATGAGGCGTTGTATGACAAAAAAAAAGTCATTTGCCCTTACGTTGAATTGAATGAGGCCTAAAATAGTTAAAGACCATAATAGATGGGGGATGTGAGGATAAGTGAAATTGATACGTACTTAAAATTAAGTGATTCAAGGAAGATAAATGAGTTAGGTGGATTAACAGCGAAGATATGGAATACAGTGAGATTGACCTAAGAGTTATGTGTATTAACACCAAAGAGATGTGATTTATTGAGCAAAAGATGAATTGTTCTGAGAGTAGCACCTTGGTCCACATGATGTTATAGAGAGCATAGGACCATTAACATAAGAGTTTCTATTACTAACAAAGATGTTTTAGATTCGTAATGTGTTATATATAAGTATGCTAAGAAATATTGGTATAATTTGATATTGGTGTTATCAACTCAGGAAGTTAAATTGTCAGTAATCTGAAATAATTAAGGAAACAGTTAAGATAGTATGATATCTGAATAAGTGACTTGAAAAAAGAGTGATTCCATAGACCATAGTTAAGTGGAAGAAATTTTTTGAGTGATGACATTTAAATGGGAAGCGGAGGATTATATGAGGAAACATACCCCTGCCTCTTTGAACAAGCAGATAATAATTTCAAGGACGAAATTTATTAAGGGGGGAGAAATGTTAACATCTCGTTCCCATACTAAGGGTTAAAATATGGTACATATGAGATCAATGAGAGATTAAGAAAAATTCATCTCATGCTCATGCATATTGTTAGCATACACATACGTGAATATTGAATTTTTTCCACACATGAAAATATTTATACATGCATTCATTGACGAATTCCAGGTATAATTGATTTGTAAATGTGATTATATTGAGAATTGTAGGCTTTATATGTTAAAAAATGATTTGGAGAGTGTATTTAGTGATTTAGAACTTTTGGTAAATTTTAGGAAATTTCTGAAAATTTGAATAATTTTTGGACTAAGAAAAATGCTAAGTGGCAAGACAATTGATAATTGGTAGTAGAATTTACTGTCCAATGATAATGGAAATTTTGATAAATGACTTTGGGATTTATTGACAAGCGTCAATGAAAATTTGGAGATAATTGGAGTAGGAATTGGAATTGATTGTACTAATTAATGAAAGAGCTTAATCCAAACTAATAGAGATAGGACACATGTCACTTGCCAAACAATGCCCTACCCCACGATGGTTTTATCTTGCAAGACCATTTTATTGTTTTCATTCTTGCTCCTCTTCTCATTTTCGTGACTCTTCTTCTCCATCTCTTCTCTTCTATCTTTCTTCACAAGTTTTTACTCACCCAACCATCATCAATGTACACCTTGCTCTCTCCTTCCATTTGTTACTCTCATCTTGCTCTCTCTTTCACTTCTCACAAAAACCCAACCCTACCACCTTCAAGGATAAGGACGTGGGTTGTATGGAGAGCTAGGGCTAAGTGAAGCTAAACCAAGTAAGTTATACTTTAAATATCATGGGTTAGTGTAAATGGTGTATGAAAGTGTATGAAAATGTGATGAATGAATTAATAAGTTTTTTCCTTGTTTTGTATTGATGATGGGTTAGATAACATGATCATAAAAATGGGGTTGGAAGAGTGATGATTTGTTGATAATTGATAAGTTGTTGTTGAGATGATTTTTGAGATAGAAAAATCATTATGATGAATGTGTATATGATATGTTTTGTTTTTGATGTATATGATCAAGCATGGATTTTGAATTGTGTATAGATGATATTGAACTGTAATTGGGGTATAAGTGAAGAGGAAATGATGTGGATATAAGTTAGAAATGATAGACTAAGCAAAAGAGATGAATTAGGATGAAATAGTTGATGAGGAGGGTTGGAAATACATTAGATGTAGTGTTTCTATTGAACAAGCATCTGAAATTTAGACATATCTTGACCTAAGGATATCCAAATAAGATTATTGTTTATTTATATTAAACTAGAGACGCATGACTACAATTTTCATGAAGAAATCGAGTTTGAATTCTGTCTCTAAAAGTTTTGAAATTTGTCTTGAAGTTGAGTTCGGATTATGTCTCTGTTTACGAACAATATGTAGTAAATTGTGTATAACTTTCAGAATAATGAACCAAATTGTATGAACTTAGATTCTTTAGGAACTTAAGGAATATATGAAAAAAAATTTAGAAGAAGGTATTGCCAAAAACCTCATGTTCTAGGTCGTAATGGTCATAAAATACTAACTTGAAAAATAGAGTTGGAAAAGATGAAAAATGAGTCTTGTTTACTGCTTTCTGTGAAAGTTCTCCGCGGCCAACTCCTTGGTTCGCCGCAGCCAACTTGTAAGATTTCCTTTTGGGAATAGTTCGCCGTAGTCAATTCCTTGGTTTGCCGTGGCCAACTTGCAAGATTTCACGAGGAATTTTCCTCTCGGGAAAAGTTTGCTACGGCCAACTCCTGGCTTCACCGCATCCAACTTTCCTGCACAACTTAAACATGCTTTGGTATTTTGATCATAACTTGTTATATAGTTATCCTAATGGAGTGATTCTTAATTTGAAATAAACTAGATACATAGGTCTACAATTTTTCTAAAGAAATAGAATTTTGATTTAGTTTCTAAGAATTTAAAATTCTGGACTGAAGTTGAGGACAGGGAAATATTATAGTTTAAGAACATACCGAATTATTTGGAGTATAACTTTTGGAATACTGAACTAAATTGAATCATCTTGATATCATTAGAAACTTAAGAGATAGGAGAACAATTTTTCTATAAGAAAGTGTTCCTAAATTACTCCATTTTTTTTCTTGGTCAGAAAGAACATGGAAAGCTGACCCGAAATTATGTTTAAGGAAAAATCTAAATTGATCACATGAGTTATGAATTTGATTCTAATGGTTTTATTGAGGTATAAACCCTAAGTACAAACTATACTTAGGTGGGTTTTGATATATGATTGAAAATGTGACGAGAGTAATGGAAAGATACCTAGGATTGTCATTGAGCATGCATTATACATATTCTACAGACGCATTTGTGCATAAAGGAATACTTATAATTGTGCCATTATTAATGTGCGTGCAATGTGTGTATTGCATAATTTTGATGTGCAAGATAAATGTCCACATTCAAACGTTTACAGATCACGGAAGCTAATGCTAATCTAGAGCGTACTGTGAGTCGACCTAGATGGTCTCATTTCAACGTTTTTTCTCATTTCAATTTCTGCATTGAATGACTATGGTTATGATTATTATGAAATGTAAATATAATTGATATGAATGTGATTTGCCTATATTGATTCCGGATAACGAAGGTCCGAGACTTGATGCATAAATGTGATATTGAAGTGCTACTTGTATGTGAGTGAGAAGCAATAAGTATATTCTTAACTTAAGTGTTGAATGCCGGACCAAGGTCCGATGACATGTGAAAGTGAATGTGTAAAGTGAAATAAAGTGACTGATTGATCATATGTGACTGATGCATTTTATTATATGAATGCATGATATAAAAAAAATGGTAGTTGTGAGATAATCCACAGACACACAAGTAATGTTCCATTCGGGATTCTCATAATCGGGTCAGTTCAGTAAACTTATTCTTTAATAAGCACCCATATGTTTGTTTAAGTGTCTCCACACTTTAATCTATGAGATCAATTACTTTCTTCATAAGAAAGAAACAAACATGTGCTAGTCCAACCATTTCATCAATACCCCGTCTTAATGAAACTACGACTAGGAACATTTTAGGAATAATATAACAAATGCAATTCAAATCTCATAATTATAATCACATTATAATTTCTAATTGCATAATAATTATTCCATAGATTTTATCTTCATGATTAATAATTAAGTAATTAATAAATACACAAAGATAAAGAATGCCTTTTATTGAATTACATTTTGTCATACAAATAAATTTACAACTAACATAAATTGACTACAAGGGCATACACCAACAATCTCCCTCCTGGCGTAACATTTATACTTATATACCTTACTATTAATATTTTAGCTATATATTTTTAGATTAGGAATGTTTTTATTTTTTATTTTATTTATATTTATATTTTATTCTTATTATTTTTAATTTTTAATTTTATTTATTTATTTATTTATAATTATTTTTAATTTTTTAGTTTTTTTCCCTGCCTTCCTCATTTGGATTATTTGGAAGTAGCTTCTCTACTAATTAGGGATAAGGTTATGTAATACTGAACTTCTTCAAATTTCATATCTCAGCAAGATTTTTATTGAATGTTTTTGTTGTTGTTGCTAAGGTAGTGGGGCACCATATATACTTTCAAGATGCCAATATATAGTTGTGAGAATTAGCTGTAATATCAGGGAACTTGGTTTTAGTGGTGTGGTGAGCACTGAAGAAGTTTGTTAAGCTTGAAAGGTTAATAGACCATCTATTATACATGTAGTTTGAGGAGAGTGTTACATAGCTAGTTGGGAACCTAATTATTGGTCCTTGTAACTTGAAATCTGATAGTAACTTAGCGTACAAGTTATTCTTGATAGACCTTCTCTACCTATTTTGAAATTAGACCTCCTCCCTTTCAACATACTTTGAAAACAAAGAAGTCTAAGAGCTGCTTCCAATCTAAGAGAAACTGAACCACCTTTCATCTGTCCAGGAGCACATGGAAAGAATTTACTTCACATATTCAGGACATGATCAACATAAAGTATATACAAAGAAGAAAAAACTCAGTCCTTGTTTACTCCATTTTCTTCTTTTCCCCATATGTAAAAGGATTATAGACTTGGTCAAATAGGACCCTTTGAGTGAATTGGGTTCATTTGGATCTGTTACCTTAACAAGTGCGAATGCAATTGTTTGCCTTTATTTTGATTAAAGATTAACACGTAGCCTTTTGTTTCGATGTGAATGTGTTTGCGAGCGCGTCAAAAATTTAAAGTGATTCTAAACTAGGAAATAAGGAGAAAAGATATTGCAACTCGTAATCTAAGGCTAAAATCAAACGATTGTGTTTGCTAGAAAGGGACAAAAAATCTAACAGAAAAGAACTTTTCTTAATTGATAAACAATTCAACAAAACACAATGACGAACAAATTGAAAATTATTGATGACAATTGAAAAGAGAAGACTATGCTAAAAACTAGAGAATTGCCAAAAAAAATAAACTAATAGATTTGCTTGGATGCTAGGCTTTTGATATGTGAGATGTTGGACCTTCTTTTCTGCTTCAAAACTTCTATTTATAGCCAAAACTGATGGGTGTCCAGCCTTGATCAAACTTGCAATCCGATAAAACTTTATCCTGTCAGATAGAGATAAAATTTGGATAAAACTTTATCCTGCCAAATAGAGATAAAACTTTATCAGGTTTATTAGCTTATCTCCTCATTATCTTGGACTTCAAGACTCCCACTCTAACTCGAATTATACTGCTTTCCTCTTTGCTGGACACTAAATTTTTGATAGGCCAAGGTCAGTAGATTTCTTTTGGACTTCAAACCATGGGCTCTCTTTGGGCTTCGAATTTTCAACCCAAAATAGTAAAAATGGATCGAACTCATTTTCGGTGTAAACATTTGCCCCTGCATCATTAGGCTTATAAATATAAGCCTTATGGTAGCCCTTAACTTATTATCTAGGGAGAAGACCATCAACACTTTTGCTGTACAGAGTACTTTCCTTCTGAATTTATTCTTCTGAATTCTTTCTTCACAGTGCTCAACCATCTGCTTGGTAATGTTGGCCAGTTTCTTCTCTTTATCAAGCATCTTTTGTTTCTCCACAAAGTAAGTGATGGCTTGAACTTGAAGTTTTATTTCCAGATCTTCTTTTTCCTAGATTAGTCCCTCGACCAACTTCTTACGCTGCAACCTTCTTTTTCTTGTTTTAGCATCTTTCTGAGCAGCAGTAAGCATTTTCTTTTTATTCTTCTTTTTTATTTTCCACCCGAATCCACTCTCTAACTTTCTTGGGCATCGGTGGCTTAACAAATTTCGGGTGACCACCAGTGCTGATGACCACCTGGTCACCGGTTTCCTTGTTATTTCTGGTGACCTGGTCACCGATTCTTTCCAATGCACTAACTCTCTCTTGACTTTTGGAGGAGGTGGTCAGGTTGTCTTTCTTTTCCCACATGTTCCACCTTGTCGGCCTCCAAACTTGATTTGTATGCTTCTGCCTCCTTTTTTGGTTGATTCAATTCCTCATGTCACCACTTGCTATGTTCACTGACCCCATCGGGAATGGATTTTTATCAATGAGCATTGCCTCTTCTGGAAACTTGAGAATTTTCCTGTTGATGCGATCCTGGATGACGTTCTTGAAGGCCCAGCACATGTTGGTGGAATGAGTCCACGCGTTATGATATTTGCAATAGTCTTTAGCCTTCATCTCCTCCTTGGTAGGCAAAACATGATCTTCTAACGAAGAAATAAAATCGATTTTCATTACATAATTGAAAATTTCATATGTTCTACTTACATCGAAGGTACACTTGTTCCCCCTCTTGTTGTCATTTTGTTACGTTTCAGGAGGCATCTTTGCCAGGTGTGGGCATACTATGCTCCCAGTATCCGATACGACAACTATAACAACTTTTAATTCAGCATTATGGACTTCCTTGAAATAAGTCCTCCATAGTCTGCTTTTTCAGCTTATTATCTTCTTTGAGCAACTCCTCGTATTCTGTCACCATCATAGCCAACTTGAAAAAGTCTCTAAAATCAATGCCTTGAAACTTTTTCCTCAGCTCCAGGTCTAAACCTTTTTGCACTATCTTCACGAACTCAGTTTCCGGAATATTGTTCCTGCACTTGTTTCTCATTCTTTTGAACTTCACAATGAAATCGTCCGCCTTCTCTCTAGTATGTTGAGTAAGCCTGGACAAATTCGTGATATCAACTTCGGGCTCACTTCTCTAAAACTGAGCATGGAAGTGTCTTATCATATCTACCCAACCAAACACGGAGTCTCTTGGCGGTGACACTTACCAAGAGAAAGCAACTCCAGTTAACAAATTTGGGAACAATTTGAAAGGTAGGTACTGGTAGTTCTCATAGCTAGAGAATTCCGAGCATTGAGTGGTGAACCTCGCTATGTGCTCGATGGTAAACTGTCCATCTTCTCCGGAAAGTAATGTAAATTTTGAGATTTTTACGTCCCTGGGAAAAGCTTTCCTGTCAATAAATTCAGGATAAGGCCTCCTAAATTCAGGTCAAAGAATTTGATTGAACCCGAACCCATCTAACTCTTGGGCAATCTCGCGCAGCTCATCCTTAATAACGTGATCTATCATCTGATTATTTTGTCTATATATTGCTTGGCCCATGGTCATCGGCTGCTGAACTACCCTGTGACCTGTACTCCTTGGGAATGCCTGCATATGGTTGGTCACCAGACTCCTATTTCCCTCTTCATAAAGGTGAGATTGAGTCGCTGATCCAGTGTAGCTATCGAAATGTACAGGGGTCTTGTTGTTGATAGACACCGGAGGCAAAGTAGTTTTCGGTGTCTCATCCCTTTTATGTGGTGGCTGGTAGGTGAACACCAGCTGTTTCTCCTTGTTAGGGCTGTCAATCCTAGTGGATTGCCCCCCGAGCTCCTTTGCAGGAGAAGTTTCTCCTAGATTAGCAACCTTGGCTACTAACTTCTCACTTTCAGTTGGAGTGGTCATAGGTGCAACTGACTGATTTTCTATTGGCACTGGTAGCTTGTTGGCCTACGATTCAGTTTGAAGCTATGGCTTGCTTAACCCACATCCACCTATGCTTTGGTCTTTTTCCGACATGGTAAATCCACTGATCGCGACCAAAATCTCTTTTTGATTACACTGCATCGTGTCAACCAAAGTGTTCAAAAGAGTGTCAGTTTTAACTGTCAATTTTTCTATGGCCTCTAGAACCTTCATTAAAAGGACCTCAGTGTTACTTACCTGACTTAACTCAACGGATTGAGCCTGATCTTTCTGCGCTGCTATTGCAACAATTTCCATATCATCATCTTCACTGATGGAAATGTCAGTACTCTTACTAGATAGTGTTTTCATCATTGCGTGGTCCCACCGAATGTGCCAAAAATATGTTTGCCCTTATTTTGATTAAAGGTTAACACGTAGCTCTTTGTTTCGTTATGAATGTGTTTGCAAGCGAGCCAAGAATTTAAAGTGATTCTAAACAAGAAAATAAGGAAAAAAAGATATTGCGACTCGTAAAATAAGGCTGAAATCAAACGATTGTGTATGCTAGAAAGGGACAAAAAATCTAACAGAAAAGAACTTTGCTTTGTTGATAAACAATTTGGCAAAACACAATGACGAAGAAATTGAAAATTATTGATGACAATTGAAAAGAGAAGACTATGTTAAAAACTAGAGAATTGTCGAAAAAATAAACTGATAGATTTGCTGAGATGCCAGGCTTTTGATATGTGAGATGTTGGACTTTCTTTTCTGCTTCAAAACTTCTATTTATAGCCAAAACTGATGGGTGTCTAGCCTTGATCAAACTTCCAATCCGATAAAACTTTATCCTGTCAAATAGAGATAAAATTTGGATAAAACTTTATCTTGCCAAATAGAGATAAAATTTGGATAAAACTTTATCCTGCCAGATAAAGATAAAATTTAGATAAAACTTTATCAGGTTTATCAGCTTATCTCCTCATTATCTTGGACTTCAAGACTCCCACTCCAACTCAAATTTTACTGCTTTCCTCTTTGCTGGACACTGAATTTTTGATGGGCCAAGATCAGTAGATTTCTTTTGGACTTTGAATCATGGGCTCTCTTTGGACTTTGAGTTTTTGGTCCAAAATAGTAAAACTAGGCCGAACCCATTTTTTGGTGTAAACAGCAACCAAATAGGGCAATTTTATGAAATGGAAAAAATTTTGTTAGATGATGAAGTGCTATCGGTCACACAAGGATCTAGTTGTTCAGGCTCGAATTTTATCAAGACACAATTGCCTATCTTAATGGATTTGTTAACCTAACCTTGCCAAGCTTAATTTTTTTTGAAAAACTTTGATGCGGATGAAGTCAACTAATTGGTTTTAGATTTTGTATGCTTTATAGGAATGCTCTATATACTACTTGTAATATCATGGTGTTTGACAAGAAAAATTGAGATCTGAATGTTGAACGTTTAATCTTGCTGATTAGGTGATATCTACTTTGCCTTTGATGCTGATCTGCAGTTGCTTTGATTTATAATTATTATCTTGTATAAAATAGTGATTCTGCTCTGACTTTGCAAATTTGTATAATAGATTGCAGCTATTCCAATGCCTACAAAATACCAGTATAGGGTAATTTCTTCATCCATGGATTCTTGCTTTATTCCCTTGTTGAAATATGCAATTATGACCAATATTATTGTTATAAACGCTGCTCATCTATTCTAGTATAATATTTCTTCTTATTGTTAAGATGACTCCCGAAATTATTTGTAGCTATGGTTGCTTAAGTTATTTGTACTGTTTGTATTAAATTCTTACAAGGTGTTTGGTTTACCTGCATAAATAGATAAGGAATAGAATGATAATTCTTTAGAATAGAAATATATAGAATATGTATTATTTAGCTTGGTTTATTCCTAAGAATTTCTAATGATGATATAATGTCAGTGTTTGGTTTGAAAGCATAAATTTGGAATGACAAAAGAATTACTACCAAAAAAACCAAATACCAAGTTGATTTCGACCCACCAACACAAGATTGAGACCTTTTTGAGCCTACTGAAAAGCAAAACCTTTCCCAGTACCGTCAATTGATCCAGTTGAGAACAACAAGAACAAACTTCAAAAGTGAGACAAAACCTAAACCAAATAAAACAAGAACCCATAAAGGTTGATCCTCTCGCTTCTCAATAAAACAGAGCTCCATTTTTGAAAAGTTTGAACCTTTTTGGATCAGAAAGCAAAATAAGCAGATATGATAACTGAGTTTTGCTCGACAAAACTAAATATAGAGACCCAAACACAGGATTTTGACTTGGGTAGAGATTGGTAGGATTGGATTGAACAAACAGAGATCCCGAGGGAAAGAAGAAGAAAACATAAGAGAGTATGACAAACCAATGGAAGGAGATGGGCAATTAAGCAAAGGAGATTGGTATGTAAAATTTGATGAGAACTGATGTGACAAAGAAATATAGGAGAAGAGATAGCCTCAGGAGGGTGAAGTAGATGAGCTGAAAACCACTGCATCGTCGTCGAACAGTGAAGAAGGAGAGAAGAAGTAAGAAAAGATAAAATAGGCTTTAGTTTTTTGTTTTTATAGCTAAGTAATCATGTAGATTCCTTAAGAATATTTTTGTCCAATATATTCTCGATTTTGTTTCCAACCTGCATGGAATAAATAAAGATAAGGGGTTGATGGGTTTAGTTTTGCCCCAAACTGAAGGAATAAAGATGCAGCTAGGATTATATATTATGTATGTTTGCTTCAACTAAACAAGAGAATAACCTATTACCAAAAATATATCAGTAATAGAATGATCGTTCCTGTGCTACATAAACTGGTCAATGTCTCTAATTAATTTATCTTTAAGTTTAAGTTAGTGAAACAAAAGGGTAAACAATAACATTGCAAGCCCTTGGAAAGAAAGTGGCAGAATCAACAAAAAGGAGAAACAAATTGTTCACCTTCGTTCACTTCTAGTAAAGTATATATTATGTATGTTTTCTTCAACTAAACGAAAGAATAACCTATTACCAAGAATATATCAGTAATAGAATGATCATTCCAATTAACCAATTATCCTGTTATAGGAGACAATATTCAATGTATTACATAAATGGGTCAATGTCTCTTATTAATTTATCTTTAAGTTAAGTTAGTGAAACAAAAGGGTAATCAATTGCATTGCAAGCCCTTGGAAAGAAAGTGGCTGAATCAACAAAAAAGAGAAACAAGTTGTTCACCTTCATTCACTTCTAGTAGAGTGTATATTATGTATGTTTTCTTCAACTAATCAGACCTATTGTCAAGAATATATCAGTAATAGAATGATCATTCTAATCAACCAAACATCCTATTATAGGAGACAATATTCAATGTACTACATAAACGGGTCATTGTCTCTTATTAATTTATCTTCAAGTTTTAGTTAAGTTAGTGAAACAAAAGTGTAAACCATTGCATTGCAAGCCCTTGGAAAGAAGTGGCAGAATCAACAAAAAAGAGAAACAAGTTGTTAGCCTTCATTCACTTCTGGGAGAGTATATGTATTATCATTCATCCAAGTTTAATTAGAACCTGAATTTGAAAAAATAAATTTTAGTTAAAACAAGTCAAATGTGTGAAAGTTCTGACTGCTTTATGGTGGGTACTAAAATAATCAACATGATGGTGGATTACAATTGCATTAATCATTATTTATAGCCTAAAATGGTTGATTGAGATCATAATTAGAGTTGCTACAAGTTTCGTATAGGACAACCTTACCACATGTGCCAAGCATATTATTGAAGGATCTGTCATTGACCTGAGAAAGTTGTATAAATTGTGGGAAATTATTACAAAGGAAATGAAGATCCTTTATTCAATTTTAGTTGTTTAGTAGTGTATGTTGAATTACTGTGCCTGGTTTCTGATATGGACGGATTTCAGTTTAGTTAAAGGGCATTTATATTTTACAGGTTTCAATCCTCTGTAACGATTGCAACAGTACAAGTGAAGTTACATTTCACATTGTTGGGCTCAAGTGCAGTCACTGCAAATCATATAACACGCGTAGGGTTACAACACCGGAGCAACACTTGGATTCTTCGACGTAACAGGATGCTGACATGTTACAGCAGATTCAGTCGTCCTTAATTTTTGATTTTGTTTTTCCAAATTTGTTCATAATAACATGAAAGAAGTCATCTTTTGTTGCAAGCTTCTTCAATCTGTCATAATAACAGAGAAGAAAATGGATCTTCAATAGAGAAAAGGAGTATGTGTAAAATCTTGGATTGGTAGAGGTAGATACTTGACGTTATAAGTAGGTGTGTTAAATTTTGTTATGTTGACTTTTTCTGCTTTAGAAATGGTCGTAACAGGTCCACTTTGAAAACTTCACGTCGAGTTTCTTCAGGCACCAACATCACGAGTGGATTTGAAAAACACGTGACATGTCATTTCCGATTTATCAAAAAAAACACATGACATGGGCATCATCCAATGTTATTTACGAATGATCCGGAGTCCAACCACGAAACTTCCGAATTCAACCAGTCACTCTCACATGCGTGACAAACGCTCGTGAAAACGGCTTAGCCTAGCCCGGTCTTTGCAGGTGATTTCGTGTAAAACGCCAATGCCCAGGTGCCAATTTCATTGTATGCGAGGCCCTCATCATGGCGACGAGGTCTTCGGTTCCTCTCCTCTACTCTTACTCTGCATACAAGGGCATCACAAAACTTGCTCATCGAGCACTATCTACCAATCACGGCACTAACAATCGGATCCTTATAATCACCTATTCCTTGATTCGTGTTCATAGTCAACATCGGCAAGGCACTCTTTCCTCCACATCGGGAATGTTCCAAAAGTAATCGCATTCATCCTCGCAATAAGTAAATTAAAATTGGATGGACAAGATTTCACCGGAGCAGAAGAATATTTGGGAACCCTCCATATCTTTCAATAGCATGGGTGCAGTTAAGACACTGACATCAACATTACAGTGCAAGCACAAATCGCCTTTAAACATACGACACTGCTAACTTCTAAGAATGCTGGATGACAGGTCAACCCTTTTGGCATTGGTAAGCTGTCAATCAGCTATTTTTTTAGCTGATTGGCATGCTTCAGCTGTTTAACACTTCAAACAGTTATAAATGTTGTTTGGTGAACAGCTGAAGTATTAGTTGTTTGTCTTCAAACAGTCAAAAATGAAAAAGCTTATGTGGAGGAGCTTTTTTATCAATGAGCTAACTATTTAACCTTTAAAACTTAATTATACCCTTTCTTATGTAATAAATGAGAGAGCAAGTTTCCAACTTTTTTCCAACTTTTTTTGTTAATATAAATTGTTGAAATATAAGTTTTATTTATTTATAAAATTAATTAACAATTAGTTCTAAAATATGTATTATAA
>JAOSBN010000008.1:34355957-34378905 GCA_027563595.1 Erythroxylum suave | reverse complement strand
AAACAATTTTTTTAAAACACTCCTAGCCCGTTCCAAATTACTATTTTACCCTTCCCATCGATGATGGGATGTTACAAGAGCTGTGTGAGAAAGTAGAAAATTTTACTGAAGGAATCTAGTGGGCCCAATTTATATGGTTTTAATTTCGTGTCTATCAGGAGCTTACTTTGGAATTTTTCACTTCACTGAATTATGACCCTAGGAACCCCAAGGAATTGTGATTTAGGCTGAGAGGAAGAGCTTATGAATTGAATGTAGAAATTATGCGTGGATTCCCTAAATCCTCCATCATCGATCAACATGATGACTTTTATCCTTCTAGATATTGGAATGAACTTACTAGGACTGAGCAATTTAATGCCAAGAATGCTCATAACAACATTGATATGTGTCTAATTGTTGATACATTTAATTATTTACACTTAGCGATTAATATATGAAAACGCTTAAGATACTCACTTTAATTCATTTATGATTTTAGGTACAATTTCGAAACAAAAAAATAAATTGAGAAGAAAGTACTACATTTGGGTTATTTTCTGAAGATTAATTTTCACTTATTTTCATGGAACAAGAAGAAGAAAATTTAAAGACAAAAATTAAAAAATACAAAATAGCATTTGACAGAATGAGCAAAATGACAACAAGAATATCAATACACAATCTGCATTTAACGCAGATGCATGGACAGGGGCTGTGTTTGGAGAGCTGAGGAGTGTGTTACGTGTACAGTAGCGATGGACCAAAAACTCAAGAATAAATGGTCCCATTGAGCTACAGTAGAAACAAGTGGAAGAAGGTGAGGAGGGTGGCGGCAAACTAGTGAAGAGGCTGACGTTAAGAAAATAAGAGGATAAAAGAGGAAGTTTGTGGCAATAGTGTGGAACCAAAAGGGGGTTTCGGTTAGGGATAACTTTATGAGGTTGAAGCATTTTCTTGGGAGATCCATGGAAGACTAAATGTCCCGACGCCAGTTCGGAGGTGACAACGATGCCGATTACCTGAGTTCAGTGCATTTTCTTATTTTTGTTGTTTCTTTCTCTCATTAGGAGTTGATTGAGTTATTTTATGTTAATTGATTTGGGTGTGTATAGATAATGTAGCACCCCTTTATCGCAGGGTATACACCGGGACGCCGGAGGTCATTCCGATATATATCCTACGATAAAGGTGAGCTACGATCGATCACTATATAAACTTCACATGGCATCATATCATTACTCACTTAAAAAGCATCATAAGAAAATCATAATATTTTAAAACTAACTTTTTCCTCATTTCATTTCATACATGTGCATTGTTAAACAATTATAATTGTGCATAGTGTGATAATTGTATATATTATTTGTTATAGAGGGGCAACTGGAATGTCAACCCCCAGACGTTGCCGGATCTTCCAGGCATTAGCTTCGGGAGCAACTAGTGAGTAACTTAGACGGTCTCACTTAATTACTGGTTGTTTAAATTATGTTTGAAATGATTGAATGAATAACACATCGGATCCCATCAGAACTCCGAAGTTAAACGTGCTAGGGCAAGAGCAGTATCGGGACAGGTGACCTCCTGGGAAGTCCTGCGGGATTAATGCCCTAAAGAGGCTTACACGCTGGAAAAACAAAACCGTGAGGGCTCAAATCTACTAAGGGATTGGGCCCAAAGCGGACAATATCTACAAGTGAGGGTGCTTAGCATAAGGCCTTGGCCCATCACCCCTGTAGACGTGTTTTCCATGTCCTAATGCACCGGATCCCATCGGAACTCCGAGGTTAAACATGCTTGGGTGAGAGCAGTACCAGGATGGGTGACCTCTTGAGAAGGCCCATGGAAAAACAAGGGCGCTTGGCATAAGGCCTTGGCCCAAAGCAGACAATATCTATAAGCAGGTGATCTAGACTATTACATTCGGTATCAGAGCCAGTACCTGGATGGTATGCCAATGAGGACGCTGGGGGGGGGGATACTCGATATCCCATATTGATCGAAGAGGAGAATGAAGCAAGCCTTATAAGGCTGTGGAAACCTCTCCCTTGCAGATGCGTTTTCCATGCCCGAATGCATTGGATCCCATCAGAACTTCGAGGTTAAATGTGCTTGGGTGAGAGCAGTACCAGGATGGGTGACCTCCTAGGAAGGCCCATAGAAAAACAAAGCCGTGAGGGAGCTTGGCACAAGGCCTTGGCCCAAAGTAGACAACATCTGCAAGCGGGTGGTTTGGGCTGTTAAATTTGGTATCAAAACCAGTACTCGGATGGTATGCCAGCGAGGATGCTGGGTCTCCTAAGGGAGGTGGATACTCGATATCCCATAAGGGTCAGAGAGGAGAACGAAGCAGGTCTTATAAGGCTATGGAAACCTCTCCCTTGCAGACACGTTTTCCATACCCCAACGCATCAGATCCCATCAGAACTCCAAGGTTAAACATGCTTGGGTGAGAGCAGTACCAGGATGAGGGACCTCCTGGGAAGGCCCATGGAAAAACAAAACCATGGGGGCGCGAGGCACGAGAGGCCAAGGCCCAAAGCAGATAATATCTGCAGGTGGGTGGTCTAGGCTGTTACAATTGATATTAGAGCCAGTACCCGATTGGTATGCCAGCATGGACGCTGGGCCTCCTAAGGGGGGTGGATACTCGGATCCACTAAGGGATTGGGTATCCTATATCGGCTGGAGAGGAGAACGAAGCATGTCTTACAAGGATGTGGAAACCTCTCCTTTGAAGACGCATTTTCCATGCCCTAACGCACCGGATCCGATCTGAACTCTGAAGTTAAATGTGCTATAGCAAAAGCAGTACCAGGATTGGTGACAACCTGGGAAGGCCCATGGAAAAACAAAACCGTGAAGGCGCTTGGCACAAGGCCTTGGCCCAAAGCGGACAATATCTTCAAGCGGGTGGTCTGGGTTGTTATATTTGGTATCAGAGTCAATACCCGAATGGTATGCCAGCGAAGATGCTGGGTCTCCTAAGGGGATTGGATACTCGATATCCAATATCGGTCAGAGAGGAGAACAAAGCAGGCCTTATAAGGCTGTGGCAACCTCTCCTTTGTAGATGCATTTTCCATGGCCTAATGCACTAGATCCCATCAGAACTTCGAGGTTAAACGTGCTTGGGTGAGAGCAATACTAGGATGGGTGACCTCCTGGGAAGACCCATGGAAAAATAAAACCGTGAGGTCGCGAGGCCCGTGAGGTCAAGGCCCAAAGCGGACAATATCTACAAAAGGGTGGTCTAGGCTGTTACAGATAATCAATTTTTTGTTATTGTTCGGTTATTTGTTTATAAACCCATAGGTTCTTATAAAAGGATGATTTTAATGCGTTCATTGAATCGTTTGATTATATACCTATTGCTAGAATTTCGATATAATCTATAATTGTTATGTTGAAATTCATGTGAGCAACTAACGATTCGTAATCATTAGGGAATACAGTACCTAGGTTAAATGATGCATCGTATGTGGTTGTTTCCTTAATTAATCGGTTTTCCTAGTTCATAATGCTACCACCTAATTAAATCTAGAGACCGTGTCCTAGGGTATTCAGTAGTTAGGTTTAATTAATGATCGTATCTTGATTAAACAAAACATAAGGGAAAACTCGGGTTAATTATTAACCTACTATTAATAGTTGCTAGGAGAGGTTTGAGAACAAAAAATCGTTGAAATATGCTTAATTAGGGTGTAGGACGAGATTGAATCAAAGAACCGGATCCCTACCGAATTCCCCAATTTTACGATTTTTTGTATATTTTCTTTAATTTGTTTTTATTAGTTAGTTTCATTTTATTTGCTTATTCCAAAATCCAAAACCCCCTATTTTTCTTAAATACCGATTAATTTCATTTCTTAAACTAATTGAGCACTCCCTGCGAGATTGACCTAGACTCATCACTGCTATAATAATAGTCTAGTTATTTTATTTTGACTAGCGTTACAACGGGCTGGTTAAACATAATAAGGTCTCACGAGCACTTGTTACTACACAAGTTCATCTGTCAACTAGTTTTTGACAAAACATAAACCAACAAGTGTTCCACAAAGGAACTTTATGTTGTGGTGCATAGACCACAGTATTTCAACGTGCGCATCCACACATGTACTAAATGCTATTGTTGCGACTTCGCGCAAGACGAGTACAATCAAGGTATAGGGTACATAGTTTCCGTCATAGTTGAATATTATGGCGTGGACTATAGAAGGTTAATTGTCCACCTCCCTGACTTCCTAAACCATCACCACTTATGGCGGGCTGAAATTTTTTAAGTCCCATAACATGGAACTTATGGATATCAATCAGAAGACACATGTGCAGATTGTGACCAGTCAGGCGAGCTCGAGTTGAACGCCTCATAGGTAGGCAGAAGAGGACTCAACCAGTGAAGAATTTGAGGAAGAAGAAGAGGAAAAATAAGGCTGGAAGAAAGTTCTGAATGCAATCTCAAAACCAATAGGACATTTGCAGAGAACACCAGAACGATGAAGGAGATGGTACAGACACAACAGCGCTAGAGCTGGGATATCTGATCGATCCATCAGTATTTCGAGTCTTAGGGCGTTCAATTGTTACTTCCGATACCATCACCACCTCCATCTCCACGAGATTTTTAGTCTAACCCAATTTTTCTTTTCCAAATTAGCCTTCAGCTCTATAGTTTTATTTTTATTTTTAATTTATTTTCTGTTTACCTTAATTTTATATTTCTGCTTGTCTTTTATGTGATTATTTGTTTCTTCTCACATTGAGGACAATGTGTGGCTAAAGTGTGGGGAGGGTATGTGTTTTGCTTTTGAATGTGATTTTGCATATTGTATAATAGTTTTTAGGTTTGTGAATTTTATGAATGTGTCAATGGCTTAGATGGATTGAAATTCATTTAATTTTGAACACAGTGTATTAGATTGTGAATAATCATTAGCTTGAAAATTTAGTGAATTGGGGCTTTTGGATGAATATGCAACTTAATTAGGACTTAGTGTAAGTTTATCACCCCTTAAATTTCTATATTCATTCATAATTTGAGGCCTTTCAAATTAAGGTATTACATTAATAACTATTCTACTAACCTTCGGGTTATGAATAGAGCTAGTAGCTAGTAGCTAGTTGAAAATGTGATATAGCCAAGTAAATAGATCGACACGCATCACAAATGTGTGCCTCCTTGTCAAAAAGCTATAATGACGTTTCAACCAAGCTGTGTTAATAAAAAAAATAACTTAATCAAGTAACCAGATCAACATTCATCACCAATGCTTGCCTCCGAGTAAAAGCCTAAGTCCTTGTTTAAATATATGTGTGTGTAACTTGTAGTAGCTTGAATTTTCATGAAAATGTACTTAGGAAACAGTTACAAAGTATGAATGACCAAAGAATTATTAATGTGTGTGTGTAATTGAAAAGGATAAATAAATTAACATATGAATCTTGTTTAATTTTTATATTTAGTTCAAAGCTCTTAGACACAGATTTTACATTATAAAAATTTGATATAACTTTAGTGATTGTATTCAAGATTAAATTTATTTCATGAATTTGAAGCTCATTGTTGCATTGTATGTTGTGTGGTTTTTATGTGTTTGTTGTTTTGATTGCTTGAGGACAAGCAAATGTTTAAGTGTGGGGATATTGATAGGTGTGATTGTATCATATTTTAGGGTTTAATTTGTTATATATTAAGTGTTAAATTGAGTGTTTAGTGTGTATTTAGGTTAGAATTTTGTTAATTTAAGTGTTTAAGTGTTTTTATGGGTTAGTATAAGTCTTTGATCTTAAATGTTATTTTTTTAAGGTACCTTGATGTGTTTGTTAGTATTTCAAGGCTAACATCGAAAAATGGAGGACTTTTGGAGACTTTCAGGATGGAATCACGACCCATGATTGTGGCACAATAGGCAAAGATCGTGACAGAGACCTCTAAACTAGACCACAATCGTGCCCTAAGGGACATGATTGTGATAAAAAGACTCTGTCACAAGCCACGATCATGGCATTTGGGCCATAATCGTAACAGAGAGGTTAGATGCTAGCCACGATCGTGGCCTGCGTGGGGCAAACATGCAAACAAGAGAAAAAGTCAGATTTTGAGGAATTTTTCAGACCATTTCAACCCCGAATCAACCGTAGGGCTACCAAGGTATTTAAGGAACATAAAGAATAGAAGAAAGAGCTTTTTGCATCAGTCACATCCCGAAACCTTAGAGAGCTTTATTGAGAAATTGAAGAAGGAAACGAAGGAAGAGAGACACGGAGAAGAAGCTTGACGTGAAGTACTTCCCTGAACAGGAGGTTTGCTGTCATCGCTGCCTAGATCTATCTATTCCAAACGTATTTTTTAATTTATTTCAATTTTGATGATGTATAAAATTGAGATAGTTGTCGAGACTAGGTTTTGTTGAATGTTGATTTTTGTCTAAACTCACCTTCGGGATTTTGTCTTTGATATTAATGAAATTTGATTTATTGTGCTTTTATTGAATTGTTTGTGATTCAGTTTCTGTTCTTAATAATTCGGTAACAAACTGAGAGGGTGAACTGAGTGAATATCATCAAATTGGGCTAACGAGAGTTAGGTAGTTTGATAGGTTAAGAATTAAATAAAACTGATAAAATTGTGTAACAAGAGATCATGTATAGGTTTTTAGCAAGTTGACAGACAAATTCATATCTAATTTAGGTTTTAGGTAAACTGTGAATCCAGATATTGCAATTCCATAATCGAATTAGGGATTATTAATTATGGTTAAAGATTATAACTTGAGAGAGAGTAATCCACCCTAGGACCATCTAGACTCGATAATTCAATAATCTTATAATCAATTAGGTTTTCATTAAGGTCAGATTAAACCCCTTTGTCTCAACTGGTAATTCCTAGGTTAATTCTTGATTGGCTTGTACAAACTGCTATCTTGTTTATATTTCTGAAATTTAATTCTTGAGATTGATTACTTGATTGATTAATTTTTAGCCTTAGTTTATTTATTTTCAATTATTGCAATTTAGTTTAGCCTTAGATTTTAGGATTAAATTAATCCTCCTCGTGGGATCGACACCTTAGGTATTATGTGAACACCCATGCACTTGTGATATTATTGAGCTTAAAAATAGTATAAGTAAACCTGCGATTAGAGAACAAAAAGAAACTTTGATCAGATAGACTATGAGTCAGACAAGAAGTTTGACTACGTGGTTTCGTTACTACAAGGTCTAATGTATCAGTGGTGGAAGACTGTTCCCGACAGTACCACTAGGTTTTGAAGTTTGACATGAGAAGATTTTTTGAAGGTGTTTAAAGAGAATTACATGTCAAAGATTTATTTGGATAGAAAGATGAAGGAGTTTTTGGATATGAAGCAAGGAAGTCTCTTCGTAGTCGAATATGAGATAAGATTTAATGAGGTAATGGGATATGCAACTACATTGATTCCAAATAAGGAAGACAGGTGTAGGAGGTTGGAAGAAGGGTTGAATATGGAGATTAGGACAAGGTTAGCTATTACAAATATGACCAGTTTTGCTGAGTTGAGAGCTGCCTCAATCCAAATAGAACAGTTGTTAAAAGATGGGTGAGGAGAATACAAAACAAGAGTTTAGAATGAAGAGACCCAGTGAGTCTCAAGTCGATTCTAGCAGAAGGTTCAGTAAGCGCCAAAATAGATTGTTCCGACCACCGGCTAGATTGAGACAATCAAGGTTTAGATTGAAAGGCAGTTTTGTACAAGTTGGCGGTGGTAAAGGTACAAGATCTGGGCAGATGCCTAATTGTGAATACTATGGTAAGAAGCATGTTGGAGAATGTTGGAAGTTATCGAGAGCTTGTCTTCATTGTGGCTCTTTTGAACATCAAATCAGAGACTGTCTCGTAGTTTTTGAAGCACAGTTTGGAGTGAGAGGAAGAGCAGTAACTAAAATGATTTTTCAATAGAGCAGAGCTAGTGGATCTAGACAGAAAAGCAGAGGTAGAGGGAAAATGAGTTCAGCTGGTCTTACCGTCAAGACTACATTACGGTAGCAAGTGTGTTAAATGTCTTTCAATTTGAAGCATTTGTATTGTTAGATCCTAAATCTACACATTCATTTATCGCACTGCATCTAACATCTAAACTGCATTATGATAGAGAAATGTTGAATTATGGATTAGAAGTAAGTACACCAATAGGTAGTACTACAGTGATAGAAGAAGAGTGTAAGGGGTGCATGATTCGAGTTAATCAGGCAGAGTTAGAAGTTGATATGATTGTATTGCAGTTAAGTAAGATAGGCCTTATCTCAGCTATGGATTGGCTCACTACTCATAGGGTTGTAATGAACTGTTTTATTAAGGAGGTGATCCTTGAATCTCCTAATCAACTGAGATTGATTTCATCAATGAGTGCATTGAGATTGATTCGAGGTGGATGTGAGACTTATCTAGCCTATGTAGTTAATACCCGTACTTAGCAAACAATAAAAGATATTCCTATTGTTAGGGAATTCTTGAATGTGTTGCCAGCTGAATTATCTGGTTTACCCCCAGATAGGGAGACAAGGTTCGTTATTGATCTAGTTCTAGGTACTGCTCCTATATCTATTCCTTTATATAGGATGACACCTATGGAACTTAAGGAACTTAAGGCTTAATTATAGGAGCTATTAGATAAGGGTTTTATTAGGTCTAGTGTGTTACCTTGGGGAGCCCTAGTCTTATTTGTGTAGAAGAAGGATGGAACCTTGAGGTTTTGTATTGATTATAGGTAGTTGAATTGGGTGACAGTGAAGAATAAGTATCCGTTACTGAGAATTGATGATTTACTTGATCAGTTCTAGGGAGCATAAATGTTCACTAAACTAGACTTGAGATTAGGTACTATCAATTTAAGATAGCAGAAGTTGATGCATCGAAGAGTCCATTCAGGACTAGATGTGGGCATTTTAAGTTTATAGTGATGCCGTTTGGATTGACTAATGCTCTAGCTGCTTTTATGGCATTGATGAATAAGGTGTTCCTACATTATTTACATCACTTTTTCATTATGTTTATCGATGATATTTTGGGGTATTCAAAAAGCAGAAAGGAACATGTTGAGCTTTTGAGGTTAGTCCTACAGATAATAAGAGAGAAGTAATTGTATGCCAAGTTTAGTAAATGTAAATTTTGGCTCAATCAAGTAGTATACTTGGGTCATATAGTAACTGGACAAGGCATACAGGTAGACCCGAAGAAAGTTGAAGCAGTAATGAGCTAGGAAGCTCCAAGAAATGAATCAGAGATCTGGAGTTTTTTTTTGGATTAGTTGGATACTATAGGAGGCTTGTCGAGGGGTTTTCTTTAATTTCGAACCCTTTGACAAAACTTCTGAGAAAGAATGTGCCTTTCAGATGGAATGATGAATGCGAAAGTAGTTTTGAGGAATTAGAACATCAGTTAACTACTACACCTGTATTAGCTATTCCATCTAGATTTGGAGGTTATGTGGTGTTGAGGTCTCATGAATTCAATTACCCAGTCATGATTGGAACTTGCTACAAATGTGTTCGCTCTAAAAATTTGGAGACACTATTTATATGATGAAACATTTCGGATATATACTAATAATAAGAGTTTGAGGTATTTATTGAGTCAAAAGGAGTTAAATATGGGACATAGAAGATGGATCAAACTACTAAAAGATTATGATTACAAAATTGAGTATCATCCTAGTAAAGTTAATGTTGCAATTGATGTATTAAGTAGAAAATCGGATAGCAGTGTAGCACAAGTTCAGTTATCAAGGTTACCAAATCCAGTGCAACTGAGAACGTTGAATGTTGAGCTGAATTTGAAACAAAATGAATTATTGTTAGCCACATTGAAGCTTAGGTCGATGTT
Organism: Erythroxylum suave; assembly: GCA_027563595.1. NCBI lineage: Eukaryota > Viridiplantae > Streptophyta > Magnoliopsida > Malpighiales > Erythroxylaceae > Erythroxylum > Erythroxylum suave. The sequence goes on along the minus strand of JAOSBN010000008.1, from coordinate 34,369,061 downwards.
ACATGAACAGATTAAAAAAGCCTAAGGTGAAGATCCTGAATTAATGAAGCTTATTGAGAAGTTGAAAATGAAACCATATTTTGAATTTGAATTTAAACATGATAGATTATGTTTGAAGACGAGGTTGTGTGTACCTGATGAGGATGAGTTAAGAAAAGAGATTATAGAGGGAGCACATATAGTAGCCTATGCTATACATCTTGGTACTACCAAGGTATAACACAAAATTTTTAGGAAAAATAAAATTGCATAAACACATAAAAAGTTGATGTTCAATTCTTCAAATTAAGCTTCCATAAACTTCAATTTTACCATCAATTCCTTATTCCTTCTCTTTCTCTTTCTCTCTCTCCTTCAATTCATCTTCTTTATCTTCATAATATTGCATAAAACTTTCAATTTCATGCATTTTAGTCATTAATGCATGCAACTACACTAAAATCATGTGCTAAAAACAACCAAAACTCCATTAACTTACCTTATTAATTTCAGGTACTATTTATTAAGAAAACTTATATACTTTTTCTTCATCTTTTTCCCAAGATTCTTGTTGATATGGTCAGTTTAGGGACCCTAGGATGATGAATTAGTGTTTAATAGTTGATTTAGGGGTTAAAGATAGAGAAAGTTGGCTTGAAAATAGAAGACAAATGAAAGAAAGTCAGGAAGAAAGAGGGAGGGTTGATTCTCGACAATTATGGGGAAGAAGAGAATGTTAGGTGGCAATTAATGCTATTTGGTCCCATTAAAAATAATACCCATTAATGCATATAATAAAACAATACAGTTCTTTTCTTCTTCTATATAATTAATGCCCATTAAAAAATATCAACCCTACATAAATACCTTAATTATTATCATTTATTTTCCAGTAATATTTTTGGGTTTGACTTTTACTCATTTCTTAGGTCAAACTTTGACCAATGTTAAATCAAAACGAAACTCTTAAAATGAAATCGTTTTTACCTCAAATTTAATCATGAGGCTATCCTTGAATAATACTATCCAGTGCTAAATAAAATAAAGTACAGTTTGAGTCTCTGGTGTCACTATTCACCTCGAGATGCAATATTCACAACTCGAAAAATACTATTCATGAAACTGAGATTTTTAGGTTGTTACATAAAATTTGTTAATCAATACCTATCATTCTTCAAAATAATCTAAAAGTGTAGGAACTTGAGTGGGTCTAAGAGTTCCAGTAAGCCTTTGAATGATTAAAGGATCCTTCAAGAGTCATGCTATCAACCCTAAAATCAAAAGAGTCATCAAGTCTTATGTTCTTATTAAAGAGAAGAGAAAATTTAAAGCTTAATATTATTCGAACAAGATATTACAAGGCACATAAGTAAATTATTAGAGACTGATAAAAATAGTATACACACTACTTATCACTACAAGAAAACTAAGGTCATATTTTAAGACTCACACATCAATATATGTACAAATGTTCCATTGAAACAAATACTTCACAAACTATATATACCCCATAAAGTGGTTAATTAAGTTAATAAAGTTTGAAATTAGGTACATCTCAAGAAGTTCATTAAAATCATAAGTCATAGTAGATTTTAAACTTGAAATGTTGATATCCCTAAAAGGAAAGGAAGAAACTTATGATACTCCTGCATTAAGTAATAAGCACCTAATATGGAATAATGTACATAGATCAAAGGCAATGTATTATTTGAGCAAGATATTACAAGGTCTATCATTAAACTATTACAGACTGGCAAAAGTAGTATACACATTACTTATCAGTGTGAGTAAACTAAAGTCATATTTTGAGACTCACACATTAACAAATGTACAAATCTTTTGTTAAAACAAGTACTTCACAAACCATATATATCAGAAGACTTATGAAGTGGTCAATTAACTTGAGAAAGACTGAAATTGAGTACATCTTAAGAATCTTATTAAAATCACGTCATAATATATTATGTACTTGAAATATTGATACCCCTGAAAGGAAAGGAAGACACTCACAACAATATTGTATTAAGTAATAAGCATTTGATGTAGAATAATGTACAGAAATGGTGTAATAGGAGAAAACAGCAGCGATATAGGAATATATTTAAAAGGACGATGAGAATAATAACATTATAAATAATGTAACATCAATTTAAAATGTCAAATAACAAGGCATAATACAAAGCATTGTTATTTGGGTTTAAATTGGCTTGAAAACTTCAAATTAGATCTCTAACAATCATGTCATACTCATAATAGTGAACCATCTTAATAAAACTTATAAGGAAAAAGAAGACAAGTTGATAACGTATAAGAGAAATTTTAAATAAATGAAAGATAATATACAAGTAATATTAAGTCAATACCTAGGAATTATAAGCACAAGGCTAATCACCTATTCAAAGTTAGAGTCAACAATGATGTTGTCCCTCTAAAAACTTTTTATGAAGAGTAGACAGAGTCAATGACAATGCACATCAATTGGGTAGAAAATATCGAAAAAGATAAAGTTTATTAGATGTGTCTAATCAAAAAATATTTGCAAAAGTGGAAATTATCGAAAGCAAATAAGGATAAAACGAATGTTAGCACAATAATTATAAAAGAGAAATTAGTTAGGTCTTTTACTTTATCATATCTAAGATGCATCTTTAATATTGAAATATAATACGTCCTTATCGAAATTCATGGATTATGTGGAACCCACCAGGGAAGCATCATCCTTTTCACATAAGATCTTAAAATATGAGTATTTTTGATCCATAATTCAAAAGTTTGCTTAAGATTTTGTGACACATCCATGTCCACCTATACTATAGTGCATTCAATTTCAGATAAGCACACTAGGGGGAGTATAATAATCTTTCACTTATTTTATCTTAATTAATTTTGTTGAATGTGCACATCTTATGTATACATTCGGGAAGATGTATAATTCAAGTGCGGGAGAGACTTAAAGTATATACCATTTTAGAATAGGTCTTCATTTTTCTCTGGTGAAATATGTAATTTATGCTTAGAATCTTGAATATTAAGATTCATATGTGTTAAATATTCTTTTTGACAGTCTTTAATTTTCTTAATTTTATTTAGAAATAGTCCTTTAGTTATGATATATTTTTTGTTTTAGTTTCAATGCATGAGATGAAGGAGCATTGTTGGTGTTTTTATATAAATTACCTAAAGTATCACATTGGTTTTATTGAATAAAAATGTGCAAAACTTGATGCAGTTCAATACTTGTATGAGTTTTTGAGTCTAAAAGCAATTTATGGTGTTTGTGTTCTTTTTTTTTAATGAAACATGGCGTGTTTATGCTAGAACTTACTCTTAAAACCACAGTTTTAGTGAATTTATGCATGGAAATTATAGGAGTACTTAGGTATAACCATTTTTTCACCTATAACAACCTACTTTAATATGTACCCCTAGCTAAGCATTTGAGCATTGGCCTTTCTTTTCTTTCATATTAACTTTGTTACAAGCCAAATGTTTATTTCCATAGTAATTTTGAGCCATTAAATCGAAAGAATTGTATAAAGATTATTTACATAAGATTTAACCATTTCCATGAAAAGTAAATTAGTTGATTCAAGTTGCAGTGTTTTGATTTCTCGGTCTTTATAGAAAGAAAGAGAAGTATAGTAAAAAAAATCTCCTTTTCTATATTTCTCATTCTAAAAAAAAAAGAAAAATTGATAAATCATAAAAAGGGGGAAAAAAAAGTAAAAATGATGTTGTGATTAAAATGAATTCTAGATTGATTTGAGTTAAAATTTGTGTAAACTAATTTGTACAGTTCCTTCTTTATTAAACTTTAATTTTTTTTCTTGCTATACCTTTACCAAAGCCATATTATAACCCTTATTAAGACCCTTTGATTTATGCACATTTGCTAGTGGTGGAGATATGTTAATCACTTGCTATGTTTTGATTCAAGAGTTTAATGAACCTTAAACATTTTAAGTGTATAGAGTGAAATTCATAATAAGGTGCTAAATCTTGTTTCATTTGATTTTGGTGGAATTGACGAGATCATATGTTTTCATTATAAAAATTTATCCTATGAGTGTTTGTTCTCTTAATTTTTATTTGGGATTTTTTAAATAACATGAAAGAGGATGAGAGGTTGCTAAGGTGATGATTGATATATCAAATTGATGTATACTTGAGGATAAGCACGAGCCCAATGTGGGGGAATTAGATAAGATGTAATTAGATCATATTAATTGGACTTATTTCTTTTGTTTTAAGTTAATTTTGGTGAATATTGGTAAATTTGATATTTAATTTGTTTTAGGGGGCGACAAGTGAATATTGGACCAAAATTAGTTTAAAATATCCAATTATAGCATCATTTATCAAAGCTATAAAATTTTGGAAAGATGGAGTAAAATATGACAGATTGCTAAAACTGAGATGAGGCCATGCTTAGAATCAGCCTTACTCTAAAAAGTTTAATCCAATTAAGAGACTTTATTTTCAACATTATTATATTTAGATTTTGATTTATTACTTTTATATTCAGTTAATTATTTTTTACTTCTTGTTAATTTTATTTTTCAGTTAATTAATCATAAACCTCCATTCAATTTTATCAATTGAAATTAAGAAACTAATATTTAGTTATATTGAGATTTAACCCAATTCCACGACTAATATAGTAGTTTAATGAAATAACTATTAATGTTGAAGGCTTTGACAACTTGTTCAAAAATTTGCTAAGGAAGCTTTATAAAACCCTCACTACCATAATCGCTAAAGTGTATAAATCTTCCTCTTTGCACCAATTCAAATCCATATCATGATGTCACATAATATACAAGAATATATCTACACTTATGGTTTCTAAACTAAAGTATATACTTGAGTCCTTTGTAAATCAAAAATAGGATGCATTCATTCATAATAGATTAATTAGAGATAACATTCTCATTGCTCAAGAAATCTTTAGAAATTACACTAATAGGTATCTAAGCAAAAAAATTTGCTCTCAAGATTGACTTTAGTAAAACATTTGATTTAGTAAGTTGGAAGTTCCCAATTAATTGCCTTAGTGCTTTTGGTTTTCCCCATATTTTCATTAACTAAATCAATCAAAGCATCTCCATAACTTCCTTCAGCATCCTTGTCAATGGGGAACCTGCTTCAATCTTCAAGAGAGCTAAAGGATTAAGGCAAAGAAACCCACTTCCTCCTTACTTATCCACCTTGTACGTAAAAGTCCTAACCATGCTTATTAAATATAGAACAAGGCAGATTAGGAACTTCACTTACCACCATAAGTGTAAAACTTTAAAGATACTCAACCTATCATTTACAGACAACCTAATTCTCTTCTATGGTTCCAACACTCGATCATTAAATCTACAAAAGAATTCCCTAGACTAATTTAAGAAGCTATCATGTATGTTCATCAATGCCATTAAGAGTCACTTATACATGTCTATATTTGGTTAATTAAAGAAATAGCCAAAATATCAAGCTTAAAAGTCAAAGAACTACCACTTACCTATGGAAATTCTAGTAACTTCCAAGAGACTTACCTATAGAGACTATCTCTCTTTGACCTAGAGCTCAAAAGAGCTAGCAATTGGTATAATAAACATCTTTCTTATAATGGGGGATTTCGACTAATAAGTTATATACAACAAACTCTATGTATATTGGTGTTATCACCTTGTGCTACCAAGGAAACTTATTAAATATAAAGAGAAGATGCTCAAAAACTTTCTCTAGTCAAACTCAAGTGAAAAGGGGGGGTGGGTATCACTTTAATAAAAATCATGAATAATATGCTCTTTACAAAGAGAATTTGGAGTTTGTTCTTTGAGAAATAAACCTTGTGGGCCCAATGGATACATACCCATTTCTTAAGGAACACCAGATTTTGGAAGCTTAAGGCTAGTAACTCCATCTCTTAGACATTAAAGCACCTACTTGGCCTTAACAAGTAGATAAACTAGAATATTAGCCACGTAATTAAGAATGGCAATCAATCATAATTTTGATTTGACAATTAGAGCATCTAGGTCCTTTCCATTTTATGTCTATGATGCAAAACTTCATAAATGTAATACCATACCAACAAAAACTAAAAGTAATTATTATAGAAAATCAATGGAGATGTAACTACAAAGATATGAATAGGCTAAATGCAAATATCCTCCAATATAATCCTAGTATTAAACTCAAGAATTTTACAACCTAAAAGGGAGAATTATCTAGGAGATCTAGTAACAAATCATGTTTGAGAGTTTTTTGGGATGAAACTTTAATTATGTCATGTAACAAGCTCGTTTAGTTTAGTTCCAATGTTTAGAAATCTCCTTTCATACGCTAGCTCATAATAAAAGGAGATTTAGAACTTTGGATAGAGTTAAAACTATAATTAGCAAAGAATACACTCTTTGTAACAATAAGGAAAGATCCTTAAGCATATAGTTTCCAAATGTCCTCATTAAACCTCCTACTAGAACTTTATCTTAAACCTTTGTAACATTCACTCCTATGTGATGAATTGGAATGGCATTATCTTATAAGAAAGCAATCTGAAGCTTCCCTATAAATGTGACCTTACTTTTTTCAACGTAGCCTTCAACCTCACATTCTACTCAATATGGATAGAAAGAAAACTTATACTATTAAAAAACTAAAAGCAAGAGTTGCAATAATGGATCTTTAACTTCATTATTAAAATCATAAAGCTTTTGATCGTTAAGAACCTCTGGATAAACCTTAATGGGGGCCTTACAGATTGGTAGCGAATGCTAATCAGCTATGGGATTCTTATAGCGCCCCCTTACCGTCAGGTACACACCGAAACGCCCGAAGGTCATTCCGGTACATATCCTATGATAAAGGTGAGCTACGTTCAATCACTACATTAACTTCACATGGCATCATATCATTACTCATTTATAAAGCATCATATGAAAAATCACAATATTTTAAAACCCAACATTTTCCTCATTTCATTTCTCAAAATCGAAAGTCTACATTGTATCTTTCAACACTTACTACATGTACATCATCAAACCTAGTACAATAATATTACATGAAAGAGGAAAATATACAAATTCTATCTAATCTATCCAAAAATCCCAGCTAACCGACCTTTGAGCCATGACTTCTCTTGCCAAAACTATCTACACGACTGGTAGAGCCTCTCAGTAGCTAGAGTCGTCTCTGAAAAGACAATGTTGCAATTTTGATGAGTTTTGCGAACTCAATGAGGTAACCATCATCGATGGTTCACTCAATTCATGCATCACATCAATATAAGTAACATATTTGATTCACATCGTTACATATTCCTAAAACATCTTTTACTTTTTGAACGATCATAAAGGTCATTTTAATCATGAAAAATACACATATCAAATATAAATGTAATGTACATGACTCAGTTTCATTTGTTACTTTATTGTGACCATGTGCCTTTTTACTAGCTCATATCCCTTAGTGGACATCGAGCTGTATCAATTAATGTCCCATATCCCTTAGTGGATACCGGGTACATGCACAATTGAGCCAAAGACTCTTATCAAGTTCTAAGCTTTAAGCTCTTTTACTGGCAACTCTGGTCGCAACTACCTTTATTTTTCATGCATTCATGAAATGAATTGCATCTCACATACTCATTTAATCATTGTTTGTAATCAGTCACATTCACAGTCAAAACACAATCATCTTTGGACCTTAGTCCAACATTCAACAAAATTTTGGAATAACATTTATTTCTTCACATTCACATACAATTAGAACTTTAATATCTCATCCACATTTCACAGTCATCGGACCTACCATCCAGCATCAACAATCAAGCCGCAGTCATTCAATCATTTCAAACACGAATTTAACAAACAAGTAATCAAGTGAGACCATCTAGGTTACTCACAAATTGCTCCCGAAGCTAATGCTTGGAAGTTCCGGCAACATCTGGAGGTTGACGTTCCAGTTGCTCCTCTATATCAAACAATATATACACATATATCACAATATGCACAATTATAATTGTTCAATAATGCACATGGATGAAATGAATTATGTACAATGCATGTTCATAATAATCTCGGGTATTTATCCATCAATTTCATCACAAAGTCATTTTCATATCAAACTCATATAAGTACAATTTATACTTAGGTTTATGCCTCACTAAAAACCATTAAAATCTCTATTCCTTTCTCATTTACTCACTTCAGATTTTTTTCCAAGACACACTTTTGAGCCTACTGTTCACATTCAATTGGAACACGAATATGATGTAATTTGACCATACTCTCTTCTATAAAAGTGTTCTTCTATGTCTTATCTTTCTATTGACACCAAAATCACTCAATTTGGTTCATTAATTTGGAAGATACACTTCAAACATTTTCGGACTGCTCTTGTCCAAAACAATATACTATGCACAACTTCCATCCATAAATTTAACATCTTAGAGAGTGAATCACAATTCTACTTCTTCAGGTGATTTGTAGCCCTATTTCTCTAGTTTACTCCAAATTAAAAATCATCTGATTTTAAATCCTATAGTTCCAGATATAATCAAATCATATAAGTATGCTCAATAAATTAGTCCTATCAATTATCAAAATTTAGCACAATTACAGTTCCATATTAAATTCACCAACTAAACCAATTCAGAAAGCTTTGATTTTTTGATGGGGAGGTAATTCAATGTCTTATGAATCTATCGGCCTAAGAATTAAGTCATTTGGACAACATATGAAGAAGTTATGGTCGAAAGAAGCAAGACGGTTCAGCTTGTACAAGAGAAAATTGTTAAGGAACACTATAGAATGACAAGACAATTAAACATCACCCTTCCAATTAACTCATGGGCGTGAGTGAAGAAAGTCATGCCCATGAGAGTGAGAATAAACTCACGGGTGTGAGTGAAAGAGTCATGGGGGTGACAGATAAAGACAAAAATGTTGAAGAATATACACTATAGACTACTCAGGTTTTAGACCTAACTCTCTCAAAGTTTTTCACTCTAACTCTTTCAATTGATCTCGGATTGTTATGGATTTTGGTGGAGAGATAGAACAATGTCTTACGAGTCCAATGGTTCAAGTATCATCTCATTTGGAGGTCGGACAAAAAAGATATTGCCAAAAACTCATCGGATTTTCATCACCCCTGAAAACTTCAAAATCGCTATCATGTAAATTGCACAATAGCAACCTTCTCCTACCAAAGTCACCCTCGTGCATGAGTACAACGGCGTAAACCCACTATCCTCAAAAGACCTCAAAGTCACCCTCATGCTTATGCACAACGGTGCATTTTGTCGGCCCCAAATGTTTTTTTTTAGTTAAGCATGATTTAAATGATTATGAAGTTTGGATAAGTGAATTTGGGGAGTTAAATTTTTTTTTTTACTTAAGGTTAGAAGAACCAAGGCATTAAAAGAAGGGTAAGGTGGACTTCTCTCACCCATTAAGGGTAGAATGGGAAGAGGAAAATGTTGTCTTATAAATTAGAAGACCAAAAACGTAAATGAAGGAAAGAAGAAGAAAAAGAGAGAAAGAAGAAGAGAGGTTTCGGTGAAGTTGAGAAAGAATAGAGTTTTGGACTAGGTTACACTTTTTCTTAGTCTTAAAGAGAGATTTTGAGGTTATTCGAGAAAGGAAAAAGAAAGAGGAAGGGAAGAGTTTTCCTTAAAGCCAAAAATCTCATTATTTGGTGAAGATTCAAGGTAAGTTGATTTTAATCTTTCAGATTTTTGAAAGGGTTTCGGTTCATAAAGCTTAAGAAATGTATGGGTTTAGGAATTCTATGATCAATTTTAGTGAATGTGCTTTATGGGTTCTCAAATTTGAATTCCTATTGAATGGGAATTTTTTACTTTGTGAAGGAAATCAAAGAGGGGTTCAAGAGAGGAAAGGGGAACAAGAGGAAAGACATCCTTAATCCAATACCTAAACGTACATTTTTATAATAGAGTAAATAAGTCACTCATTGTTTTTTTGTGAATCAAGGAATCTAAATGTTTTCAATTGAATTATAGATGTTACATTATTTGCTCTTGGTTAAATTGTGAAATTATTATATGTTTGCTACATGAATTGTGTTGATGATTTATGAAAAGATTTTGAAAAGGTGCAAGTTTATGAAACCAGGTTTTCGGGAATGTTTCTTTGAAATATCTCATGTGCATAAAAAACAAGTTTCCAACAAGGTGCCATTTGGGCAAACTGTTTTCGATTCATGAACTACATGTTATGTGAGTTTGGTGTAATCCCTTCAAGAATGTCACGTGCACGTTAACCAAGAAAAGGCTTCTCCCGCCTGCCCGCTAGTGGCACAGAGCTCCTTCATAGGCTTCCTCAAGTTTACGACTACACAGGACCATTATGTGAAATTGTGTAGTTTGTCACGTTCATGGATTTACTCAAACCATTTTGATGTGCTTATGTGTTAGCAAGTTTGATGCATACATGATTTATAATTGCTCATGAACTATTTGATAAAATGAGAATTTTGAGAAATAAGTGTTTCGTGTTTTTCTATGAGAAATTATTATGGTTTCCAAATGTATAATGACTATGAGTTTTGAAAATGGTTTTGCTTGTTTCTCGATTATAAAATTGTTACCCATGAGCTTTAAGCTCACCCCCATTCTCCTCCTCTCATTCAGATGATGAGCAAGAGATTGAGTAAGTCAAGAGTCAAGGCATCACTCTAGTCTGCATGTTTTGTTTTGTGTGTTTTGAAGTTAGATCATGTAAACCAATGCTTTAGTCATATTCTGAGCGATTTTAGTTTTTATAAACTCTGTATTTTGAATTAAATGCAAGGGGGCTCGAAATGCCCACTAAAGCGTTGTAAAACCCTTATTTGTTTTGAAGATTAAGGAAATATATGTATTTTTTGCTTATGATTTTTCTTTAAGGCCTCCACATGGCATTTTCAAGCACTATAGGTATAAAAATTTGTATCCTGACTTTAGGGGAAGATCCGTATTAATCTAGGCTGATTTGGATAATTTGTCTTCTTGGAAGTGGTAGTTCATCCTCTTAGCTTTCTAACGGTATATAGTATGAAATTTTTGGACCTTTGGATTGGAAGTTAGGGTCCTTAGAAAGGGGAATGCGTAGGAGTGTAAAGACGCAAGGAATCGTCTATGATGACGTCACCAAAACACAGACGCAAGGAATCGTCTGTGATGACGTCACCAAAACACAGACGTAAGGAAACACAGACGCAAGGAATCATCTGTGATGACGTCACCAAAACACAGACGCAAGGAAACACAAACGCAAGGAAAACACAGACGCAAGGAATCGTCTGTGATGACGTCACCAAAACACAGACGCAAAGAAAACACAGACGCAAGGAAAACACGGATGTAAGGAAAACATAGACGCAAGGAAAAGACGGACGTAAGCAAAACACAGACGAAGTACAAAACACAAGTGAAGCACAAAACATAGACGAAGTTGAAAACACAGACGATACAAAGAAGAAGTTATGCCTGTACGTCGGACAGTTACTTAGTTGGAGTTAGTTACAGAACTCCACTAAATAACGATTTTCAACAAGAAGGGGTTATCAAGGATCAAGAAGTAGTTAGAGACTTAGGCTTTAAATACTAGTCATGGGACAAAATGTTCTGAAGAGGTCAAATTGAAATTCCACTTGGAGTTTTCCCACCAATATGTCTGGAAATAGGTAAAGTGAGTTCTATTTAAGGATTGGGTGGTGTGGGCACGTCACCTTTGTGGGATGCACGTCCAGATGTCACTTAGGACATCAGGCACGTGACTCACAAGGGCGAGGTCCCAACACATTTTGCCTATGATTTTAAACAAAAGTGCACGATGGTGCAATTCATCTTCTTCTTCTTTACCAGAACCTCTACTTCAAACCTTCATATTTTTTGATCCGGAACTCTAAAAATTCCAAATTTTATACCAATGGAAAGTTAAAAGAAAGATCTACAACTTTCATGAAGACCATTTTATCAAAATTAATCTAGATCAGTACAGTAAATTCATGGAAGTTTCAGATCAAAATTTCAACTCTCTAACCATCTATTCTAAAAAAAATTCCAGATGAATTCCATTTTCCAAAATCCAACACTTCAAAATTTTATTTCTAGTTTTTCTATTCCATTTTATTAAACTCATTACCAAAAATTCATATCACTCCAAAATATACAAGTTTAATCAAAAACCATCAAAAGTTAAAATTTCATATTCATACTCTATTATTTTTCTGCATTTTCAACTTTCATTCTCAATCACTATTTTTCCTCTCAACTTCCACTTAAACACTCATTCTTCTCATCTCAGACCATCATTTGACAATTATTGCTCAACTCAAAAATCATTTTCTTGATCATCCCTAAAGCTTCCATCCACTCACGTATACACATGCATATATATATTTACATGCACAGTGAAGAAAACCGAAAACAGAGCATATCACCTTTTTACACTTTAATTTTCTCTGCTCATCGTATACACCATTTCATTTCTATTTCAACTCCAAAAACTATTTCCACAACATCAGATCACTAAAAATCCATCAAAACTGAATAACACTATAACCAAATTTTTCATCCCATCCACAGTATTCATGAATATACACGAAAATGCCATGTTCATGCAGATGACATTAACTCATCAAATTTATTTCGTAAATCCACAACTCTAAAGGATTTACTCAATACTTACTTGATCTTTTTTCAAAATTTGCAAGATCTACAACTATCCCAAAGCCCTAAACTCCACGCAATACTCACGTACACCACTGTATAAATTGACCAGCTTCAGTATTTCTTAGGGTAGAAGAAACAAATAGCAAGGTGGAAGTGGTGTGGGATAAGGAAAAGCAAAGTAATCTCTAGGGAGGTATTTGATGAAAAACTCTGTGTATTGGAAAAAAAGTTGAAGAAGGTGACTACAAAGTGTTGGACCCTACACCCCACCCGTAGGTGTTTGGGGGGTACACCCCGGCACTGGCTCAATGGTGAGAGGCGTATTCTTAGAAACAACAAAACCTTGAGGGGTCGCGAGTTCGATTCCCAAAGAGAACAATACTGATTAAGGTTGGATGTCGCGGTATCACCCGCAAACACATGCCGGGGTGTACCCCCCAAACACCTACGGG
>JAOSBN010000008.1:34326238-34346206 GCA_027563595.1 Erythroxylum suave | reverse complement strand
ATATCTTTTCAAGTGAAAGGAAGGCTAGAGCCTGAAGAGACTAAGATAGTAGATAAAGAATACTTTGTGAAAGAGACCTAAAGAGGTTTTGGAAGAGTAGAAATAATACTTATAAAGTTAAAAAGATAGTGAAATCTCATATAAACTTTGAGGACTAGACGTAGCCCAAAGGTTAAGGGCAAACTAGTATAAATTGTGGTGTCATATTCTCTTATCTCTTTAATTTCTTGTTGTTAGAAGAAAAGATATTATTTCTGCTGTTGCATTACCCAAACAAATTAAGTGCATTGTTTATAATCATTTGAGATTTTAAGAAAATCAAGAAGATTTTAAAGATAACTATCTTAGACGATTTTACACAATTCAACCCCCTTTTATGTATTTTACATATTATAAGTGATTTCTATATTAATAAATGATTTACTTCAGTTGGTATCAGAGCTCAAGTTTCCAAGAAACACTGTTACAAAGTGAGGACAAAGATCTATGCCTGAATTAAATGTTTTTATAGATGAAAGTGCCTTCGTCTCAAGACCCCCTGCATTTAATGGTGAAGATTATCATTATTGGAAGGATAGGATATGGCTCTTCATAGAATCCACTCACATTGATCTTTAGGATATTATTGAAAGTGGTCCATATATTCCAGCAGACTACAAAGGGAAAAGCATCTCTCGTGAGCAATGGTTAGCTAAGCAGAAAGCTCGTGTTTAATTAAACTCAATGGCCAAGTTCTTTTAAGTTGTGCTCTAAGTAGAAGTGAATATGATAAGGTTCATGAATGCGAATCTGCAAAGGAAATTTGGGACAGATTAGCCATTGCATATGAAGGCACAAACTAAGTGAAAGAATCTAAGATTGGTATTCTTATTCATCAGTATGAGCTGTTCAAAATGAAAGATGACGAATCTATTGATCAAATGTTTAGACGATTCCAAACAATTATTAATGGATTTAAAGCTTTGGGGAGAATCTACGATAGTCAAGATCATATTAGAAAGATTCTTAGAAGTCTTCCAAAAAGATGGAGACCCAAAGTAATAGCAATATAAGAGGTCAAGGATTTAAGCAAGTTAAAGCATCTTTTTCATCTCAGAACATTGTAACTTCGTCTAGACCTTTGGAGCTCTTACATATAGACTTGTTTGGACCTACTAGAACAGTAAGTCTTAATGGAAAGAATTATGGTCTTGTAATTGTTTATGACTTTACTAGATTTTGTTGGATATTGTTTTTTTCCTCATAAAGATGAATCTTTTAAATGCTTTAAAGTTCTATAAAAAAAGTTACAAAAAGAAAAAGAATTTCTATTGCTGGTATTCGAAGTGATCATGATGGAGAATTTGAATATGAAAAATTTAGAATGTTTTGTGAAGAGAATGGAATTTTCCATAATTTCTCTACTCCTAGAACTCCTTAACAAAATGGAGTTGTAGAGAGAAAGAACAGGACGATTCAGGAAATGGCAAGAACTATGCTATGTGAAATGAATCATCCTAAGTACTTCTGGGCAGAAGATGTAAATATAGCTTGTTATATTCAAAATAGAGTATTTCTGTGACCTATTTTAAATAAAACTCCATATGAGTTATGGAAGGGAAGAAAGCCAAATATATCTTATTTTCATCCTTTTGATTGCAAATGCACTACTTTGAATGCAAAAGAAAATTTGGATAAATTCGATTCTAAGATCAATTCAGGAATTTTCTAGGTTATTTTATTAGTTTTAAAGCTTATAGAGTTTACAATCTTGTTTCTAAATCTGTTGAAGAATCTATGCATGTAAAATTTGATGATAATTCTCATCTAGATACGAGAGACCATTCTAATAATGAAACTCTATCTGCTCCCTTAAACAGTAACCCAGACGATTCACCATTAGACGATCCATCTGATAAAGTAGTAGATATTTCTGAAAAATTAGCTTAAGAAAAGACTGGAGATATAAATCTTCTCACCTAGAAAACCTAATTATAAGAGAAACATCAGAAGGAGTGAGGACTAGATCTAAGTTTAAGAGAGAGGCATATGTAGCTTTTGTTTCTGAATTAGAACCTAAGAAAATTGATGAAGCTCTTCAAGATAAAGTTTCGATTTTAGCTATGGAAAAGGAGTTAAGTCAATTCACTGGAAATAAAGTCTAGTCTTTAGTATCTAAACCATCCAATAAATCTATCATAGGAACTAGATGGGTATTCAAGAATAAACTAGACGAATTAGGAAAGGTATCCTATAACAAAGCTAGATTAGTAGGTTAAGGTTATAATCAACAAGAAGAATAGATTATAATGAAACATATGCTCCTGTAGCTAGACTAGAAGCTATTAGGATCTTACTTGCATATGTTGTTTTTCATGATATAAAACTGTTTTAAATGGATGTGAAAGTTGCTTTTTTGAATGGTTTTATATATTAAGAATTTTATGTAAAACAACCCCCTAGTTTTGAAATCATTGATAAACCAAATCATGTGTATAAACTTCATAAAGCTTTGTATGGATTGAAATAAGCACCACGTGTATGGTATGATCGTCTTAGTTCTTTTTTGATTAAAAATGACTTTATTAGAGGTCAAGTTGATAAAACTTTATTTCAGAAAAGTATCAAAAATGATTTTATTATTATGCAAATATATGTAGGCGATATCATTTTTGGTGCAACTTCCAAAAAGTTATGTTCAAATTTTGAGTTTCTTATGAAAAGTGAATTTGAAATGAGTATGATCGGTGAATTAAAGTTTTTTTCTTGATTTACATATTAAACAAACTGAAGAAAATATTTTTATTCATCAATGAAAGTATATCAAAGAACTTTTAGTTAAATATAAAATGGAAAATGTTAAACCAATGTCAACTCCTATGCATCCTTCAATCGTCTTATCTAAGGATGAAGTTAGTAAGAAGATTGATCAAACTCTTTTTAGAGGAATTATTGGTTCTTTGCTTTACCTAACTGCAAGCAGACCTGATATTATGTTTAGTGTTTGTTTGTGTGCAAGATTTCATGCATATCCTAGAGAATCTCATTATGTTGTTGTTAAAAGAATATTGAGATACTTGACAGGTTCTACAGATCTTTGCTTAATGTATGAGAAAGGTAAAGATTTCAGGTTAATTGGCTACTGTGATGCTGATTATACTAGAGACATGATTGATAGAAAGAGTACAAGTGGAGGTTGTCACTTTCTTGGTCATAATCTAATCTCGTGGTCAAGAAAGAGGCAAAGTTCAATTACTCTATCTACTGCAGAGGCTGAACATACGTTAGCCACAAGTTGTTGTTCACAAATTCTATGGATAAAGTATCAGTTAGAAGATTATTCTATCCAAGAAGATCAAATTCCAATCTTCTGTGACAACATAAGTGCTATTAATCTCTCAAAGAATCCAATCTAACGCTCAAAAGCAAAGCATATTGAAGTTAGACATCATTTTATAAGAAACTATGTACAGGGAGGAATCATCAATCTACAATTTGTTGAGATGAATCAACAATGAGCAGATATCTTCACCAAACCTTTAAGTGAAGACAAATTCAAGGAAATTAGACGAAATCCAAATATGGTAATGTTAAATGACCATTTGTCTGAAACTCTATGACCCAGACGATATGTCCTAATGAAGCAGAAAAGTCGTAAGTTCTTAAGAATGAATAGTAATAGTAACTTTCACTCGATAGTATCAATTTTATGATTACTCGTGGATCGGTCACAGATTTCACAAACAGTAAACTTTTCAAGAGTGTTTATAAAAAGAAATTCTCTAATACCTGAAACACTCTACATTCTAGAATTCTCTTAGTAATTGACTTGCTTTAAAGTTGCTCTCAACAAAGATGATTTAATCCTCTACTCATCAAATCTTTCTCATTTTCATTTCATATATCTCTTTTAATATCTTCTACATACTAACCTCGCTTCCTTAAGCGAAATACATTTCTGTGTTTAGTGTTTATTCATTACAGATTAGAAGAATGTAGAAATCTCTTATCTATGGGAGACTCATCGATTTCACTTCTGAAGGATGATTGAATGGATATCGAACCTGAGATCAAAGTAGCTGGATGAGAAAATTTCTTCAATATTTTAGACCCAATGTATCTAAATGAAGTATATGAGTTCTGTAAGAATGCAAAGGAGGTAGATAACACCTTGATATTAGAGATAGACAGATTGTCGGTGAATGTCACACAAAAGTCTATTGTGTGGGCTACCGAATATCCAAATGAAAAAGCAAAACCACTCAACAATACAAAGTGGATTGCCCAAAATGAAGACAATATCAATCGACAACTATATGGATCAAGTAATCCAGGAGTCAAGAAGTCTTCAAACCTAATTCCAAAGGCTAGGTTTCTTCATTCAATTCTTCTTCACTATATTCTGGCAAGAGCAGGATGAAAGGATTTGGTGACAATGAATGATGAACATTGTCTATTTCATCTATTCACACACCAATCTATTAATCTTCCATTCTTGATTTTGAAATACATGATAAAGGGTAAGGAGGATTATAATCAAAAGAGTGGTTCGTTACCTTACGGTATGTTGTTGACAAGATTCTTCAAAGAATCTGGAATCCTACTTCATAGAGTAAACAAAGTAAAGCTAAAGATTAAGAGTGTTATCATTGCCTCTACTATTCGCAAAATGGGGATCAAGACTGAAGCTAAAATAGATAAGGATTTCACATTGAAAGCACAGTCTAAGGGGGAGCTTTCAATCAGACGAAGCAGGAAAGAAGATGTTTCATTTGGAATACAAGCAAAACCTCAGTCATCTAGAAGAATCTCAGCAAAGGTAAAAAGTGAACAATCATCTTATAAGCCACTACAAGCCAAGACGATTCCTGAAAGGAAGGAAAGTTCAGTTCAACAACCAACTCACAATGTGTCTTTAAAGAGGAAGGCTAAGACGTTCTAATCAGAAAGATTCGAGAATTAAAAAAGGTCACCAAGATTGATGACCTTATGACAATAAGAATAGAAAAGGAAAACACTCTGATTCTTGGTCAAGGTTACGGAGCAATAACAATAATAACAGCAGCCTACCAAAGCAATTGTCTCTATCCCTCAGACTCAATCAGAACAACCCTTTAGAGAAACAGAGATAAAAAGGAACTTAGTATTTGAACAGAAGAAGTCTCAACAACAACTCTCTTCCATGCTAGCAGAAGAACAAAAGAAGACGAAACCGACTCAGAAAAATAAGGTTTCATTGTCTGATGTTCAATAAAGGACACAGACTATTGGAACGCAGCAAGCAACTTATGATCCCCCTCAACCAATGAAGAAAGAAGACTTGAAGATGAAGATAATATAAGAATTAATGCCTGATCACAACAGAGGTTCAGTTATCATAAGAGAACCTTCTATACAGAAAGTTAAGGTTCAAGTTGAACCTGTAATAGTAAGCGATCAGACGATACATTTTCTAAGCCCTGAAGAAAGAAAATTATATGGTATTATGTGAAATGAAAAGGCAGAACCATATCTATTGAAGATGACAAAGAATCCTTACACCATCTACCCAGTGACAAGCAAAACAACAATAAGGATTGTATCAGATGTACAACCAAGATGTCCAACACTGGTACACAGTAAAGTCAAAGGAAAGAAATTTCCTAAGAGACAAGAAGATGATTTCATGGAAGAAGAAATTCAAGTGGTGATGAAGAATATAGACGACGTATATCTTGCAGGTCAACCTGTAGGCGTCTATATTTCACATCACATATCAAGGCCATCAGGAAGTAACTTTGGTGTACCAACTCAAGATGAAAGTTTCAAGGTAGTTGGGACAATTTCAAAAGGAAGGTACAAAAGTATCACAATTGAAGGTATCAATTTCTACTTAGAAACCTTTATGCATTTACTTATTCATTTTAAACCCTTAGGTTTCATTCCTTCAGTCAAAGATATTCTACACCTTCTAGGAAAACCAATTTTCAAACTACCCAAACCTGATGATCTTGACATTCCTTACCAAACACAACCTTTTCAATTACCCTCTATCACAATTATTGAATTAGATAAATCAATTAGAAAACCATTTGTCTCTAAGTAT
This sequence comes from Erythroxylum suave, assembly GCA_027563595.1. Classification (NCBI taxonomy): domain Eukaryota; kingdom Viridiplantae; phylum Streptophyta; class Magnoliopsida; order Malpighiales; family Erythroxylaceae; genus Erythroxylum; species Erythroxylum suave. The sequence continues at coordinate 34,340,142 of JAOSBN010000008.1, read as the reverse complement.
CTTCATCCACTAAGCGAAAAGCTACAAGATTCTACCGTTAACTTAGAGCTCTTGAAGAATTTCATCAATTGGACTGAAGCTAGTCAAAAGCAGAAGTAAGTCTAAGAAGCCTTAGCTAAACATATTGAAGAAATATATACTAAGGTTGATGAATTAAGATACTTAGTGGGTGATCTTCATGAGGAAGTAGCACTTCTACGTGTTTCTACTAAACAAGACCTTAAGATGATCCACACTGATATTCAATATATGTTTTCTGAAATTCTGAAGTGTCTGAAGTGATATTGTTTTTTTATTAATAACAAATAGTGGGAGAATAGTAGAAAGGAGAGGAAAATTAGTTTTGAAAATTTGTTATGCACACTGTATATCTTGTATTATTCGTCTGAATAAATATATCATTTGTCTGAATATTATTCGTCTAAATACTATTGTTATTCATCTTAATATTTTTTATCTTTTAATATTATGACTATTTGTTATCATCAAACAGGGGGAGATTGTCAAATAAAAAAGACTAAACTTCTTCTATTGATTTTGATAAAATTCAAATAATAATAATAATAGAAATGTGTGAACTGTTTTGATGAGTTTATTAAGTCTGCAGATAAATGTACATAAGATGATACGAAGTCATAAGATGAAGCGCAGACATAAGACGATATAAAGTCATAAGACAATATGAATTCATAAGACGAAGCGCAGACATAAGATAATACGAAGTTATAAGACGATGCGAAGTCATAAGACGAAGCGAAGTCGTAAGACGATGTGAAGATATAAGACGAAGCATACAAATCAAATCAAGATGATCTACAATGACAGTTAGTTAGTTGGAGGTAGTTACAGGACTCAACTAACAACAGATCTTTGAAGATTTTACAAGCGGGTTTTTTTTAAGAAGACAGTTGGTGAATTATACTATAAATATCAGTGTAGTCATAGACAAATCAACTTTTTACTTACTTTTACTTACACGAAAAAAATTTGTGATCAATTGAGTATACGAAAAATATCCTGAGTGACAAGAAGGAAGACAGAGATCAAGAGCACTTGTAGCATAAGTTTAGAAAAGCTTAAACAATATCTTTTCAAGTGAAAGGAAGCCTAGAGCCTGAAAAGGCTAAGATAGTGAATAAAGAATACTCTGTGAAAGAGACCTAAAGACGTTTGGAAGCATAGAAATAATACTTGTAATGTTGAAGAGATAGTGAAATCTCAGATAAACTCTGAGGATTGGACGTAGCCCAAAGGTTAAAGGTGAACCAGTATAAATCACGATGTCATATTCTCTAACCCTTATCTATTTAATTTCTTGTTGTTAGAAGAAAAGATATTATTTCCTCTGTTGCATTACTCAAACAAATTAAGTATATTGCTTTGTAACCGTTTGAGTTTTCAAGAAAATCAAGAAGATTTTAAAGATAACTATCTTAGATGATTTTACACAATTCAACCCCCTTTCTTATGTATTTTACGTATTATAAGTGATTTCTATATTAAAAAGTGATTTACTTGAAATTAACTATTGAAGAGTTCATGTGTTAATCCACTTATATTCTAGTAAATTGGCATCATGAAACCTTTCATGATTTGATTGAATTAAGAGTTAATTTAAATGCCTAAAATAATCGAGAACCTAAGGGGCACACGCATAAAAGATAGGATGAAAAATAAATGTCTATGGCCTAATTTAAGTAGGCCACGATCATGGTGAGCCTATTTCAAAGAGGCCACGATCGTGACCTCAATGGTCATAATTGTAACAGAGGGCACGAAATAGTATATAGGTGAGTTCTTCACTTATGTACACAAGCTTCCTTCATTACTTACACACTCAAGTGCTAGCAAAAGGGTTCTAGAAGAGTTTTGAAGTGAGAGTGAGGTGTCTTGAGTTTTGTTCATTCAATTCATGCAATTGTTGCATGAATCAAAGTGCATGCAATAAGATTCTCGACCTATCTTCCATCATCTTGAGCATCTACTAGAACTCATCTAGTTTGGTGCTCAATTAACCCTTAAACATTGTTTCTTCTTCCATCTTTGTGTGTTCTCGAAGATAAATGAATGGTTTGGTGTTTTCAAGAAATAAGAAAGGAGGAGATACACAAGGTAAAAAGTTTATATCTCATGTTCTCCTATACATATCTATGCATGAATCTTTAGGCTCTCCAAAGGCTGCTGCTTTTGTCACATCATGTTCTATTTATTATGTGGAAGCCCTAGGTTTAATTCGGGGTCGAAACGGTCTGGAAAAACTTGTAAAACTTGAGTTTTCATATCAGCCCGATGCAAGCTATGATCATGACCTTGCCTGTCACGATCATGGCCAGCGCCTAAAACTTTCTATCACAATCGTGGCCCAATATGCACGATCATGGCCTGACTGGAAGCTTTTTGTTACGATCATGCCCAAAGTGCACGATCGTGGCCTAGTTGTTGCTGGGTCATCCTTCTCTATCACGGTCGTGGCTTGTTGTGCCACAATCGTGAGCTATATCTTTGGCATGAAACTCCTTGCATCTTCTTCGTTCTTCATTGTTTACCCTAAAACACTAACACACACATCAAGGTACCTCAAAAATGTAACATTTAAGCTTAAAGACTCGTATTAACCCACAAAAACACTTAAACACCTAAACTAACACAATTAACATATAAACATACACTTAACACTCAATTTAACACTACATACTTAAAAAATTAAATCCTAAAACACAATGCAAATCACAACTATCAAGCGAAACAAGAGCTCGATGAGTATAATCACTTCAATAAAAATTAAAATTTTCATAACAACATAACTGAAATATTCTTATATAATAATAAAGCTCATGGTAAAATAATTGCCATAAAAATTCATTCATACATCATAAAATCAGGTAATAAAATAACACTTAGTAAAACACAATTTCAATTTTCTGAAAATGAAAATTAAGAAAATGGGAACTTTTATATTATGAGTTTAATTTCGAAAAAGCATTTAAACAACAGTGGTGACAATAAGTTTTATGAAAAATTTTATATTAAAACTAAGCCAACCACTAAAATCAGTACCACACAATGCCCTAGGTATATACGACAAAGTGGAATTCGTACATGACTCAGTCTGTATTAGGTGGAACAAATTTTATATTGATGAACAATGCAGCAAATGTAATCATAACCTCTTGATCTCTTTTCATTCAGTGTAGATTTTAAAATTTCTTTGAAGCTTAAGCTTAGATTAGACAACTAATAGAGTTGCTTTATTTCAATCCAGATGAAGCTTGAGAACTCATATGAGAAGAAAATATAGGAGACTGATTTAGGAGCATTCTCATATAAGCAATAAAAAGGAGTGGAGTTTAAGAAATTGAATCCATCCTTTGTTCCTAATTTTATCCTAACAAGACTAGCCACAAATAAGAGACTTTTAGAGTTTGCATCTTGCACTAACCAATTATGTGCCTAAAAGCTGAGGGGTTCATGATATGTCTATAAGAGGCATTTTGAAAATTAGCATAATCATACTTCATCCAAATATGTTTATCATTAACCTCTCACTTAGGTATGCAAACTAGAAGCATCTTATTGAAGTCCAAGAGGTTGGAGATCCAATTATTTCCCTCCATTAGTACTTTGACTTTTAAAGAATTAGGGAATAGATGGCCAAAGTCTAGATGAAAAGAGGTTTCAGATAAAGGGCCTTGTTTGCTCCAATTATCAAACCATAGTAAGGTAGAATTACCATTCTATATTCTATGTCCAAAACAATCTCTGATCTATCTTCTTGATATCAGAAGATGTATCATAAACCAAAAAATATGTAGATTTTGGTTTGATGTCCCATCAACTTTTGCCCTTGAGGAAGTAGTGGTGAATCAACTGAACCCACACGACTTCCCTATTAAAAAGTATCCTTTGTACTCCTATTATAAAGGTCCTGTTTGCCAATGAAATAAGAATAAAGCCTATATTATCTGATTCCTTTGATATGAAAACCTCAAACCCATTAACATCAGCAAAGTATTTTATGCTAGTTTTTCCAGACCATAAGAGGGATCTCAAAATCTTATCAATTTCCTAAGAAAAGATCTTAGTATAAGGTGCAGCAAAGGATATGGATTTAATGCTCCAGCTACATTTTTTAATTTTCTATAAAAGAACGATGTATTATCTTAAAAACATCTTATTTGTTGTTAAAGGAAGACCTAATTGAGTGATTGGAGGTTTCTTTATTTCAAAACTAGTAATAGCTAATAACCAGGGAGCAATTGGGTTGGCTCCCTCTATCACAAAGCTCTTTTTACAGTTAATTGGGAGGCTTGAAATTTTCTTAAAAGTATTCAGTAAACTCGTTAGTAAAAGAACAAAAGGCTCATCAACCTTACAGAAGAGCAACAGGTCATCTGCAAAAGCTACGCTAAAGAGCCTTAAGTTTTTGTATTAGGGTGAAATTAAATCTACTATCTACATTGATGATGTAGATGATCAGTATAGATAAGGATTCCATGCATAAAATGAAGAGGTAAAGTGTAAGGGGTGTCTTAAGCATTTTCCTCCCTTATATAATTTGGTAGGTTCTCCAATAACAAGTATCGCATAGGAAGCAGTTGGTATGCATTACATGATCTGAGTGATAAATTTCCTAGCGAATCCTAAAGATTTTAGAAAATGAATAATTAACATAATCAAATGATTTATTTAAATTCACCTTTATCACACAATCCTTATTTGAAATTGTCCTACCATATCCCTTTAGGAGTTCCTAAGCTAGTAAGACAATAACCACTATCAATCTTCTAAGCATAAAAGCACTATGTAAGCCATTGATCAAAGAATCTAGAACTGATTTCAACCTTAAATTAATAAGTTCAGAAATTATTTTATAAATTGAGTTAAAATAAAAAATAGGGCAAAAACTTTTGAATGAGCTTTGACATTGAGTCTTAGGGATGAGGCAAATGAAGGTCTTTTTAATTTTCTTCAACATGCTACCCTTATCAAAGAATTCTAGGACAACAATAGTTACAAAATCTTTAATGTGAGCCTAAACTTTCTTGAAAAATAACTTATTCAAACTAATCAGGACCTTGGGAATTGCAAAGATTAAATTCAAAATCCACCTTTTCTAAATTTTTTTGAAGTAAATTTCATAAAATTTTATTTGATACTCTTAAGCAACAAACACACTTAAAAACCCCTTGTAATCATTTGATAGTAGTTGACCATCTAAAAAATGCCTATGGTAGATCTGCTATTATCTATTTTAAATCTTGCACAACCCATCATGGTGCAAGATATAAAGAAAAACCAATTTTTCCAAAAGGAAAACCCTTGTTAAAAATAGAAACGTTAATAGAACATAAATATCAACATATAGAAACAATAAAAAATGGACTAAAAGTAGTCAAACAAAAAATAAATGAAAATTTTTTGATAACCCTTTACAATTTTGGGATAAACATAAGGTAGAAACAAAATTAGAAATGATAGATAAACTAGAAGTTATTAGAGTTACTGCCAAGAGATATAATCCAGAAGACCAAAAAGAATTTAGAAAGCAACTTCTGGAGCTAGAAAATCTTAAGAATATTAGACCTAGTACATCTCCCCATTCTTCTCTTGCCTTTACGGTTAGAAACCATGTAGAGATAATTTGAAATAAAGCTAGGATGGTAGTAAATTATAAACAATTAAATGATAATAATGTGTTTGATGGATACTTTTCACCTCATAAAGAAACCTTGATAAATTTAACCAAAGGAAAAAAATTTCTCCAAAATTTATTGTAAAAGTGGATTTTGGAAAATAAAAATGCATAATGATAGTATTCTTTATGCCGCATTTTCAACCCTCAAGGTCATTATGAATGGTTAGTAACGTCTTTTGGTTTAAAAAATACCCCTAAGAAATTCCAAAGAAAATAGATAATATTTTTAAATACCACGATTTTATACATTGTTATATAGATGATATTTTAATAGACAGTGATGATATTGCACATCATATTATTCATCTTTATACTTTTGCATGTTTATGTACAAAACATGGTCTTCCTCTTTTTGAGAAAAATATAAGATATGTCAAAATAATATAGAATTTCTTAGTGTGGAGATAGATGGTAAAGGTGTCAAACTATGACCAAATGGACTTGAAAAATTTTCTCAATTCCTAAATAAATTGCTAGATAAAAAACAAGTTCAAAGGTTTTTAGGTGTATTGAACTATGCATCTGATTTTATTCAAAACCTTGCCGAGATAAGAAAACCTTTTCAAATATCATTAAAGAATGATCAAAATTTTGAATTCTCACCCTATTTGATAGAACAAGTTAAAAAGACTAAAACTATGTGTACTAGTCTACCTAAACTTTCTTTACCCTAAGATAACAATGATTTAATTCTTGAAATTGATGCTTGAGACCAAGTAAGGAGTGGAGTATTTAAAAAGATAGATTACGATACTGATCATGCGAAAACTAATGAGTCTTTATATAGGTACACTTTTGGAATGTTTACAAATACTTAGCAACACTATCATATTATTGAAAAGGAATTATTGGTAGCGGTCAAAAGTTGCCAAAAATTTTATTACCTTTTATTACCAAAATGATTTTTATTGCAAACTGATAATACCCAAGTTAAAGTTTTTATTTAGAATAATTTTCCTTCTAAACCTAAATATAAAAAATATATTAGATGGTAGACTTTTTAGCTGAATATTCTTTTGATATAGAAGTTATTAAATCTAACAACAATGTTTTTGCATTTTTTTAAACCAAAGATGGGTAGCTCTAAAGAAGAGATATTTCTTTTATTAGACCAAATGTTTGAAGATATTGAAACGTGCCAAGCACAGTTAAAAGATCTACTTGTTATTGTTCAATTTCCATCATTAACAAAAGAGATAGCTGAACTACTTCTCTCTTTCTGCCATGTTTGGTAGGAAAAGATAAATCATTTTGACTTTGTTGAGCAAAGGCTCCATCGATTACTTAATAAAGTTCAAATAATTGAAGAATATGAATCTACCAGATCCCAACCTATATCTTAACCTATATCACAATAAATATCTCAATCGATATCTCCTAGTTAGAGAAAAACAACTCCTAATGATCTTTCTCTATAACCAGACACATGTCGGAGAATTCAGATACTCCAAAATATTATGACAAGTTCACCTAGTTCCCATCCTGCTGTTCAAGCTCTTTTCGAGAAGTTTAAATAAATCCTTATTAAACTTTTTGTAGGGAGCTCTGCCCCAAGTAGTACGAGATTGGTATGACATTGGTGCCATAAACACCATTTAATTAACAAACCATCATTTTCCTGAGATATCTTTAGTACCTAAATGGGTACAAAAAGGTGTTTGGGATTGATATCTGAATAATCATATAACAACCCTTAAGATAATTTAATGCCGAAGATTTTATCATTCAAACCCAATTTCTATTATAACAGCCCAGACCATATGCCCACAGATATTGTCCACTTTAGGCCAGGCTAAACCCTCACGGTTTTGCTCTTCCCAGCTCAACTGGGAAAGCGCATCTTGTAAGGGAGAGGTATCTATATCCTTGTCAGGCATATTTCATTCTCCTCTCCAATTGATATGGGATCTCACACTATCCACCCCCTTTAAGGCCTAGTGTCCTCGCTGGCACAACGACTCAGACACTGACTCTGATACCTTTTGTAACAGCTCAGACCACCCGCTCACAGATATTGTTCGCTTTAGGCTTTGGGCCCGGCCTAAACCTCACGGTTTTGCTCTTCCCAGCTTAGTTGGAAAAACACGTCTATGGGGGAGAGGTATCTATACCCTTATAAGGCATACTTCGTTCTCCTCTCTAATTGACGTGAGATCTCACAAATTTCCCCCCTTTGGACCCAATGTTCTTGTTGGCATAACGGGTTAAGAATCGGATCTGATATCATTTGTAACAGCTCAGACCACCCACTCACAAATATTTTCCACTATGGGCTTGTGCTCAGCTCAAACCCTCACTGTTTTGTTCTTTCTAGCCTAATTGGGAAAACGCGTCTATGGGGGAGAGATATCCCTACCTTGTAAGGCATATTTTGTTCTCCTCTCCAATCATCATGGGATTCTCATAATCCACCCTCCTTTGGGCCTAGCGTCTTAGCTGGCACAACGGGTCTAGAACCGGCTCTAATACCATTTGTAACAGCTCAGACTACCTGCCTACAGATATTGTTCTCTTTAGGCTTTAGACCCAGCCCAAACTCTCACGATTTTGCTCTTCCTACCCCAGCTGGAAAAACGCGTCTTGTGAGGGAGGGGTATCCATATTCTTATAAGGCATACTTCATTCTCTTCTCCAATCGATATGGGATCTCACACTATCCACCCCCTTTAGGGCCCAGCGTCTTTATAATAACCCAGACCACCCGCCCACAGATATTGTCCACTTTGGGCTTTGGACCCAGCCCAAATTATCACGGTTTTGCTCTTCCCAGCCTAGTCGGGAAAATGCGTCTATGGAGGAGAGGTATTTATACCCTTATAAGGCATACTTCGTTCTATTCTTCAATCGATATGGGATTCTCACATCTATGAAGAAGAATGATATGATGCTTATTATTTTATTATGATTGGAAAAGAAAAATATTTCTCTATTACAGTTGAAACCAAGGAAAGAATTTGGTAGATACATTGAGACTGATATCCATTACCAACGAGGAATTGGAATGAGGACTGTTGTCTCCAGAATGGAAGTAGCTTTCAAAAAAGGATTCCAAACTTATGTAGGTAAGAGCAATGTTACCTCATTTATGGTAACACTAGCCAAAAGAACCTCCTTAGCTGCAGAAAACTTTGTAAAAATGAAGATAGGGATAATCGAATAAGAAAAAATAAGATCAAGCCCAGAAGTTCCAAAAAGATTTTGCCACCTAAAAAAAACATATTGAAAATATCTGTCCAACATGTTCTAGTGGCATCAAATTTCTCAAAGGAAAAGATAAAGAAGAAGATTTTGGATTCAACACCTACAGTGACTCTAAATGATGGAAATCTATCACTATATTAGATAAGTCCTTTCTAATTGATAAAGGCTTCAAAGAATGATTAAATTAAAAGAAAGGAAGATGCCACGCCACAAAGATAAAAACCAACAAAGACAAAAGATGCCACGTAAAGATAATCTGGCCGATAAAAGCAAAAGAAGATAAAACTAAGATGCAAAAGATGAAGACTTATCTGCCACAAGATAAGGAAATCTCCTTAACCAATAAGAAGGAAGAAAAATCATTATAGATAAGGCGGATTCTAAAACTGAATAAAATGTAATCAGATTGTGATAAGATCCAACTAGTATAAATACTTGTACTATAGTTAGGGGCATGTGATCTGTAATCTCTTCTTTAGAATAGTCTATCCTTTTGTTAAAAAACTTCTACTATGAAAAAAAAATCTCCCTTTGCAGACATGGTTTTATAGTTTCAACCTTATAATCCTCTACTCTTCTCCCGATTATTTTCTAATTTACGCCTAAAGGTAGAAAACAAAATTAGGCTGAGCAGTGTGTCTCTAAAGAAGTCTTTAAAGGTAATCACCTCTCGAGGTTGGGGCTAAATTGCCTGCTAAAAGACTCGAAGATAACCCAGAGCTGTGACAGTTAAAATGTCAGAAGAATTAGGCATGGAAGCATATTGGATCCTTAAGTTTATAATTATAAATCTATTAATGCATATTTGATAACATTGTCTATATGAGTTCTTTTTATTTTTTAGAAAATTTTTTATATGGTTTAAATTGATTAGATCTCATCCTAATTGATTTTCTGGATAAAATTATTTTTGCCTTATTTGATGAAATGATAGATATGATAGCACATACTGATGATATGCATAAAGAAAATCTTTGTCGAATTACCTTAATTTTCGATATCATAAAAAGCTTAGATTTAATAAAAAAGTTATATCTTTTCTCGACAAACATGTGTTAGTTTTAATTTAATTCTTTAAGGTATGAAATTTTTGATAACTAATTCAAACGTTGTGATTTGCGAGCGCAACTGGTATCAAAGCATCGGTCTGACCAAGTATACCCAATGTCTTATGGAAACGGTTAAAGGTTTCTTACAATGTCATGTTGGGAGTGAATGACACCACCATCTATGATTGTTGTTATTCTGTTGGCACTTCTTCTTGTTAGAATTTAGTTGTGGAGAAATCGGTATTTTTGTCGCCTTCTTTTAGCCATATAATTCTAGCTTTTTTCCTTAGTAGGGAGTTACGAGTATTCAAGGCTTTTTCATACTTTAGTGGTACACTTCTTTCTTGTTTAACAAGGTCAGGATCTTCAAGTTTAAGGTAGAACTCCTCCTGGACCGCTTATAGATAGCTAGAAGCCTTAGAAAATGAGGATTGAGCATTGTTACCTTTTGGAGAATGAGTGATCTAAAGCTTGTGCTTGATTGCATTCAATTTTTTCATACAATGATACAAACAAAAGCCTTGATTTATTAACTTTCAATTAGTCCCCTCATCATGTGACTTTTTATGTGGAGAAATTTACATATTTTTTATAATCTACATTTCAATTATTGCACTAAATTCAAATTAACCCAATTGAATTGATTAGTCCTCAACCATTTTATTATCCAGATTCGATACTCCAACCAAGTTCTCAGAACATTAATTCAGCCATTTTATCATCTTGAATCGATACTCCAATCAAAATTTCTAAACAATGATTCATAAAAAGCTCCGCGGACATTAATTAATCAATCCAATTTATATTTATTATCTCATTAGCCCAGTGAAAATGTGCCATTTGTCACTAGTTCTCTATCTCTATTCTCTCTAAATTTGCATCTCTATTTTCTCTAAATTTGCATCGCAGACTATCAGCTCCAAAGCCCCATAAAATATACCTGTTTTTTGCAGCCAAAAGATCATGAAAAGATAATTTCTTTTCTCGTGCTGATACGGACTTCAAAAAGCTAACATATCTATAGGAATAGCTGAGCTTAGAATGAATGTTGAAGAACAGTCGTTCACGAGCAGTAATTAACAACATTATTTCAGGCCATGGGTTCGTAGATGACATTTGACATAGCCGCAGAAGTGGCAAAGGACAAGCTGCCATTTTTGAGAATATGCATTTAAATTAGACAGAAATGTCTTTTGTTTTTCAAATTACAAATTTTTTCACTCTCTTATGTATCCAGGCGACTCCAAGCAAAATTGTTCCATACTGTAGAACAAAGTGGAAAGCTTGAGTGGACACAATCCAATCCATTTCTCACGTTCCACCTAAAAAACAATGCAAGTAGGTTAGGTGGTTTCCATTATCTCATGAAGACCAGGCCATCATGAACGGATCAATAAATAACTTACAATAGGAACATCTTAAACCAAACAATGAAAGAGATAGTCTGATCTTCATATTCATTATTGGTCTGGTGTAGTCCTTCGACTGACACGCCAACTGCGATTCCAAGGGTCCGAGTCGCCATCTGAAGAATCATTATCCTCTTCTCTGGAAGAAACAGGTTCCCCATCATGAGTCTCCCCCCAAAGCCGAGTAGATCTCCTTCTGAAACTAAGTCGTGCTCTGGCTCTTGACGTGCCAGACCAGCTGCTAATTCTTTGACTTGATCCGGGACGAAAAACTCTAATTAGGAAGAACACTGTAAGCCAACCACCATCATCAATGGGTAAAATGCTCTCATCACCCCTGTCCTCTCCAACTGAAGATTGAAGAGTGCTTAGTAAGTCCCCAAGGTCCCTCTGGCGCTCAAGCCGCCTCCAATTACGTTGCCTCTCAGGATCAACCTCTGACGGCCGAACAAGGGGGTGCTCAATCCTTGCATGTTTCCTGAGGTCAGAATATGTTCCACTAAAATCACACGTCTCACAAGAACAGCTTCTTGGTTTTGTATTCATAAAATGTCGAGCAGCCTCCATGACAATCCAATCTTTTATATGCCCTCGGCAAAGTGGGCATACTAACTTTAGTTGATCACTGATATCACAAGAGGTAGCTCCAGAATATGATGTTCTGTCGTCAGTCTGTCCAACTTGCAAATCTGTAACTGTTGACTCGGAGTTCACAGCAGTTGATGAGTTTGTAGTTGAGAAGATATTTTCTTCTGGTGGATGAGTTGTTGAGGTTTCAACACATGACTTCCGAAACTGATCAAGACAATTTGAGTGGCGATAACTTGTATCGCACATGTAAGGACGGCAACCTTTGTCATGGGAAGTGCATATGAGGAGAACAGCATTGTGAGGATGTTCCATGCAGACAGGGCACCTAGCTTCTTCCCATTCCTTTATATTTTTCTCACATTCAAATGGAAACCTGGGTGAAGATCTTCTTGAACGACTAGAGCTGCATGTGTAAGGAGATGCTCTATTCCTATCAAAACATTTGGAACTATCTTTTCTATCCTTTGGCATGTTTGTACTGCAGAAGCAGAATCAACTAACAGTCAGTCAAACTTAAATTTAGTACCAAATATGTATCGAAATTTTCTGTGGGTTCAGCATACAATATACCAAGATCATAGAGAAGAAACCATGAACAGGTAATTATTTTATAAAAAAAAAGCATATTTTCAGATATACAGGTAATTAGTTTTAAGAAAAAAGGTATACGTTCTGATATAATTAAAATTGAACCCGATAACAATATTTACATCAAATCCATGACAGCCATAATACTTTGACTTTGGCCATCAAATACAAAATGCAGCATCAATAGGCTTATTGAACTCCAAGATTGCCAGTTCAAATACAACTGTGCAATGCTAAGGTTTGACGTTGCAGCATATGCAATAAAATTAAGCACGCAGTCTCTCCCCGACTTCAAAATCCATCAGAATTCAAGAGAAATATGGGATAACATCTCAATTGAGCTCAGCTTTCAGAATCCATAAGGTGACCATTGCTAACAGTTTCATTACTGGAGTGGTAGGATAGCAATAATCTCAAACGACTTTTAAAGGCCAAGGCCTTCCCTTTACCGAGCTCGAACAAAATTAAAAAGAAAAAGGAAAACGGAAAAGGACAAAAAGCTTTGATTTTCAGCGTTCAACTCAAATAATCAAAATAATAAGTATAAACCAACCTAAAAGTATAGATTATAGAAGCTCAGATAATAGCAAAGCAAAATGAACACATAAACCCTAAATCGGTCCGATTAAACTAACCAAAAGGCAAAGGAATAAGAAGATAGATCGAAGCGGGAACCAAGGCATATGAGCAGCTAGTCATTTAAGGGATTTTTACCTTCAAAAAAGGAATTGAAAAATCTCTCTTCGAATTCAATTTCCACAATCACTATTTTCTAGTAAATTTTAGAGAGAAAGAGAGAAGAGGGCTAGATTTTCTAGGGCTCCTTTCAGGTCGATTAAAGGGGGAGGGGAGAGAGAGAGACTGGAGTAGAACCAATTGAAAGAATTGTTTATGTAGAGCCAATCTCGAGTCCAAGCCAACCGTTGACGTCATATATTACGCTTTTAATTTCTATTTCTTATATTAAATAGCAATTAGTTTATGAACCTATTTGGCAATCGGCTGATTGTGTTAGCTGTTAGCTGATAGTTGATTCTATCAACTGATTTGACCAGCGGATTATATTAACTGTTTGTTAGAGATGTTTGATAAAATTAACTATTTAATATTAACTGTTTATGTGTAAAATAATTTCTAAAGACATAACTTAGAAAAATATAAGGAAAATCAATTTACCTTGTTCATACAAATTTGATTTTTAACCATTTCTATTAGTCTAAGTATGTTCAGTCATATTTAAGAGGTCGTATATTTGGGCTGAATGTATCAAAATAGAAGTTATTAGTTGATGTGATAATTTACATATAATTATTTTTAATTGAAATATAATAATTTTTAAATATGTAAAGCTAATTAATTTTTATTAATTAA
>JAOSBN010000008.1:34310318-34324358 GCA_027563595.1 Erythroxylum suave | reverse complement strand
TTTATAAATAAATAAAACTTATATTTCTACAATTTATATTAAGAAAAAAAGTTGTAAAAAAGTTGCAAACTTGGTCTATCTTTTATTACGTAAGAAATGATATAATTGAGTTTTAAAAATTAAATAGTTAGCTTGTTGATGAAAAAGCTCCTCAACGTGAGCTTTTTCATTTTTGACTGTTTGAAGACAAACAGTCAATGTTTCAGCTGTTCACCAAACAATATTTATAGTTGTTTGAAAAGTCAAACAGCTGAAGCATGCTAATCAGCTAAAAACGAGGCCTATGGGTGGGGCGCAATGGAATTTTAAATTATATACATTTATTTGACATTTGATTTTCAAACTATTTGCTACGTCGGCGCCGTTTCCACATTCTAACATTTTGCTTTTATGTTGGCTCTTATTTGCTGGAATTATGATTGCATAAGAATTGGCGGTCCCATTTTTCTTCCATTTTCTAATAACCTTTGGCCGATTTATTGTTATTTATGATTTTCTGTTTTGATCTTCAATAAATAGATTTAAAAATAGTTCTCTAAGATTTCTGATTGTGTTTCCAAGATTTTTTACACTGATCAAGTTCAATTTTGAAGGACAATATGTTGCTTAAAAGGTAAAAACAAGAAAAATATATTTTGTTCTTAAAAGAAAAGGAAGTTGAAGGAACTGCTTGATTTTTTTTCATTTTTATTTTTAATTTGAATTTTATTTCTAAATTTATTAAAAATCCTATTCGATTGCATTTTTATTCTTAATTGTAATGTATTAATTAAGCAATTACCTGATAAGGATATAACATGTTATATTATTGTCTCTTAATTTTTAGTCTTTTATATCTATTTTATACTCAAATATAATAGTTATTCTTATATTTTGATTTAGGATGCAAACAGAGTCATTGTTTAGAATACCTTTCCATATCGGCTGCTACCTGCCGGATGGTATCATAGGGCCAAAAATGGAATGGTATCTAAAGTTTTGGTATCAGCTAGTACTGAGTGTTTTCGTTTAGTACCGGCTGGTATATACTGGCCAGTACTGTAAGTTTTAGAAATTTGAAGACTATTTTGCAAAATCCTAAATTTTTTTACCCTAAACCCCCTACCCCTGACACCTGCACCATCCTCTGCTAATTTGAATTTTTCTCTATCTCTCTCGCTCAAACTCACCTCACCTTTCTCTATCTCACACTCTCGTCTCGTCTCCATTCTCTCTCTCTCGTTCTGCTCTCCATCTCTAACAGTGCTCGTCCCTCTCCAATAACAAGATAACCACGAACCACCGTGCTATGTGACTGTCATCTTCGAATCTTCCTCCACCACCATACCCGCCACCACTAAGCCTCATCTAGACCTCAATCAGGCTTCAGCCCTCATCCACGAGGGCTACCATTGCACCACGCCACCATCGGCTACTCTCCTCCTGTCTTCCACGTGCTCGTAGATACCAAATCTAGAATAATACCAAATGTAAGCCAACCAGACCTGAAAACTGATTGCGAATTTGTTTGGATGTGTTTTCACTTTTCAATTGAAATTTTCTACTTAATTGCAATTGTATTGTGATTGTGAATAGATTGGAAGTTGGAATGAAATTGTGAATGAATTTGTGATTTGCCGTTGGTTGGATAATGGATTGGAATTGAATAAAAGGAGTTTGGTTCATTGTTGTGGTTCGGTTGATACTTGATTTATCTTAATTTTTTTTGTCATTGAAACATTGAAATGCACGACATGCATCATGCATGATTTAAAAGTTAGAAAGTCTTTGAACTTAAATTAAAACCTTAAAACTGAGAATGTAAATTGTAAAGAATTTATAGTCAATAATTAATTGAAATATTCTAAAATTATTGAAATAGTATTTGGATATTGGGTAAATAATTAATTGAGTATAATAATAATTTGGTTATGGTCTTGTGGAAAAGTTAAAGAGGAAGTTTTGTAATTGTAATTATTGTATAGAAAAGTAGCAAAAAAGGTTAAATCTATATCTCTAAGTTGTCTTAATCTTTATCCCAACTTTAGTGTATCTCATCAAGTCTCTTGCATATTCACCTTTATTTATCCCAAAATTAATCCATCCCATAGTCTTTGCATATTCAAAATCATATTTTCTTATTATTCCATTTTTATCTCATTTATAGTAGCTTGGCATTATATCTTTGGATAAGTGTGAAAGTTTTTTAGTTCATCTTAATAAAAAATTTACTCAGCTTATGCATTCCATTTCAAGATATTTATTAAAGGCAAGAGTTTATGAAGATATGTTGATGGCAATAATCGTATTCTTAAAAAACAAGAATAAAGATGAACATGCTAAGTGAAGTTAAGGATATTTAAGTTATGACTTGAATTTTGGGATTTGTTGACCCATCATCTTAGATCTTTGAATCTTCAAGACTATAAAGCATAACAATGTACTTTGGTTTTAAATTTAACATGAATTTACTACTCTCCAATAGGAAAGTCTATCTATTTCTGAATTTTACTCTACTTTGATGGATCTTTACTTCTTTAGGCTTAATATAAAGAGTTAAAGACATTATTTATACTGCGTTGCCTCATGAAGGACTTTAACACCTACTATATTTGTCGATGAATTACTAAAGTATTAATTTCTTACAAAAGTAGTATCTTCATTATAAGACCCTGTTAGGTTTTGATCATGCATCTCATATATAATATATATCAAATATACGCGATAGAAATAAAACAAAACCTTAAAAACCAGATCTACTCATGCATATAGATATAGAAAAACAAAAACCTGAAATGTAATATGTTTACATACATTTCTAACAATCTCCTTTGTCCTTTAATCTTCTTCGTGTTGGGATGCTGTAAACCACAATGATCAATGTAGACCGTCTCTAATGAAAGTTCTCACGAAGATAAAAGGATGAAACCTCACTAAGGGATGACTAGAATTCTTTCTTTATGTTAGCAAAGACAAGAACTCTTGAAAGGGTTAGAGAGAAAAAGTGTTTGTGTTTAAGAAAAAGAACTTTTCCTTTTTTTGTCTTACACAAGATGCACAAAAACCATGGGAAGTTAATGACCATGAGCAACATGTATTAATGGAAGGCTAACAACACTTGTTTCTAATCCATTCCATGCAACATTTTCTACCATTATCACATTGCGATCCAATCCCAAAGCACTCTCACATATCTTAAATCACCATTCCAGACCATTTTACTCATCCTTCGGATCTCCTATATGTGTGACCCATTAGGTTCCCGGTTATGTTGTCTACTTGAATTAACACTTAATTCAAGTAAGTCAAGAATGGTATTTAGCAACATGTCATGACCTCCAATTGACCAGAAAGTCAGTGGTTTGACTAGGATTCCATATGCAATATTGCCATGCAATTTGTCATTTCACCACTTAATTCAAGTAAGTCAAGAATGGTATCTAGCAACACATCATAACCTTCAATTGACCAAAAAGTCAGTGTTTTGATTAGGATTCCTTACGCAATATTGCCATGCAATTTGTCATTTCACTATCTATACCCCATTTGGTTCAGAGTCAAAGGTGTCAACTCCCATTAAACTGACTACGTTACATCCAGTCCAAGTGTTTTAGATCTTGTCCTGAGGATCTCATTACTCTATGTATCATTGAAGACTCTCTTCATGACATATATCTATTCTGTCTAGAGACTTCTGAGAGATGACCCCAATAAAAGGCCACGGGTATCATCTCCTTCTATTAGGGGTTGTGAATCCTTTATTGACTACTCAATTACTTCTGAATACGTCAAGTTATGCCCAATCACCACCCTTTGAGTAACTCCTGAAAGGCACCGACGAATGGAGTCAAAGCACAGGATTAGTATCCGAAATATCCATGAACACCTCAAGTCAAAGTATACTTACACCATTGCCAATGACATTAGAATAGAATATCTATATAATTGTCTCATAGTTGGTCAGTTCAATGTACTTACTATCCTTAGTAAGCATCCATATGTTAACTCTAAATAACTCATGTCTACAGCTTATGAGATCTACTTCTTGATCTAATCAAGGAGTATAACACGCACTAGTCTATGCGGATAAATGATACCCCATCTCATTAATCCTATGACTAAGGAAAGTTTAGATACTAATATAATTACACATGATAGGAATCTCATTATCATGATCTCATAATGATTTCCTCTATGATATGTTTTGTATCAAGGACTTCATGAAATCAATTTAAGATCAACATCAAATCCATAAATGTATGAACATCAAAGAAATGAAAAATTCCTTTATTAATCATTAAATGAATTGTATAATAAGTGATAAAGGTGACTGCCTTTATAGCACTTCTCTAACAAACTCCTACTTGCACTAAAGCCAATCTCCTTCATGTCTAATACCATAGGTGTGTACATGTGACCCGAAACTCTTTTGGGAAATAGGACAGATCAGCTATATTTTGATCGGTGGGAACTCTCTCTATCTTGATATTATTTTTACTAATGATCTCTCTAATCCAATGTTAGCGCCCATATACATGTTTGGACTTTTGATGAGACCTTGGTTCTTTCACCAGTGCTATAGGCCCCTTATTCTCATAATACAACTGCATTGGGTCAGCGATGCTCGGAACCACACCAAGTTTCATGATGAAGTTCTTGTTTCAAACTACTTCCTTTGCCATTTTTAAAACTGTAATGTACTCTGTCTCTGTCGTCGAATCAACAGTCGTCCCTTATTTGGAACTTTGCCAATTGACTACACCATTGTTTACTGTGAACATATCTATACTAGGATCTAGAGTCATGCCTATCGAATTGGTATTGGAAGCTAGCATTAATCTACCCACTTACCACATGATCACCTTCTCCATATACCGAGAATACATCTTTAGTTCTTCTCAAGTACTTAAGGATATTCTTAAAAGTCGCCCAATGACCCTCCCCAGGGTCCGACTGATATCTACTCATAACTCTTAGAGCATATGACACATTGGGTCTAGTACATAATATAGTGTACATGATTGATCCTATAGTCGAAGCATAAGGAATAAAACTTATGCTAGTCCTCTCATCTTGTGTCTTTGGACACATAGATCTAGAGAGTGTAATCCCATATACCATAGGTAGATAACCTCTATTGGATTGCTCCATGTTAAACCTCTTTAGCATCTTGTCTATGTATGTAGACTGAGAAAGACCAAGCAACCTTTTACATCTATCTCTATAGATCCTTATCCCCAAAATATAAGTTGCTTCTTCATGGTATTTCATAGAGAAGTTCTTAGCCAACAAAATTTTTACTTATTGCAAAGTTGAGACTTTGTTTCCAATTAGTACTATGTCATCTACATACAATACAAGGAACACGATTGCACTCCCACTAACCTTCTTATACACACATGGTTTGTCCGGATTTTGTGAGAAACCAAACTCTTTGATTGTCTCATCAAATAGGATATTCCAACCAAACTCTTTGATTGTCTCATCAAATCAGATATTCCAACTCTTGGATGTTTGCTTTAATCCATAAATGAAAATTTGATGCTTACATATCTTTTCTCCATTTATGGATACGAAATCATCAGGATGTGTCATATATAAATCCTCGGTTAGGTTTCCATTAAAGAAAACCGTCTTCACATCCATTAGTCATATCTTATAATAGTAATGAGTGGCAATAGCTAGGAGTATCCTAATGGATTTAAGCATAACTACTGGGCTAAACGTTTTGTCATACTCAACACCTTGCCTTTGACGATAACCTTTAGCTACAAGGCTAGCTTTATGAGTAACTGCATTACCCTCCATGTCAATTTTCATTTAAGAAACCTATTTGCACCTTATGGGTTTTATCCCTTTGGGTGGGTCAACCAAATTCTGCACTTGGTTTTCATATTTGGAATCTATTTTGGATTTCATAACTTGAAGCCATTTCTCAAATTCTAAGCTCTTCAGAACCTATTCATACTCATCATCTTCTATGAGCAATACATTATTAAGTTCACTTATGAGAAATCCATATCTCTTAGGAACATGACGTATCCTACCTGACCTACGAACTTCTTGTGAGTTAGAATGTTGAACTAGTTTTTCATCTTCATGAACGATAGTCTCAAGTCTAAGTAGTTGATCTGCATCTGTTTGAACATCTTGAACTTCAACAAGTTTAATTTTTCTCCCACTGTCTTCTCTTAGAAGAAACTCTTTCTCTAAAAGACAACATATTTTGAAAAAACATCTTTTGCTCCAAAACATGGTGAACTAATATCCTATAGTTTCCTTAGGATATTCAACAAACAAACACTTGTCAGATTTAGGTTCAAGCTTATCTAACTGAATTTGCTTTATATAAGTAGGACAACCCCAAACTTACATATGAGAAAGATAATGTTTATTATTAGTCCATATCTCATATGGAGTAACATTAACTGACTTGGATGGGACTTTGTTTAATACATAAACATAAGTTTCGAGTGCATACCTTGAGAAGATTTTAGGAAGTTTGCTAAACCCATCATAGACCTCACCATTTCTCCTCTTAGCCAAACCACTGTGTTGTGGAGTGTAAGGTGGAGTCCACCGGGACAAAATTCCATTATCTTTGAGATAATCCAAAAAATCTTGGTTTAAGTATTCACCACCTCGATCTGATCAAAGTGATTTAATACTTCTCCTAAGTTGTTTGTCAACTTCATTTTTGAATTCTTTGAACCTTTCAAAAGCTTCAAACTTGTATCTCATAAGATACATATACCCATATCAAGAATGACCATCGATAAAGGTAATGAAGTATATGAAACCACCTTTGGCATCTATAGACATCCCCATATACATCAGTATGTATTTTGTTTAAAAGTCCCTCGTTCATTCACCGTTTCCCTTATAGGGTTACTTAGTCATTTTGCCTAATAAGCAAGATTCACGTATATCATATGATTCCCAATAAAATGACCCTAAACTACCGTACTTGTGTAGTTTAGACATGCATCTCTCACTTATATGGCCAAGGCGACAATGTAGCACCCCACTATTATAGGGCATATTCTCGAATATACCAACGGTATTCGAGAACATACTCTACGAGGGTGACACACTAGGATAGTCAGTCAACTCATTGCAAATTTTCTACGCATCACATGCATGTTTAGAAAACCAATAATCATATTTGGTTTATTAATCTCACAAACATTTCTAGTCTCAATTGTAAAAAATAATAAACATCTTATCGGAAGTTCATTAATCATTAGGCCTATTTCATTTACAGAATGTGTTCAGTCATAATGTCATTACAAATTGAATTCAAGTATACAATTTAAAAAATTCATCTATACATTTTCAACAGTTGTAGAAAACAATCTTAATACAAACTGATTGAAGACATGTGTAGGTACATACTGATCCTAACCTTTATCTCTTATTTGATTGTAGTGGCTATACTCCAGTTTTATCTAATTAGGTATCTCCTTTGAACCTAAAAAATAACATTGCAATTTTTGTGAGTTTTATAAACTTAGTGAGCGGACCATCCTCGATGGCTTACTCATATCACGTAACATAATTAGTTCACAGATAATTCACATCATCACATAAGGCGCATCACTTCACTAATCATCATATAACATCCAAATCACTTTGTTCATTAAAATTCATATTTTCATTTAGAACAATTCAAATAATTTGTTTCAATCATTTAAAACATACATATCAATTTGTATGTAATGTCTATGAGACTCACTTTCAGTTATTACTTTGTTGTGATCGAGTGCTTGTAATTATCTCATATCTATTTTAGATATCGAGCTAATTAATAACTGTTTTGTATTTGTTGGGAATATCAGGCTTATTATACATAGTGAGCCTTTGGCTCTTAATGACATTATGAGCTTTAAGCTCTTTTTTGACGACTACTTCAGTCATAACTGCCTTTATCTAATCATGCATTCATGTAGTGGAATGCATCAAATCTCATATATCTATTAGTCACTTATATTCACTTTACACATTCACTTTCATATATTATCGGACCTAATTCTGACATTTAACGAATATGTTAAATATCACTTATTTAATACTCATTCACATTTAATGAAGCACTTCCAATATAGTCACATTTATCAAACTCCTCGGACTATTAATGTTTGACATTGTCTCAATAACGTTCACATCAGTAATAATTCAGTATAGAAATTTAAAACAGAATAATCAATCAATGTAAAACCATCTAGGTTAATTCACAATACGCTCCAGATTAGCGATTGCTTCTATGATCCAGAAACGTCTGGACGTTGACATTCAGTCCTATATACGAACTTCATGCAATGCACTCATTGTTCGTACATTACTAATTTGCGCAATTTCATAATCATTTATTCATATACATATGTATATGTGTAAAGCATAATGCATGCTCAATTTGACTATTCTAGGTATTTATCTTAATCACATCACTTGATCATTAACAACATCATTTGCGTATGTTAAGCTTAAACTTAGGTTCATACCTCAAGAACACTTGATTACTCTAATATCATAATTCAATCATTCATAATTTCTTTTCTAGCATTATATGATCACATAATACTTAGTTTCACATTCATTCATGCTCAATACATATTACTTATTTCTTTTGAATCACATTAACATTCATAAGATCACTTTCATTTCTCATAGCATCTCTAAGTTTCCAGAATTTGTCTTATTGATATCAATCATCCATGCTTAAGTTTTAACCTTGATTATCATCCTAAGGAAATCACACATTTAATCACTTAATCTATCATCAACTAAGTTCATTTCAAGTTTCATTTAAGCCTAAATGTATCATAGGAAAGTACCTCACCATTTGTTGATTCAAACTATCACATAAAAGTTAACATCTCATGTTTAGGCCATTCCCACGATCATAGAGGCCATCCCATGTTCGTGGGATTTGTTAACAGAAACCTACTGATGGTAAAACCTATCTACTTGTTTTATGCTCAAGAACTGCAAGTGAGTAGGCAGTGACTTGGAGTTAAACAGAGCAGATATTGATCCCACAAGGATTGATGCCTAGACACCGCCTATTTTAGACAAAACTTTGTTTAAGAAATGAAAATGTTAAACGTGAATAATCTAGAAAATTTAAATTTAAATTAAAAGACTAATGTAAACAATGGACAATACCACAATTGTAGAAAATTTGAATTCAAGAAGCTAAATGCTAGAGATTACTTTTTCCCTATTTTATCTCCCTCCTATTTATTGATTGAATTATATCTAACCTCAGATTTCTGAATGTACTAATCACCCTCTCTCAAGGTGTAACTATTTTTCCCTAATTGAATTAACAGGAATCAATTAAATGATCTCTTAACCTACCTAATGACTCTAACGATTCAACTAGTTGTTAAGCTATCCTATAGGTGATTAATTGATTAGTTGAGATCTCTCTTCTAACTATTCAATTAGTGTGATGATTGCTAGTCTATAGGTCGCTGACTCTCATTATACAATCATACTTGAATCTTATCTTATTCACTCTCTCGGTTTGTTGCAAGATGACAATTAAGAACAACAATCAACAAAGAGAATTGCATTCAATTCAAGAAAATAGAAGTTTTAAGAAAAGAGTTCCAAAGCAATCCCTACAATGAAATAAGCCTAACATGGTCTCCATAACATCATCAACAATCAAATGAACCATTTTCAAAAGAATAGAAGAGATTAGAATGACAGAAAATGGAATAGAAAGTATCCTCCTCTTCTTTGACAAAATCTGGAATTTTGGTGTTGATATGCTATTTTGCCCAATCTTGATGATGATCCTTGTCTCCTATCCTTCCTTAATGCTCCAACATGTGTTCTTCACTCAAGGATGGTGTTTCTACAGGTGGGTGTCACCTTCCTTGAATATGGAGGCTTAATGATGATTAAATAGTCTAAAAACCTTAAGTTTATTGAAGCCCCACATTAAGCCTCAGACTATGATTCCCATGAATTTGGGAATTAGACATAGGTTCACTCTTCTTTTCTTCTCCCTTTTGATTTTTTTTTCAACTTCCAAGTTTCTCCCTCTTCTTTCCTATATAGAAAATAGTCAATTCTTACCCTCAATTAACATCAAACACACAACAATGGAAATCAAACTTAATGAAACATGCAAAATGAATCCTAAATTAGAACAATAAACAACAATTATGCTAGAAAACACATGTAAATTACCTATACAAAATATATAATAATACACACCTATCAAAACCTCCCATCACTTTAAATACTTCCTACTATCGTGGGGTACCAAAATCCGAAACTTCCAGCTATATTCTTCCTAGTTTTCTAGATTTCCAAATCCTACTAGTTACATCCAACATATCTTATGCTCAGTCTATCATTTCTACCTCATTTCCCTTTTATTCTCATTTCATTTGTATCTCAATATCGATGATAAACATATCATAATCTATGTTTGATCAGAATCATAAAAAACAAAACATTCATACATATACACATTCATCATAAATTTCTGCACATGTTCAACTTTATTATCACCTTCATTTCATCTCTAACTTATCATTTTAATTCACTTCATTTCGAGACACTACACTACTCCTTCTTTTAGCTTTAAACTCATTTTAGTTTCCCTTATAACAACTACCAAACATTCATGTGATTATACATCAAAACAGAAAATGTAAACATCATCGCTTTATAAAATTTTTGCATTCTTTCTACGCCATCATAATGATCTTTCTATCACAAAATCATCACTCCATCAACTTATTAATCATTAATAATCATATATATGTAAAATTAAGACATCAATGTGTTCATTTCTTCACTCATAGTTCACATATATGCATCACCATTTTATGCTAGATGAAAAATGAAGAGTTTTAGAGAGTGAGAGGAGAGAATGTCATGTTCTAGGGAGAGAGGGAGTGAAATTTTAAAAGTGATGAGAGAAAAAAGAGGGAGGGAAACTTTAAGTTTCCCTCTGGATGGGATTCCCACACTCTCCAGAAACTTTATGGAGAGATTTTCCATGTTTGTGGGAATCACCGTAATTCCCATGAATGTGGGAATTGGTGATCCTCACAATTTCAAACCTTCTTCCAAGCTTATATGTATTCTCCATAATCCCAAAACCTACAAACACATCAAGATAACATCATCAATAAGAAATTTAGAAAGAAATCAAATTGAAAATCAAACAAAATCAACATAAACTTCAATTAAACCCAATCCAAACATAATCATAACTAAAGAATTTAAGTGAATAAATAAGTAAACAAAAAAAACAAAGGATAGTTGATTCCCATGGGTTGCCTCCGATGCAGCACTTCTGTTAACATCGGTAACTCGACGCTCTTCCTTAGAAATTCAGCTAGGATCAATTATAAGTGGCTTGTTTCCACTTTTTTTGTTTAACATCAACTTTGTAGCTTGTAAGTATGCTACAAATTGCAAAATGAACAGAAGGACAATATTGATAAAGTTAAGAAAACCAATTAATTTCATCAATAGCCTTTTCATTAATAAGCTGTCAATAAAATAGGGAATAACAAAACTCCCTGAATCTTTCATTGAATCTAATAGTTTTTCATGTACGAAGGTGAGTTGCTCTCTTTCTTCTTTAATCACCTTCGTCTCCTCTAGTTCTTTCACTTCACGAAAAGAGACTTTCATAACTTCTTCAAACTTGATGCTTGTTGTCATTTGTTCTTTGTTCACTTATTCTTCAAAAGATTCAAACACATCAATTATCCTGAATGAGCTACTATCCTTCGAATTCTTAAATATATCAATCATGTTGAATGTCTCCCGATCATCATCAATCCAAAAGATAGAGTTCTTTTCATGAAAATCTACCTAAGATTTTTCAATTTTCACACGTGGTATATAAAAAAACTAGTGAATAATAGGGAGGGTTTTCATCTTTTTTTTTCATTATCTACCTTGATTTCTTGGTATTCTATAAGGTAAGGTTCAACGTGGTCTTCTATTGGTTCTTTTTTTTATTCCCCATTTCTAATTGTGATAGCCTCATATTTCTCTTGTTGATATAGTTCCATATCACTCAGGAAGTCTTCCACATTTTTCTTACAAAATTCATAGGAAAGCTGTCTTACTTGAATCTCTAGGTTGTGAATAGAAGTGATATGATTTTCTAAAGCTTGATCAAATTTCTTTTCCATTCTTTTCTAACTTTCCTCTCGACTAGAAAACATTTTCTTCTTGTTCTCTTCCATATTTGTTAGTTTGGAATTAAACATCTTCATAAACTTGTCCAACTTACTCTCAATTGCTCCAATTCGATCCTAGTGAAATTCAAATAGGTCTTGATGTCCCATATGAGTACTTGCATTGTTAGAATAATAACAATCTGGGTGGTTGTGCCATCCCACAGTGTACATGTTCCAATAAGAATTGGTACTTCTCCAACCATACTGCGCCTCATTGTAATTTGCAAAAGTTCCTTGCTCCCTATAATAATTTTCTTTCATCATTGTTTTTTCTATTTCTTCTTGGCATCTATCTCTTCAGATTTCTCATTCCTCATTCTAAGATTTCTTGATGTGTTACCAAATTCTATTGATCTTCGCGTGTTCCTTGTATTCAAGCACCTGTAAATACATAAGGAAAAATATCAAAAACTCTTAAATCAAAGTAAACTAAAATAAATATGACGCTAAACAATTAATCCCCAGCAATGATATCAAAAACTTGTTGATGGTAAAACCTATCTACTTGTTTTACGCTCAGGAACTGTAAGTGAACGAGTTGTGACTTGTAGTAAAATAGAACAGATATCGATCCCATAGGGATTGATGCCTAAACATCACTTAATTTAGATAAAATTTGTTTAAGAAACGAAATTGTTAATTGTGAATAATCTGAAAATTTGAATTAAAATTAAAAGAATAATGTAAACAATGGACAATAGCACAATTGTAGAAAATCTAAATTAAAAAATCTAAATGCTAGAGATTACTTTTTCCCTATTTTGTCTCCCTCATATTTTATTGATTGAATTATGTCTCACCCTAGATTTCTGAATGTATTAATCACCCTCTCTCAAGGCGTAATTAGTTTTCCCTAATTGAATTAACGGGAATTGATTATACGATCTCTCAACTTACCCAATGACTCTACCAATTTAACTGGTTATTAAGCTATCCTATAGGTAATCAATTGACTAGTCGAGATCTCTTTTCCAACTATTCAATTAATGTGATAATTGCCAGTTTATAGGTCGCCAACTCTCATTGTACAATCCTACACAAATCTCATCTCACTCTTCCTCTCGATTTGTTGTAAGATGACAATTCACAATCAACAAAGAAAATTGCATTCAATTTAATAAAATAGAAGTTCTAACAAAATAGTTCCAAAGAAATCCTTGCAATGAAATTGGCCTAAAATGGTCTCCATAACATCATCAACAATCAAATGAATCTTTTTTAAAAAGAATATAAGAGATTAGATTTCAAGTTCATGCATCATATACATGTGGTGCGGAATTTTTTTTTTGTTTCAGGACTTTTCCGAAGTCCAAGATCTATATGCCTATACAAGGAAACACCAGTAAACCTAGGTGAAAATTCCTAATTCACATATATGATCATAACACACATATATATATAGGAATTCATAGCATTTACAAAAATCAATGATTCATAGACTAACCATGTACCTTATAAGTAGTCTCCTTCATTCTTCAATCTTCTACTCGTCGAGTTGTCGCAAACCAAAACAACCAATTGTTCTATGGATAGCATGATCATGGAAGCAAAAGGGAGAGCAAGAAGATGAGAAAGATAAGAGAGTTAGGTAAGAAATTGCGAAGAAGAAGATTACTAATTCATTTTTAAGATTCACATCTTCTTACATGCTTTTCCATTTTTTCTTTTATGGCTTTATTTTTTTATAATTAAAGACATTAAATACATGACTTATTAAAGAACCCTCCTCCTTTTTACTTCCACGTTACACACACCTTTATACACACACACACACACACACACACACACACACACACACACACACACACACACACACACACACAAACACACACACACA
>JAOSBN010000008.1:34293789-34310218 GCA_027563595.1 Erythroxylum suave | reverse complement strand
TTCATTTTTTGGGACTCTTTGTACTGAACATTGCATTGACCTAATGTTGGAGAATATAGGGGATCCTAGGTATTTTCCTATTATTAATGAGACTATGTAGAAAGATAAAAAGGTTACCAAGTTCATCTATAATTTTGCATGAGTATTGAATTTGATAAGAAAGGAATTTACCAATAGTAGGAATTTATGTCGTCCTGATGTGAAGAGATTTGCAACAAATTTCTTATCACTTTAATTTTGTGTTATGATGAAGAAAGAGTCAAGACAAATGTTTACAAGTGATAAGTGGGTTGCATCTTAGCATACTAAATCTAATGCTGGAGTGGAAGTTTCTAGAATTGCATTAAAAGATAAAGAATTTTGGTCCCAATGTCATTTTGATATCCATGTTTGTTAGGCTTTAGTGAGGGTGCTTCACTTAGCTGATAGTGAAGCAAAGGAAAGAATGAGATACTTTATAATGCCATGGAAAGGGCCAAGGAAGCAATCAAGGCCAATTTGAAACATAGGCCTTCATTCTACACACCATATCTTGCAATCATCAATGAGAGATGGGAAAGAAAACTTTCTTCTTAGTTATTTGTAGCTAGAGCATTTTTGAATCCTAGCGTATATTTCAGATCGGATTTTACAAAGAAAGTTGAAGATGGCAGAGGAATGTTATTCACTATTACAATAATTATTGGCCATAAAATGATGCAAGATCTTTTAAGCTCACAAATAAAGATATAGAAGCTGTCTTCTGGAGATTTTGGATTGCTGATTGCTATTCAACAAAGACCAAAACTTACTCTAGTTATTAGTTGTTTCCTTTTTCTTATTTTTTGAAAATTAATTATCATTTTATTTTATTTATAACATTACTTTCGCTATCTTACAATTTATAGTTTCTTGGAGGGATCAATTCGGAAGCAGAGTTTCAGAATTGCAAAGGTTTACAATTCTAATTTTAAGTCAATGTGTGGGTGCAACAGGCTGTGAATGGAGCTGGGGCACATTTGAATTCATTCATTCCAAGAAAAGGAATAGATTGGAGTATAAGAGATTGAATGACTTGGTATTCATTCGCTACAATTTAAAGCTTGGGGAAAGGTATGTTATTATCATTATTAACTTTGATATAATTTTCTAATAATTTAATTTTATTAACTGCTAGGAGTTTTAATAGCATAAGTAGTTCAACATATGCAATTTCTAATGATAATATCAATCTTTTAGTTGATTGAGTTTCTGAGGAATTAGATTTGACAGATGTGAATGACTTAGAAGATAATCTTGGTTGGGAATGCATTGACATGCCATTTGTTGCATTGAATTTAAATGGTGATGATGATGAGACTTCTCTCAATGATGAGGATTTTATACCGAATGATAACTGGGGTTAACATGGTTATAGCAGGTATCCTCTCGAAGATGATTAAATGAAGTACCAGGGATTTGTTTTTCCTCTTCTTCAAATTTTACTTATATTTGATGTATATGTTAAATTCTATGTAATTGTAAATTTTTTTTGTTACAAGTTTCATTTCTAATTGGTTGGTTCCGCATCACAAACTCTTTTCATAAATTGTAATAGTTTGAGAGTTAAGGATATTTATTACAATATTTGAAAATTATTATTATTTCATATTAATTGTGGTTATTATTTATTATTATGATTTTTAGATACAAGTTTGATGTAAGCTTATATAGTATACAATACAACGATACAATATGATAATGGACTATTTTGGAATTTCTAAAAAAATTTAGGAACTATTTCATAAAGTCAAAAATTAACCAAAAGGATATCTAGTATTGACCGATATTGGTATAATACCGTACTAGAACCTAATCCAGTACCAGTTTGATATAGCATTCGCAACATTGAATATAGTTGTTAAAGGTAAAATGAAGAATTAGGTAATTAAAGACAATTTTGACAATTTGTGATAAGGTATCAAGGCATCTTTCACACTCGTATATTACTGTAGAAGACTCGCTATCCTACACTATTAAATTGGAGCCAACATGATATGATGTAGAGATACAATGTAATATATGACTTAGGACATAGAGCTAATATGACGCCTAATTTTCGTTTAATGTTTGATTTATATTTTGAGTACCGAATGTCATTTTATGACTATCTTTTATAATTGTTTACTCAATTGTTACGAGGTCTATTATTCCATTTTTTGGTACAATCTATTATTGGATAAGAAACTAAAGTTTCAATTTTTAATCCCTCTAATGTATTAAACAACTAGGTTTTAGTTGGTTGTTGCGTTAACATTCTTAAATCTTAGGAAATGGTTCTATTAGTCCCTAATGACACATCAAATTTGATAAGTTTATCCTATGTTAGTCAACTATTAAACCATATATGTCAACCAATAAGTTTTCTATCTAGTGTACTCATTTAATAGCAATTAATAAAATATGGATGAGAAAATTGTTTAATATAGATCAGTCAAACTATTGAACGATAATTTAAAGAGGACAAGGAAGAGATAATACAAATTATGATTTAAAAAATAACTATTGTTTATGTCCATTTCTAAGACTCTCTTGAGAATTTCACTATAATTCTTCTTTCAAGATGAAGAATAACCTTTTTACAATCTTTTTTCAAGAAAGAAGAACTTTTTACAATCTTCCTTTTACAATGAAAAGACACATCAATCTTAATTGAAGCACCACTAAGTATGATAATATAA
Source organism: Erythroxylum suave (assembly GCA_027563595.1). NCBI lineage: Eukaryota > Viridiplantae > Streptophyta > Magnoliopsida > Malpighiales > Erythroxylaceae > Erythroxylum > Erythroxylum suave. Next base: position 34,307,519 of record JAOSBN010000008.1, on the reverse strand, counting down.
TGCCTCAGCTAAATCTTACAAGTCAGAAATACTTGATCATTTGATAACTACAAAGAGGCTTACTCACGCAAATATGAGACAAAAATAATCAAATAATTGAAAAACATTTATAAATATATGTAAAATACACCGTATACTTCTTAATTATAAAATCAATAAAAAATGTATTTATAGGATTTTAGGATCATTAGAAGCCATTAGAGCCAAAAATTAGTTGTTTTACTAGCTAGTTGTAATATTAGTCGACAGTGTGCATTAAGCACATAAATTCACTAGTTATTGAGACACTAATTAACCAGAAGGCATATTGGTTGAAAATATGACATATTAGTTGACAAATACATTAGCCAATATTACTATAAACACACGACACATCAAATTTGATAAGTTCAACCTATGTTAGTCGAACATTAAATCGTATATGTCAATCAATATCGCTAAAAACATTATTTAGCTAACTTTAAATGCTCATGATTTAAGAACTTTCCAAAATGTTTCCTAGTAGTGTTTAAAAGATCAAAAGGCTTTTATATTGAAAAAAAACTTCAATGCCTTTTGATAAATCAAAAGTCTCATGTAATAAAGCAAAATGAAATGTTTATCTATAGTGAGTCTTTTAGATTATCAAAGTGACTAAATGATATTAAACTAAAATTACAAATTAAAGATAACCTTGATATTCATCGTTCCTCCTTTTTTTTTCTTGATTTGGTCTTCACTTTGGAAATTACAAACTTTATATTTTCTTTTATTAATTTCATGAACTATCTTATAGAGTTTATGACTACATCTTGTTTTTACATTCCTTCTCATCAAAATAATAAACTCGTTACTAGTATTTATGGTTTGTTATTATAAAAAACTTGATTGGAACCTTCATTGGTTCAACAAGTTCCAAGGGTGAATATTTGAAGTGTAGGTTAAATATTAGTTGTATAGATAATTGGCACATAATTTTAAGCTAGGTGTGGACTTAATCTAGAGTTTATTTTCAATGAACTTAAATTTTAATTTTAATTGTTCTTGATTATATTTTTGTATTGTTTTTACTATAATTAGGCCCTTATTTTTTATTTTATTATTTAAAAAGCATAAGTCTAGTCTATATACTCATTGCGGGAATGGCCCATAGTCTTGCTCCTATATATATTTTAAGGAGCTATGTTCTTTCTTTAGATATAGGCAACAATAAATTAAATTTTGGCACAATTACGAGGGGAATGATTCTCACCAATTTTATATTATTATTTTTTTTGTTTTTTTCTTATTAGTTATTTATCTTTGACTCTTTGATCATGCATGCATATTACTCAAATCTCTAACTCAAATGATTTGTAACGTAATTTGGAAATAGGAAGAACCTTATTTAGACTAAGGAATGAAATAAAAAAGAAACTGTAATAGGACAATCTAGCTTTTTTTTTTTTTTGGTAACATATTAGAGTTAAAAAATGAAAAATTCTTGGTCAAATATAAAACTTTAAAATAGTTAGTTGACAAAACTTAAATTAACAACCTCTTATATATTTTGTTTCCTAATATAGATGCCAATTTTGATATAAAAGCTTCTCAATGCCACCATTATGGTAGTATGAGATTACAATATGTAGTCTAATGTGATATGTGATCGATTATATTATTGGAGTAATGCTTAGATAAAGGAAAGATAAGAAATTTTAGCCAATATACTATGTCAACAAAATTTTAAAAAATGGACCAAAAAATTACACATCATTGAAAAGGAGTTGCTAGCTACAGTAGTTGCATATGAGAAATTCAATTCTTATTTTATATTTTCCAAAGTTATAGTATATCTGAATCATTCTTTATTAAGGTTCCTTTATGAAAAATGATGGTAAATTAAGATTAATTATATGGATTCTTTGGTTGTAAGACTTTGATATGGAGATTAGGGGCAAGAAGGGAGTTGAAGAAGATATAAATGAAATCTTCCTTATTGAACATTATACTTTGCAAAAGGTATATGGTCCCTTTCTATGGTTAAATATTTAGTCCAAGGATTCTCTTAAAAATATCTCATATCAATAAAAGAAGAAATTCTTTTCTACTTTTAAATATTATATAAATAAAAGATATAATTTTGTTTCAAACTTGCACATATCAAGTAATAAGATAATGCAGACCAAAAGAGGAGATGGAATCCATACTACGTCACTACCATTTAAGAATGTAGGAGGTCATTTTAGAACTAAAAAAATGCAAAAAAAAAATATTAAAGAGAATTTTCATTGAACAATTATATTTAGGGACGCTCACAGGTATGTAAAATTTTGCAATGAATGCCAAAGGGTATGTAATGTATCTAAAGAACATGAAATGCATCTTACGAATATTCCAGTTGACAAATTATTTCATATGTAGGAAATTGATTTTATAGGTCCATTCATATATTCATTTGGAAATTATTACCTTTATAATAGTAATGGATTATATTTCTGAATGGGTAAAAGCTATAGTTTATCTAACTTGGCATACTTAGATTAATTATTAGTTATAGGGGAGCATACTTTCTCAATATGCAATTTGATAGATTATTGCACAAATATGGAGTCATTGAAAAATTTTTAACCCCTATCATCCTCAAACTAGTAATAAGCGAAAGTGTTTAATAGGAAATTAAAAAGAATTTCATAAAATACTATAAAGTATTTTACGAAGGATTAGGCTCCCAAGATAGATGAACATATAGGACTAGTTATGAAATACCTATTTGGACAAACACTATACAGGATAATTTTTAGGAAAACGTGTCATTTATCAATTCAATTATAAAATAAATCATATTAGGCCACAAAATTCTTAAATTTTGATTTGGAAAATGAAAGTCAAAAGATGATGCTATAACTAAGTGAACCTTAAGAGTTATGTTTATTTATTTATGAGGAGGTAAGGATACAGATAGAGCAAACCAAAGGATGGTATGACCAAAACCTCTTAGTTAAAGAATTGAAAAAGGGTTATCAAGTCCTATTGTATAATCATTAACTCATATTGTTTATAGAAAAGTTGAAATGAAAATGGTTTGCTCTATTCATCATTAGGAAACTAAAACCTCACGGGGCAATTAGAATCTCACATTTAGAGAAAGGAACATTCAAGGTTAGTCAACAAAGTTTAAAGAGATACATGTGTAAGTAACATTGAAGATGTAAAAGAGACACATGTCCTTGACATCCTTTAATTAATTTCATGGAAATCTAACTTAAAGAATTCCAAAGAAGTATAGGTTAATTGTTAATTGTATAAATAATTGATACATAATTTTAAGGTAGATGCAGACTTAGACTAAGGTTTATTTTTAATGACGTTCTTAAGTTTTAATTATTCTTGATTATATTTTTGCATTGTTTTCACTACAGTTAGACCCCTTATTATTGGTCATGAAGCACAAGTTTAGGCTTGATATTTATTGTGGGAATGATCCATAGTCTTGCTACTATATGTATTTTCAGTAGCAAAGTTTTTCCTTTAGGTATGGGCAACAATATGTTCTTATTTATGAACCACCAGTCTTGTCTAGATACTCATTATGGGAATGATCCCTAGTCTTGCTACTATATATATATATTGCCTATACCTAAAGAAAAAACTTAGCTCCTTGAAATATATATATATATATTCAAAAAGCTAAGTTTCTTTAGGTATAGGCAATAATACACTAAAATTTGGCACCATTATGGGGGAATGATTCTCACTAATTTTATAATTTTGTTTTCTTTTATATTTTCTTATTAGTTATTTATCTTTTAACTTTTTATTGTGTATGCCTATTACTTGAACCTTTAATCAAGATAATTTGTAATTTAATCTAGAAATAGCAAGATCCTTATGTAGAATAAGGAATGAAATTAGAAAGAAATTACAAAAGGACAATCTAGTTGTTAAGTTTTTGTTTCATAACATATTAGAGTTAGAAGAGGAAAAATTATTGGTAGAATATGAAACTTAAAAGAGTTAGTTGACATAACTTAAATGAACAACCTTTTATGTATTTTGTTTTCCAATATCAATGTTACTTATGAATTGAAATAAGTACTAATACATCTATTTCTTATCTTTCATCTCATAGGTAAATATTTATATAAAATTTGAACAATTTCTAATATAGTATGCTCGGGCATAAATTCACAAGTAATAATGGAAGAATAAATAAGCTAAGAGCTTTTCTCTTTTCTATGGAAAAATTTACTAAAGATTGATTGTACTACCTGCTATTGGGATTAATCAAATCATGGAATGAGATGCAACCTATATTTTTTAACGAAATTTCCCTACCTATGTTGTAAGTTATTGGTCTTCTTACTTCTTCATTCATTTAGAAGCTTTGTGAGGACTATCCCTTGCTTCATCCAAAAGCTACCATTTTCCTTTACAAATTAATAAGAAGTTGGGTAAGAAAATATACGAAATAAAGTAGTATAATAAAGAGACTTCCTATGATTATTGTAAGTGATTTAAAAAACTTTCTATAAGCTACCTATAGCATAAGATTAGTGACCAAATCTTGATTTAATACCATTATGGAAGGCTGTTGACAATGAATAAAAATATGATATATAATACAAATAGAGGAGCATTGGTGGACAAAACCTATAAAGCTGTTTAAAATTTTAGTTCTTTTATAGTTATCAGTTTTTAGTAATTTGGTACAAGATGTCATGCACTAATTGAAAGGTAAATAAGGTAGCTTATAGAAAGCTTTTTAACAAATTATAGTGATGGAAATTGATCAAATTCAAAATTAAACAACATACTATAGTAAATCAACACAATTAATTAACTAGAATGAAGAATAAACTTAGAAACAATTAGTTAAGATAGCTGTATCTAGAATTCTAATTCCCTTTATTATTTCTGATGTAATTTTGATTTCACAAATTAATTGAATCTAAAGTTTACTAGACAGTGAAAATTCCTTGCTTATACTAATATTTTCCTCATGATTAATAATAACTAATCTTAGGTTTCTTAATTGAAATATCTTTCTATTTAAAACCCCTAGAATTGCTTTATTCAATTTACGAATTTCACTATTAGGTTTGATTTTAAGCCAAAAGATTCATGTTAACTTATTTTTAGGGTTGCATGCGAATCCTTTTAGTTATATTAGATCAATTTATACAAAGGATTTCTCAATCTCATTTGCGTGAATTCAAACATGAATTACATATCAATAATATTAATTTGAGAATAATGAAGAAAACATAATTGAATTTTAATAAAACTAAAGAATAAATTAAAATGAAATGAAATCACAAAAAAATCCATCTGGGTTCATTATATCTAGGTACCATAAATGTTTTAGTTGCTAATCATATGAAACATAACTTCAAACTAAGGAGAAAATTAGAAAATAAAAGGAAACATGATGAAATACCTTTCAAAAAATTCACATTAAATAGATGGAAATTCACGTTAATGGGGTCTCTTTGCTTATTCTTTATTCTTTCTGTCATTCTAGATCATTTAGTTGTCTCTTGACTTTCCTCCTTACTTTGCCTTTTAGTTTTGTCTTTCATAGCTTAAAAGTTATGTTTTTGGGTGCTACATAGGCATATTTATGGCTATCATAAGATCCCCAAATCTAGAACAATCAAGAGCTAAAAATATGAATACTGATAAGTACATAGACATATATCTCTCCAACACAAGTGTGTTCATATCTGTGTAATTCTTTGGATCATTAAAACAACTTGTCTTGCATGAAATATGGTTATGTAACTCTACAAAAGTTTAAAATAATTAGTCTTGCATGAAAAATGGTCATATTAAAATATATTGGGCAAGTACACAAATATGTTGATGCTCATATGCCTTTTCTACAACTTTATAACTTCATCAAACTAACTCTAAATTGCCCCAAACTTGTCTGAATTAGTTCCTTTTACTCCAAACAAGAGAGTTATCACTTAAAAATAAAATATGAAAATAATCAAATAAACATTCAAAATGTACTAAATACAAACCTGAAATATGAATAATTAAGTACTTATCAAACTCCCCCACACTTAAGCGTTCACTTATCCTTAAGCATATCCATTTCATTATTCTTAACTTAACAAGAAAATGTTTTAAAAGCTGGACCATAACTTGAAGCGGTAAGATAATAGGTTTAAGTTTTAAGAAATTTAACCCATATTAAATTGTCCTAAAATTTTAAATTCTCCATTATATTGCTAATTACAAAGTTCAACAATTGTTAAACATTTAGTTAATTGGATATAGTAGAAACAAATCCAATCGCTCCATAATTCATCAAATTTCAACTCATTTCACACCCTTCCACTTAATACATAAAGTGAACATACATAAGCAAAAATGCTAAAACCTTCAAATATTTCCATACCACTTAAAAAACAATAAATTTAAATTATATAGGAGTATTTAGAAGTTTGTTTGAAAATTCACCCAACTTTTGGTCACCAGATTAAACTTTTTGTCTTGAATAACCCTGTTTACTCACTATCTCAAATAATTTGACCTTTTTGTTAGTATAAAGCCGGTGGAGTTAAATTATTTATGCTCATTTATTTATGTGCCAGTATTTTTCTATTTTATTTTTATATATGGGATAGTGAAAATATTCAGTAAAAATTTTAGATTTAACTCAATACATGTACAAATTATATGTAAAGTATTATATTGCTAATCAAGTATCCATTATCAAAATTAATGAATTAGATTGAAATCAACTTACTCATCAACAATCATAACTATTTGCCTAAACAAATCAAATTATAATCACAACCAAACTTATAATGAGTCATTTTGATCAACATCCTTTTAAATAAAATTCATGATTTATTCATTATTAAGCTAATTATGAAAAAGCTGACAAGCTTAAAAACAAAGTCTTCCCTACGCTTAAGTTATATATTTTGCTTAATGTATAAAACATGTATGAAAAATAAAGAACAAGAAAAATAATAAGAGGAGGTGAGGGTAATTGGAACTCTTATAATATTACAAGATTTCTATCCTTATCTCATATCATTAACATCTATTTAATATTGGCGAAATCTTCTTCAATCTAATGCATTAAATTAATGTAACCTTCATAGCTTGGGAAATCCACTAAATATCAAGAAACAAAATTAGGAGCATGAGATTAAAATTATGAACACAAACTAAACTACTAATGAAAATTGTAAAAACTACTTAATCACAACAAAAAGCGCAATTGTTGGGCTACCTCCCAAGTGATGCTTATTTATGAGTCTTTTAGTTAGACTTCTTAGGAAGCCCTTAATTTAACTTAAATCTATAATCAATAGTTTGCTTCCACTTGTCTTTCCAAATAAGTTTTTATTACCTGACAAATAGGCTATATGTGTCAATATAAAAAGGGCATACGATATCAAATTTATAAAAGCAAGTAAACTCATTAATGCTTTTTTAATAACAATTTATCAATATAATAAGGAATAATAAAACCCTATAGATCATCGATTAACTTTAATAGATTGTTATAGGAGACTTCTTACTTAAGATGACTACTAATAATTCCCCGATATTCTCCTTATTCAGTTCGTCCTCTTCATCTTCCTACGTCTCTTCTTTCTTCTCTTCTTAAACAACAACTTCCTCCTTTTCTTTAAAATTTAATTCCTCTACAATCCTTAAAGTTTTCATATTTTCTTATTTCCTCAAAATTTTCTTGGTGTATTTAAACAAAAACACTTGGATGCACTTAGAAAGTAAGCTTAACGAGATGTTTAGTTAAAAGTTGCATATTTTGGAAGGAGGAAAATAGCTCTTTGCCTTCATGGAGGGCTATCTCGATTGTAGCAATTTCTTTTATAAGGAGCTCTATGAGGTGTTAATCCTCCTCTTATTACTCTTATTATAAAAATCTAGGTGAAACTTGATCATTCCATGCAAGGTTAGGATAGTTTGTCTGCCCTAAATTGTAAATGTCACTATAAAGGGTGCTTTAAGGCTAGTTTTCCATAAAAATTGGATGTTCGTAGCCTGGTGCTCGATTTTTTATGATTAGATTATCCACCACCATAAATTTAATAACGTATTATGAGTATTGATTGAGTTTCCAAATACGTGTTACCATGCCTCTCGTTCTAGGCTTCCAATGTTTTCAAAAGCAATGTAATACTATAATTCCTAAACAAATATTGCTCTCTCCAACCTTCCATTTTTTTAGGTAGCTATAATAATGAATACCCAAATCTTAAAAATAAGCCACAAATACAAGATTAAGAAAGAGAGCTCTAAAAAGAAAATCAAATAAACACAAAAAAGAAAAAAAGTGTGAAAGAAAAATAATGGTTAAGTTAATAAAAATTAAGGGTTCTTAATATCCTTGTCCCTAAGAATGAAACCCAAACTTGATAGATTTGTTTTAACACAATGACACTATCTAGTTATAGCTAGTACTTGCAAGTATGAATAGATCCTATAAGAATTAGAATTAGTAGTACTAATCATCTTTCTATTCTCTAGTTTAACAAATTATGCTAATCGAAATTGATTAAAATAAAATTTAAAATAATGAATTGAAATAAATTAACACAATTTCTTAATTAGAGTAATGATTAAACTAAAAAATAATTAATGAAGATAGTGGTATCAAAAATTCGTATCCCCTTTAGGAATTCTCATGCAATTATGAGTTCATACACCAATTTATTCTAAAGTTCATTAGACCATCGAATATCCTCATTTGTGATAATATCTTTCTGAAGATTGTTAATAACTATTTCTAGATTGATTAATCATAATCTCTTTCTCATAAAAACCCTTAGAATTACATTAATTGATTATCAATTTCACTATTAGGTTTAACCCTAATATTGAAGACTTATATTGGTCTTTCTTTAAGTCTGAATGTAACTATAACACACCACTACCATAAAGCATATGCCTAAACATCCATAGGACATTCAAAGACATACCTTATGAAAATGACATGTTAGAGCAATCATGTCATGGCATCATACAGAACATAAGTAGATAAAAGATTAACTTTTCCCATTTCATTTGTAAGAATAACTTAAACTGTAGCAGTAAACTTCGTAACACATATATTCACATTACCAAAGACATTTGAGAGTTTACTACTCTTTTATAATATGTTCTACATGAAATGAGAAACTTTACAAAATTATTCTATTTAAACTCCTTAATATCAGATGACTAGACCTTTGAGTCATTCTTGCTTCCAAAAACTCAAGTATTATACTTCTAATCTATCACCTTAGAAGCTAGGTCACCTTTGCACCTAAAAGTCAACATTTGCAATTTTGATGAGTTTTTGAATTCAGTGAGTGAACCATCATCGATGTGCTCACTCATATCAAAACACAAGGACTATTCATAATTCGATTACAAGTAAATCATATCTTCCATATAATACATATCAAGTTGTATATCCAATTGCACATATGAATCCATTCATTTTTACTTTGATATGATCGAGCACCCATTTATTATCCCATATTCATTGTGGATATCAGGCTCATTTCATTTACTGTCTTGTACCCATTGTGGATACCAGGCTCATTAATAACTAATCCTGTGGCTCTTTGTGAGTAGTTTTGAGCTTTAAGCTCCTTTTCACATTGGTCATTCTAGTCATCATTCTAGTCACAACTCCTTTATCTGATCATGTACAACAATATGATGGAATGCATCAGTTTACAAAATACACTATCAATAACTTTCATTCTATGTGCACAATCATTTATCACATTCATCAGATCTGAGTCCTGCATTCAATAATTAGTGAAGTACATATATTTTTCCAGATTCACATGCAATTAGGAAGCACTCCCAATACAATCCCAAATATCAAACTCCTCTAGTTATCAATGTATGGAATTTTGTCAATCATATAAGTAACAATTCAAAAATAAAATTTTAATATAGAAACAAATCAATCATGGTGAGAAAACATCTTAGTTAACTCATATTATGCTCCAAATATGCTATTGCCTTAATGAACCGACAATGTCTGGATGCTATCATTTGATTTATGCTTCTTTAGTCATGCAATACACACATATTGTAAACATTACTAAGTAGATCAATTATATAAATATTTAATCATACACATGTATATGTCTCATATTCAATACATGCTCAATTGAATTTCTCGAGTATGAATCCTTAAATCACATATCTTAACCATTCATCCATCATAACTTGGATATAACTAGTTTGCAATTAGGTTTTGTACCTTAAGTAAACTAGACTATTCTAAATTCATCAATAATAGATTCACCAATCCTTTTTCTAGAATTATAAAATCACACAATATCCCAATTATTATTCATCCATACTTAGTTCAAATTAATCATATCCTTTGGATCACAATTGCATTCTTAAGAACATCTTTATTCCTTTAACAACTCTAAATTTCTAGATTTAGATACATTAGTATCAAACAATCCTTTCCTTAAGTTATAACATAGAATAATAACCTAAACTTATTAAGCACTTAGACTACTAATCTATCATCAAACTAGGTTCATTTTTAACTAACTAATCCAACATCAAACTAGGTTCATTTTAAGCCTCAATCAAGTCCAAATGTACAAAAGTAAAGTAACTTATCCTTAGTTAGTTCAATAATCACACAAAACAGAAACTTCAATTCCAAAGAATTGCCTACAATTGTAGGGATGAGTGAATAGAGTGTTCACTCTCCATTCTCCTTCAATTTTTTTTTCAGATTTTTAACACATTCACACAAAAATTTTGAACATCTTTTTAATAGCACATTAATTATACTTCAATTCCTCATCAAATTCACCTTAATCCCAACTCAAAATCATATATACAACAACTTATAAACTTTTTTTTTATCATGTGCACAAAAATATGACATGATTGTATCCATTTATTCATCAAATTCCAATGCACTTGATCAACAACATCGTATACAATCCATTATCATAATCTTTCTTATAAAGTATGCCATAAAAAAGAACACTTTACTTACTTCTTTAGCTTCCAACTCAAGCTCAATTCATCAAGCTAACCAAGCCCTCCATGCTAGCAAGATCATCACAAATTCAAGGTGGAATAGGTTGGGTTTTCAATTAAAAAAAAGACAACAAAATATTGGAGGGGCAAAGTGAAGGTTTTTAGTAAAAACTCAAAAGTTGTGAAAGTTTTATGTGAGTGTCGAAAATGAAAGAAGAAAAAGAAGATAGTATGTAGAAAAATGAAAGAAAAGATGGTCTTCCATGTGAGTGTGCTGTAGGATAGGTGTGTCGTAAGTGTTATGACACTTGTCATACAAAGAACCATGCAACATGTTTTTTACTTAAGCTACCAATTATCTTTTAATAATTAGTCCATTTATGTCTAAATCTCTAAGCCATTTGTCATTCAATCTCCAAACCATTTGTCACCAATTATCTAAGCCACTTGTCACTAAATCTTAATGCCATATGTCACTTATTTCTGCTACCATATGTCAGCTTGTCTTGCCATTTGACATTTTTCCTAGTCAAAAATGTACATATTAATACATTAGTCTTCAATTGGTATTAGTTAATTCCAATATTATAATCGTAATCCATCAAACCTAAATTCAAGGAATAAACAATACACAATAATCATTTTAAATATTTCATAACCCGGAATATGTCAATCAAGTGCATATACTATCTTTGCATTGTGTAGAAAATCATAATTCATGTGTGTATGCTAATGATATGCATGTGAATGAAGTGCATTTCATAAATTATCAAATGATAAAAATCATGAGTCTCAATAGCCTAAGGCTCTAACACTCAATAATGTTTTGGAAACTTGTTATCAAAATTCTCCAGCTTAAAGAAATTTCTTCCTCGAAATTCTTACCTTATTAATTAAACAGATGTGTGTTATTGTTTCCTCATGTTCTCCTTAGTTTCCTTTGTGGTCTTTTATATCGAATGATTCTTCCAAAACACTTTAACCAATGGAGTCACTTAGTTTCTCAATTACTTAGTCTAGTAACGCACTATTTTAACCGATTCCTCAACATAACTCAAATTACTTGCAACTTACGCTGGTAACACATGTATCGGATTTGATTGATATTTCCTGAACATACCAATATGAAACATAGTGTGGATATGAGACAACTTTGTTGGTAATGCTAACTTATTAGCTAAAGGTTCAACTCTCTCAGTAATCTCATATGGATCAATGTATCTAAGGCTCAACTTACCCTTTTTACCAAACCTTAGCACTCCTCGCCAAGGTGATACTCTCAGAAATACCTTATCTCCTATTTGGTACTCCATATCTCTTCGGTGCTGGTCTGCATAACTTTTTTGCCTATCTTGAGCTGCTCTTCTGCTACGGATTGATTTAACCTTATCAACAATATCTTAAATCACCTCTGGTCATTCAATAACCCTCTTAATCCTAATATAAAGGAGAACGACACTTTCTGCCTTATAACTGCTCATATGGTGCTATATCGATACTATTGTGATAATGGCTATTGCATGCAAATTCAATAAGAGCTACATATTGATCCCTTGCCCCTTGAAACTCCAAAACACTAGCTCTGAGCATATCCTCAGTTGTCTTAATAGTTCTTTCACTCTGTCCGTCTGTTTGAGGATGAAATGCTATACTAAAGTCCAACTTTGTACCCAAAGATGTCTGTAAACTATCCCAAAATCTTAAAGAAAATCTGGGGTCTTGGTGAGATACAATTAACACTAGAACTCTATGTAATTTCATTACCTTATTAACATACCTTTGGGCTAACTAATCAAGTGTGTTACTCTCTTTCGTAGATAAGAATTGGGTTGATTTCGTCAGTCTGTCAACAATGATCCATAAGGTATCATGTTACCTTGAAGTCCTCGGCAAACCTATAATGAAATCCATAGTGATCCCCTCCCATTTCCTTTCTAGAATAAGTAATGACTGTAACTTCCTAATCGAAGCTAGATGCTTTGCCTTAATCTGTTGGTAAGTTAAACATTTAGCAGCATACTCCGCGACTTGTTTCTTCATCCTTGTTGTTTCAAAGTACTGTTCATTTTGGTAGTACCAGGATGCTAATATAAGATGCTATATGTGCTTCCTAAAATATTTCTTTCCTTAATTAGTCAACATTAGGTACACATAATCTCTACTTCAACCATAATTTATCATTCCTCAATTCAAACTTAGAATTCAAGTTTTGTTTCAACTTCTCAATAAGCTTCACTAATTCTAGATCCTTTCTTTGAGCTTTTCTGATCCTATCATGCAATACCAGTATAAGATTTAAAGTAGCTAACAATACTTCATTCTGCCCCAAATTTAACTCAACTTTTAATGCTCTCAGTTGTACTAGGTTTGGTAAACTTGATGTTTGAAATTAAGCCACACGAATATTGGATTTCCTACTTAATGCATCAGCTATAACATTAGCTTTAATAGGATGGTATTTAATCATGTAATCATATTCCTTAAGTAGTTCAATCCATCGCCTTTGTCTTATATTCAACTCTTTCTAACTCAACAAATATCTTAAACTTCTATGATCTGTAAATACCTAAAACATCTCACTATATAAATAATGTCTCTAAATTTTCAAAGCAAATACTACTGTAACAAGTTCTAATCATGGATCGAATAGTTGAACTCATCCTAACCCTACTGTGACTCTGCCATATAGCATCAAAACACATCCTAACCCTACTGTGAAGCATCACTATACACCATATATCATCCAAATCCAGATGGAATAGTTAACT
>JAOSBN010000008.1:34257280-34288005 GCA_027563595.1 Erythroxylum suave | reverse complement strand
CTTTAGTGGGTGAAAAATAAACCACCACTACTTTTCTTTTTCAATACTTAGTTTAAGTTTCAGGTGTTTAGAAGTTTATAGACTCCCCAAACTCACTCAAGAATTTTGAGTCTATCGTCTCTTCTTTAGTGGGTGAAAAATAAACCACCACTACTTTTCTTTTTCAATACTTAGTTTAAGTTTCAGGTGTTTAGAAGTTTCTCTAGGACATTTAGTTTAAGTTTTCGGTGTTTAGAAGTCTCTCTAGGACATTCTATAAATCATAACATTTACGTAACTTTTGAATCACCTGTAGCACTTGAGATCTTTTCTTGCTTTTGTCTTCTCTTGCATTTTTTGCTCAGACTTTTTTACACTTATTTTCTTCTTCTAGTCGTCATTAAGATTATTCCTTACGACGTAAGACAAATTATTATCGATTATATCCTAAAACTTGAAGTCCGTTCGATGATCAACTTTGTTCAAATGACTAAATTATTGTTCATGAAAATTTGAATGTCTTCTATCTAATCGACCAACCCACTTCAATTAATAGTTTGACTGAACATAATGCTCTCCAAAAAGCATTTTTTAGTCCTACATTGTTCTCATGTCTTGATATCATTCTAACTCTTCCAAAACATGTGAATATTTCTTAAAATCCTAAAAGTAATTTCACGACTAGGTTTGAAGCTTTGTTTTCCCTCAAGCAAATTCAGTTAAACATACCTTTGCAGACACCTATCAAGCTTAAAAAATTATTACTAGTTCAGTATTTTGTTATCATTAAAACCTTGAAAACAACCCCATTTGGTTCTATATTTATTGATAATAAAAGATTAATAATATTTTATTTTATAATTAAATTATTCAATAATAATATTTTGATTTAGTCTAAAAAATATTTAAAATTTTATAATTTGAAAATAGGAGATATTTAAAATTCTAAAAATTTTCAAATTATAAAATTAATTTGTAGTTTTGAAATGTTTCTTGAAAACTAAAAATTAATGATATATTAAATAAAAAATTCTAATAATTAAATATTCCATTTCAAAGCAAATAGAATAAATCAGGGAATCCAAATTAGTGACAATTCTCGGGTTGTCTTTGTGCCTGATGATTATTAAGTTAATTTAATTGGAGATTTAGTTACAAAGGCCGCAATAAAACATGGATGGGATTTTTTTACGTATTTATTCCATAACAATAGATGAAGCTAAAAGTCTAGAGATGTAGTCTATGAGAGGTGTAGGGATAGACAATATTTCTGCAAATCGAGTCCCCACGTGTGTATGGTTGTTGTCTCTGTCGGTGGAGACGGATAACAAAACACAAAAATCTTGTGCCCAGCGGTGTTAGGTTGTTGACACTGCTTATTTTTGTTCCGACTTCGGATGACGGAAACATAAATTTTTTGTTCCTTTCAAAATTGAGGGACAAAATCTCTTGTCCCTGTCATAGAAACAAAACACATTAAAATTGGACAAAAATACCCCCCACCACGACACTACATAGTTTATAGTTTAACTAATTAGATGATAACTTTTTGACAATTTAATGTTCATTATTAACAAAATGTAGCGCTAATTTATTTTAATTATTTGATATGGAATATAACTAATTCTAAAATTTACATTTTAAAATATAGATCCTCATGAATTTAAATTTTATTCTAAATGTTATTTTATAAACATGAAATTTTGGAAATATTGTATATAATAAATCTACTCAAAATTATGATTTATTAGAAATTGAAATTTAATTTCCAAATTTTACTTTTTAGAATATTGATTTAGTATTAATAGTTATCATAATAAACAAAATCAAGTAGTATTAGTTTATTATTGTAAAGTTCTCATAACAAAATTTAGGACTGTTAAAAGTACCAGATTAATATTTATAAGTTCATAAGAAAATATTTATTTTAACAAAAATTTCATTATATTTTTATTACAAAGATAAAATCTCGACAAAATCATTTTTTAGATGAACAGTATAGTAATTAATTTTTGTCTTCTATAATCAACATTTTATTTATAATTAGGCATTGAAAGGAGTGAAAAGCGTTTCATATGGAGAAAAAAAGTAAAATTTGATTTAGGTGAAAGAAATATTTCTGATAAATTCATAAAACACAATTTATGTAAATATGAAAAGAACTATTAATTTAGTAATTGAGTTACCAAAATAAGCAACGTTGTATTAGAACTTTCGACTTTTATAAGTCTCGAGTGTCAACTTAAAATTATTAACTTGTTTTACTTATAAAATCCATTTTTAAAATAGAAATGAGTTAAATTAGGTCTAAACCTTATACGATCGGGTTAAGTTTAATCGAATAATTTGATTCATTCAAATGAAACTATATCCATCATGTGATAATTTAGACATATAAAAATAAGTCTATGTATTGATAATTATCTATAATTTGTATTTCATATATTATATTGTATCTTAAGTTATCATAAATTTAACTTGATTAAAATGTTATTGTCAAATTTTAGATATAATCATAGGACAACTATAATTTGTTAAAACATGATAGAAACTAAAATTTTAAGTAAGAATTAAAGTTTTTATGTTCGTTAAATTTTTATGTTCCTCATTTTTTTAATTTTTTATTTATAGATACAATAAAAAAATACTAATACAAATCATTCGTTTTAAAATAATCAATGAATTACATATTTTCAATCGTATCATACTGCAGGGGTACTTTGGTCATTGACACTGTTTTATATGTTCTGTCAACTGTAACCAAACACATTTCTGTCATAGAGACGGATACAGTTTTATTTGTTTTGTCCATTACAACCAAACACTTTACTGTCTTCAATTTTTGTTCTATTCTGTCTCCAAATTTTTCTTTCGTTCCATCTCAGCATATGGATCACAATAACCATATACAACGTTATGTAACAAATTCTTTAACCAGATCACAATTATTTTTATAAATGACAGATCATCTACTGATAAAAAGAGATCACAACTGTTGTGCCAATGTTTCCTGCCACAGGTTATGTAGCCCTCTCTTGCCATATATGTTGCGAACTTGAAAGCAAACTGCTCTGGATGTTATTAAACTCATTTAGGTAGATCAATTGAAACACATATCAACCACGCACAGAGAGAGAGAGAGAGAGAGAGAGCATCATCCACATAAGCAACTTAATTAAATGGTAGAATATCATCGTTAAGCAGAATTTCAATACTAAGAAAAAGAGCAGAGCATAGAAAAAGACACGACATGCAAGCAATGAAGCATAATTCAAAACATAAAAATCTGACAATAATCTAGGCAATTCTGGCGAAATTGGAACAAACATGTCACACAAGAAATTGTTGTATGCTCCTGTACAATCGGATTAGGTGGTAGTACGTGGGTTTGGAGCTCTAGGTAGTTAAAAAAAAACCCTAGAGCAGTTTGCTTGATCAGATGGGTTATATAGCATCACATTTGACATTAGTATATGAAGAGCAACCTACTCTAACAAACCAAATCAACCTATTGTGTCGAACTTCTGAATAATAATAGGCAATTTTATGAATACCATATTACTATTAGTATCGAATTTAGGTCTAGTACGGTACTGTATTGGTATTGGTCAATACCGGGTATTGCTTAAGATAATTTTTTTAATTTATAAAACAGTCTTTAAATTTTTATAAAATCGCAAAATATTCCTTTATCATATTGTATTGTATAATTTATAATTTTACATCAACCTGCCTTCAAAAATCATAATAATAGAAATTTAAAATAACAACCATATATTCTTTTTTATTAACATTATTTGTTACATATGTTATATATAAATAATAATCATATTTAATATGAAAAAATATCATTTAATCATCATACAAATAAAAAATTTAAAATAATACAAAAAATTTAAAATATTACAGTTTCATCCTAATAATTACATCAAATAAATTTTAAAATAAAATTTTGTTAACAAACTTGACTCTAGGACTTTAACTTAATCAAGAGATTGCTGATTTGCTTGAAAATCACTAATAATACATGTCAAACAATGTTTTCATTCTTGATATATACAATTTATGAATGATTAGAATGAGTAGATGACATACATAACACTCAAATTAGCAGATATTGCTATATGATAATTAAACTAAAAAGAGTTAATCATGGTAAGGAATGAAGGTTTTTTTTTCAATTACTATTGTTATTCTCTACTATTGATCATAATTGTTTTTCCTTTAATTAATAAAAACTTATTTGGCATTTAAAAATGCTTCCAGTGTTTAACAACCTAAAATAACTCAGGAGCTAACTACACGTCTTTGTTTAGTCAATCTAGAAGCTTATGTATTTAACAATCAAAGACCCTCCCACGCTTCAAGCGACACCTAAGATCTAGATAAGTTTCACTTTTTCATGGTACTGGCCTATATTTGGCCAGTAAAATCACCAGTACCTATGACCGGTACCAATGGGTATAGTTTTGTACCTTTTTTAGCCAATATGGTTCCTTGAGGTCGGTACAGTACGAAATTCTAAACTTTGTTGTATGTGGTGGGCGTAGTTAAGTAACTATACTTCACTTAATACTCTGACCTCTTACCATACCATTTAAAGAAGGGTTTTTCAAAATTCTCGAAAGCATCCTAACTTAACCTTTTTTAGTTAATGTCAACTCTTATTCCCTACCTTGAGAACTACAATATGAAGGTAATATTTTCTTACCATCTAGTTCTTCCCTTGTATTTAACATTTTTTATTTAATTAAACTTTAATTTTTTTGCAAGTAATGTAAATTTTTAAATTTTATCTTTTTGGGTAAATCAGTAAAATAACTTATAATAACAAAAAAAGTTATTTACAAACTAGAAGAATGCCCAATTTTAATTTTATTTTATAATAAATTTATATCAATCTAATATATATGAAGTTTTTTAAACCTTAAATTTCTTATGTTGTTAATTTAATTTTTACTTTGATATTAAAAATATTGATATTTTGAGGAGTTTGGGACCACTACAAGACTACCTTTTGTTGAGCTTAACTTATGGTCTTAACTCAGCTTTATTATGTTTATTTGAGATTTTAGCAGGCATTCAGAAGGATAAGGGTTCTAGAATTCACTGTTGCAGTGAACACCAGTTGTTCAAAGAAAACTGAATTTAAAAAGGAACATGATCCCGAAGCCACTTCGAACTGTGGCTGCTAGCGCTGTAATCATAGTGGGCAGTTTGGTCACTCTCAACATAGCTTCCAGTATTGCTATCGGCACCCTTCGCCTTGCCACTGAAGCCAAACGAGTAAAGGCAACAACTCTTTGCTTTTGTTTTGCTATTACTTTTTTATGTGTTCTCGAACCTTTAATTGCTTCATTTCATTCGTGATTTTTTGTTGCAGAGAAAGTTGAAGTTATCTTGTGGGATTTGCAGAGGAAAAGGTTTTTATATATGCAAGTTATGCAAAGGTAACGCTGCTATACAGTGGTCGCCTTTGCATGATCCTATTGCTATTAACCCTTGTCTCTGCCCCACTTGCGATGGAAATAGGTTTGTCGTTTTTTTGGAATTTCTTGCTTGGCTAAGCTTGATTAATACACTATATACTTCATTTTGTGAGTTTGTAAAGACAACGTGATTGTGCTTTGAGTTTTCTGACTAATCTGTAAATGTACTTCCTTATGCTAACTCTTTCAGTGATTCTTAGTGTTATTGATTGCTGTCACAGGGTACAGCGCTGTCTCAACTGCCTTGGAAAAGGTAATTATTGACACGAGATACATTAGTATATATTTCTTTAATTTCTCATTTTCAAATATTATATACAAGATTGCTTTTGAATTTTGGTATGTATCTAATTATATTGGAGATAGTAGGATATTTTATAGCTTACTTTGGTTGCTTCACTCAACTATACTTGCTCAGTAGCTTATTAATTACTGTTTTAGTGTCAAATTTGTATTAATTTAATTGCAGCTTAATGAACTTTGTTTGGTTAGTAGTAGTTACTGATAAAGAGTGCTTTATATATTGGCGGCAGTGTCCTAGATTAATGTTAATGACAATTTTAAATATCATTTTGCTTGTTTGTTACAAGCCCTGCAGTAATTGGGTAGGCTTTTGTAATAGCATAAATTATCAAAAAATAAAAAGAATTTTCCCGATCAATAATGGTAGAACTTCCACATTCTGATGTTAGAACTTAGGATTTGTTCAATGACTGGTCCAATGAAACCAATAGGCAGAAACTAGTCATTAACTTGATCACAGACGGGCGGCCACCCCTGTCATCATATAAAACTAGTAACGATAACTTTGGTCGGTAACTTTGCTTCGAAATCAATGTATCTCAATCCACCGTACAAATTGGGGTCAGTAAATCTAGTGCCAAGGTAATTTTGATTGAGCCTTGGGGATTCCTGGATTCCATCCACAAATCATGCTAGTTTCTCAAACTTTTCACTGTTTCTATTACACTTGATATTCCAACATTACTTAGTTGAATAATCCCTAACTAAATACTCAATGATCTGAACAAATCATAAGTTCCACATGGCACGAAATTTATGGAACTCTCGCCATTATTGTTGGGGGAAGTTTCTTTTATTTCTTGATAATTTCTTCTGTTATAAAAGCTAGCTAATTGTTGCAGGACTTATATATAAACAAGATAAATGATATTTAAAATTTTTCCATTAATTGCTATTGACTAACATTAATCTACTCTACTCTCGTCAATATGTAGAGCACTCTTTATCGGTAACTATTGGTAACTAAACAAAATTCATTAAATTGCAATTAAGCTAATACAAAATTGACACTAAAACAACAATCAATAAGCTATTAAACAAGTATAGCTGCAAGCCAAGCAACCAAAATAAGCTATACAACAACCTACTATCTCCAATATAATTGGATACACATTGAAATTCAAAAGTGTCTTGGATATAATATTTGAAAATGAGAAATTAAGGAAATATATACTAATGTGTCCTGTGTCAATAATAACCTTTTCTAAGGTAGTTGAGACAGTACTATATCTTGTGATACACCAATAAAGAACACTAAAAATTACTGAAAAAGAAGCAGATAGAAGTACATCTACAGATTAGTCAAAAAATTCAAAGCATAATCACATTGTTTTTACGAGCTTACAAAATGACGTATAAAAGTGGTGTATTAATTAAGCTTGACAAAGTAAAAAATTCCAACAGAACAACAAATTTGTTTCTATTGCAAGTAAGGCAAAGATAAGGGTCAATAACAACAAGATCATGAAAAGACGACCACCGTATATATAAAAATTGCATGTCTAAAAATCTTTTCCTCTGCAAATCCCATAAAGTAACTAAAAAATTTATTTACAACAAAAAATCACGAATGGAATGGAGCAAATAAAGGTTTGAGAACACATGAAAGAATAGTAGCAAAGCAAAAGCAAAGAGTTACTGCCCTTAACTATTTGGTTTCAGTGGCAAGCCCAAGGGCGTCGATAGCAATACTAGAAGTTACGTTGAGAGTTATTAGACTATCCACTACGATTGTGGTGTCAGAGACTATAGCTCGAAGAGACTTCGGGATTATGTTTCTTTTCTAATTCGAACGATTTTCTTCGAACAGCAAGTGTTCACTACAAGAGTGAACTCAAGAACCTTTATCCATCTGAATGCATGCTAAAATTTCAAATAAACATAATAAAGTTGAGTTAAGGTCTTAAGTTAAACTCAATGAGAGGCAGTCTTGTAGCAGTCACAAGCTTCTCAAATTATCAATATTTTCAATATTAGAGCAAAATTAAATTAATAGTATAAGAAATTTAAAGTTTAAAAAATTTCATACATATTAGACTATTATAAAATAAAATTAAAAACTAAAAAAATTATTTGACTTTCCAAAAGAAAAATTAAAGTTTAATTAAATAAAATTTGTTAAATATAAGGGAAGAACTAGATGGTAAGAAGATCTTGCTTTCATATCGTAGGTCTCAAGGTAGGGAATATGAGTTGACATTAACTAAAAAAAAGGTTAAGTAGGTTGGGAAGCTTTCTGGAATTTAAAAAAAAATCCTTCTTTAAATAGTACGGTTAGAGGGAGAGTATTCACTGGCGTGCAACTACTTAACTACCCCACCACATACAGGAAAGTTTAAAGGTGAGTAGTTTATTTCAAGGTGGTATGGAACATGAAAGGAAGTGGTAAATAAGGTGATGCAGTAATGTGGAGATGATGACTAAGAGGGCCAAGGAAGCTCACACAAAAGTTAGCAGTTAAACAAGTTCTAGATAGAAGGAGAGCATTTCTTTCAAGCCATCCATAATGCAAATCCTATTTTATAATAAAATTGAATTTATATTTATGGTTTATTTGTTTTGTTAGTGTTTGTTACACTTTTTTTTTCTTGTCTTATGATCTACAATGATCATATTTATTATGATTGGGTGTATATAATGGTTCCTCCACTTCCCTAATTCTTGTACATAATTTGATAAGTTTACTTTGCTTATTTTTAATTAGATTTAGCTAGATTTGTATCAATAGGGCTTAGCATTTCTTTCCTTTATCTGAGTACCTAGGAATGAATATGAAGCAAAATTTGTAGAAGCTAATGCAGACGTAATAGAGAAATCTTTATTACCTATGATAAAGGATGTAATAAAAGGTGAAAAGAGTACATGGTACCTTTGTAATGGAGCTACCAATCAAATGACACATGACAACAGAAAATTTGTTGAAATAGATACTAAAGTGATATGAATTGTATATTTTAGACATAATAAAATGGTGCAGCTCAAAGACGTTTTCCAATTTTTCTTGGGACAACAATTGGTGGTCATAAACTTCTCTTTAAAAAAATTGTATTTTAAGCATTGGTCAAATTTTAAAGAATGTTTGTCAAATTCATATGGAGGGTTACACTCT
The DNA here is from genome assembly GCA_027563595.1 of Erythroxylum suave. NCBI lineage: Eukaryota > Viridiplantae > Streptophyta > Magnoliopsida > Malpighiales > Erythroxylaceae > Erythroxylum > Erythroxylum suave. The sequence goes on along the minus strand of JAOSBN010000008.1, from coordinate 34,279,125 downwards.
TTGACTTCGAGATCACAATGCTAATCTTATAGCTAAGGTAACTATGACTAGTAGTATGATTTTTTATACCAAACTAGCTTATTGTAGAGGCCATATGTTTGAATACTGGTTTCATGGATTCTTTATGGATATGGCACAAAAGGTAAATGACATATGAATTTTAATGCAATAAAATATGTTAAAGGACATTTCAAGTATAAATCATCCTAAATAGGTATGTGATGTATACTTACTTAGAATTTAAAGAAAAGCTTTCCAAACCAAGCAATTTCAATAGTTGCTAAACCGTTCCAATATATTTATGCAGATGCTTATAATCCAATCAATCCTTCATCTTTCAAAAAGTTCTCTTACTTTATTCTCTTTATTGACAATAATAGGCAAATAGCGTGGGTGAAAATTTTGAAGTATAAGTTTGAAGCATTTGTTGCATTTATAAAGTATAAAGCTTTAGTTAAAAAAGAAAGTGATATTGGGATTAAAGCTTTAGGAACTAACAAAGGTGGAGAACTTGCTTCATTTAAGAGCTTTTATTTATTACATGGAACGTTTTATCCTTTTACAATGCCTATATCTCCTTGGTAAAATGGATTAGCTGAGAGAACAAGCCAAACAATGTTAAATATTGAGAGAACCATGTTGAAAAGCAAGATATTGCCTAGAAGTTTTGAGTTAAAGCAATTATATGTCCAATTGATCTTTCAAATTGTAATCTTATAAAGAGCTTAAAAGATGTCATTCCATAATAAGCATGGATGGGAATGAAGCCTTCTATATAACACATGAGAGTGTTTGGATCTATTGCATATATGTATGTTCTGGAGCAAGATAGGTCTAAACTTAATGAATTAACTAAGAAGTTTGTTTTTGTTGGATATGAAGAAAACTCAAAAGGCTACAAAATGTTTAATCCAAAGAAGAAATTATTGTTATTAGTAGAGATGATGAACTCGATAAGGAAGCACCTTAGGATTGGAGCTCTCAAATGGAGGGATCTTATGATTTTATTCCGTATTTTAAAATGAAGAAAAAAAGGAGACTTTTCAAGAAGTAAAAAATAACTTTTGTCTACCAACCTCATAAACACCATCATTTTATATATCGTCATTCACGACTTCACCATAAGCATAAGGCCTCAATAATATCAAAGACTTGATGGATTTTATGACAATCCTAACTTGCTTTGTATACTGGGAGATATTAAGCCTTTAAAATCTGAAGATTCTAGTAAAAATGAGGAGTTGATTCATACGATAATTGAAGAAACTCAAGGGGGTTTAACAATGGGAAAATTTACATCAAGGGGTAGGCTATTTGGTTAATGTAGTTCATGAAACAAATAAGGCCTCTATCATTTCCATGTTAATGCATGTGATAAAAATGTAGTCTTGAATAGAAGATCAAAGCAAAGTCAGGATGTACAAGTCAGTAAGGTCACATATAAACAAAAGACAATGAGATTAATATGAATGTGTCAATTTATAAAGGCTTAAAATCTTATTGGCTCGTGTCTACCACTAGTCATTACTTTTCTAAAGATAATGCACATTGACTAATCACAAGAGTAAAAGTACATGCTAAAATTTCTATGAATTATTCTAGTTAATTGACTCTCTAATCATGACTATATAATCCTAGAAGCAATAGAAAAAGAGAAAATGTTTGTTTTTTGTTTTATTATGTCTCTTATTTTGTTGAAAACTTTAAAACACATAAAAAGAAAAAAAATAAAAACACACATACAATATAAAAAAAATAAAAACACACATACAATATAAGAAAGAAACGCAAAAAAAGTAAAGAAAAGAAAAGAACTTCCCTTAGGTTGCATCCTAAGAAGCACTTTTGCTTATTGTCGCTAGCTCGACTTTATAATTTCCTTGTGTGACAAAATATGATCTTCTAGTGTCACAGTTTGTGCTCTCTCCAGGTGAGGTTGTTTTGGAAAGTGCCTAAGTTAATGATCATTCACCTCTAGAGTCTTCCCTATCTTCAGATTTCCAATCTGAACTGAGTCCCAACACTTTTGAAATATTTCGAATGTCTCTTCACCTTTTTCCTCCTTATTTAATTCCTCTAATCTGCTATGTAAAAATGAAGGATTAATATTAAAAAGCAATAAAGGACTCAAGATTTACCTCTGAGCTAAATGATATTTACTTTTATGCTTTGAGCTCCTTCTCAACTTCTTCTTCGCTAGAAATTACTTAACTAGTTCTCTCAAGATTCTTAAGCTCATCTTCTGTTTGTAAGGTCTCTACACTAACATCCTTGGGTACATCTCGAGTTGAGATGGTTGCATCTCTCCACTATGTGATTCTAGGCTATTGATATCTTCCATCATCTAACCCATCCGGCTTACCAAGTTATCAATTCTAGATCTTGTTTCCTACAGAAATTGTAGAGTATTAGTAGCACGAGATCTAACTAAATATTCTAGGGATGTAACTGAGTTGCAATAAGAAGCTTCTAGTCCATGTGGGATTGTTGTGTCTTACAAATTATCAACGAAAAAATTTTGTTGGTTATTCCATCCATAACTAAAGTTAGTATGATCATTCCAAACTTGGTTATAAAATTGGGAATATGGGTTACAAAAAAATTATTTCCATCCATAAATTCTTTTTTAATCACAAAAACTAAACAAAAAATGACGATTAAGAAATAAATAAAAAACTAATTACAATCAAGTATGTACAAAACACTAATTAAAATTAAAAACAAAAAATAAAACATTGCGCTCTTCGACAACAATGCCAAAATAGCAGTGGTGAATTTAGGTTGATCTATAGAGATTGTGAAGTAAATCACTTGTTAATATAGAAATCACATATAATATGCAAAATATACAAGAAGGGGGTTGAATTGTGTTAAGTCGTCTAAGATATGAATCTTTAAAATTTTCTTGATTTTCTTTACAAATTTAGACGATTACAAGATCAAACAATGTACTTAATTTGATGAGTAATGCAATAGTAGAAATTAGTATCTATTCTTCTAACAACAAGAAAATTAACAAGGTAAGAGTTATAGAATATGACACTGCGATTTATACTGACTCACCTTTAAACTTGGGCTACATCTAGTCCTTAGAGTTCATCTAAGATTTCAGTGTCTCTTTCAACGTTACAGGTATTATTTCTACACTTGCAGAGCCTCTTCAGGTCTTTTTCACAAAGTATTCTTTATCTGCTTTCTTAGCCTCTTCAGGCTCTAGCCTTTCTTTCACTCGAAAAGATATTGTTTGAGTTTCCACTCTCACGTTACAAATGTATTTGCTCTCTTTCTTTATTTCTTTTCTATCAGAATATTTTTTACAGCATAAGCACTTGAGCACAGAATTTCTCTAAGTATTTTTATACATTCAAAATTCTTATTGAAGTCTACGACTACAACTAATATTTATAACCTAAATCTCCAACGGTCTTCTTAAGAAACCTACTTGTAAAGTCGTCTAAAATCTGTTATTAGTTCAGTCCTGTAACCAACTCCATCTAACTGACGTTCTATCACATTCTTCAATTACATCGACCTGCTTAGATTCGTATGCTTCGACTGGTTTCTTAGACTTGATCACTTCGTCTGATCTGTCTTAGACGTTTTCTTATTCAGCTTTTGCTTAAGTATCGTCTTGATTTGATGATTTGTGCCACTTATATTTATCTGCGCACTTAACAAATTCATCAAAACAGTTCACACACATATATTATTATTATTATTATTTGACTTTTATCAAAATCAATTAAAGAAGTGAAGTCTTCTTGATTTAACAATCTCCCCCTTTTTGATGATAACAAATAATCATAAAATCAGAAGATAAAAATAATATTCAGATGAATAAATCATGGTCGAGAAATTTTCTAATTCTCCTATCAACTGTTCTCCCCCTATTTGTTATTAGTAAAAAAGATAATTTATTTTAGATGATTCGAAATTTCAGAAAACATTTGTTGAAGATTAGAGCTGATCGTCTTGAGGTCTTCTTCTATAGAAACATGTAGAAGTGCTAATTACTCATGAAGATCACCTACTACATTACCTAGTTCAACAACCTTAGTATTAATTTTCTCAATGTTTTTAGCTAAGGCTTCTTGAACTTCCGTCTGCTTGTGGCTAGCTTCAGTCCATTTAATGAAATTCTTCAAGAGCTCCAAATTAACGGTGGCATCTTATAGCATTTCACTAAGTGGATGAATATATTCCAAGATAAATGGTTTTTTAGGTGAATCGTCTAATTTTATAATTTTAATTGAGGGAATTTTGAAAGGTTGTTTTTCATCAAGGATATCAAGATCATTAGGTCTGGGTAATTTGTAAATCGGTTACCCTAGAAGGTGTAAAATAGTTTTAACTGAAGTAATGAAACCTAAGGGTTTGAAATGAATGAGAAAATGCTAAAAGGTTTCTAAGTTAAAATCGATACCTTCAACTGTGATACTTTCATACCTTCCCTCTGATATTATGCCAACTACCTTGAAGCTTTCGTCTGTAGTAGATGCTCTAAAATTACTTCCTAATTTCCTTGATATATGATGTGATACATAGACGCTTATAGGTTGAGCTGCATGACATACATCGTCTATATTCTTTACTGCCGCTTAATTCTCTTCTTCTATAAGATTAACTTCTCGTCTTTTACGAAGCTTCTTCTTATTCCCTTTTTCTTTGCTGACTACCAGTGATAGACTTCTTGGTTGTACTTCTGGTAATCTTGATTGTCGTTCTGCTTATCACTAGATAGATTGTATAAGGACTTTTCGTAATCTTCGATGGATATGGTTGGACCTTTTTGTCTCATAGAATACTATATATTCTTCATTCTTCAGGACTTAGAAGATATATTGTCTGATCATTTATTGATATAGGTTCAACTTGAACTTGAACTTTCTGTTTAAAAGGTTTTATGATGATAATTAAACCTCTGTTACGATCATGTGTTGATTCTTCTATAACCTTCATCTTCAAATCTTCCTTCTTTGTCAGTTAACGAGGGTTGTAAGTTACTAGCTGCTGTTCAAATGATGTCTTCATCTTCTTTTCAATAGTCTGTTTCTTTTATGGAACATCAGACGATGAAACCTTCTTCTTTTAAATAGGCTTCGTCTTCGTTTGTTCTTGTTATCGTAAGGTCATTAATCTTGGTGACCTTATTGACTTCTTGGGCCTTTCTGATTGGAGTGTCTCAACCTTCCTCTTTGAAGACACTTGGTGAGTTGGTTGTTGAACCTTGCTTTCCTTCTTCTCTACAATAGTCTTGGCTTGTATCGGCTCATCAGACGATTGTTCAACCTTTACCTTTGCTGATATTCTTTCGGATGATCAAGGTTTTTCTTGTTTTTCAAACGGAACATTTCCTTTCCTACTTCATCTTACTCAAAACTCCCCCTTAAACTATGCTTTCGATGTGAAATCTTCATCCACTTTAGCTTCAATCTTGATCCCTATTTTTGTGAATATTAGAGGCATTGATAACACTCTTAACATCCAGTTTTACTCTGCTTCCTCTATCAAGTAGGATTCCACATGCGTTGAAAAATCTTGTTAATAGCATGCCGTAAGGTAAAGAACCACACTTCATATGATAATCCTTCCTAGCCTTTGCCATATATTTCAGAATCAAAAACTGAAGATTAACAGGTTGGTGAGTGAGTAGATGAAACAAACAATGTTCGTCATTCATTGTCATCACGTCCTTTGATCCTGCTCTCGGTAGGATACAACGGAGAAGAAGTGAGTGAAAAACTCTAGCCTTCGGAATGAGAGTTGAAGAATTCTTGACTCCTGGATTATTGAATCCATATAGTTGTCGATTGATGTTGGCTTCGTTTATATGACTTTAAGTGATTCAACCTATATTGTTGAACAATTATGCTCCTTTATTTGGACACCCAATAGCCTTTACAATGGAATCTTGTGTGATTATTACTAACAACCCATCTACCATTGACACCAAGGTGTTGTCTACCACATTCACATTCTTCCAGAACTCATATATTTCATTCAGATACATCGGCTATTGGATTTTGAAGAAGTTCTTCCATCAAATTGCTTCAATCTCAAGTTCGATATTCACCGAGCATTCTTCAAGGAAGTGAAATCGATGAGTCTTCTATAGACAAGAGATTTCAGCATTTTCTAATCTGTAAAAGATAAACACTAAACAAAGAAACGTATTTCGCTTTAAGAAGCGAGGTTAGTATATAGAAAATATTAAGAGAAAGATATGAAATGAAATGACAAAAGTTTGATGTTTAGAACAGAACGTTGGATCATCTTTGTTGAGAGCACTTTGAACAAGTCGGTTTCGAAGTTTTTCACAAAAATTCTAGAGTGTGAAGTGTTGCAGATTTTAAAATGATTGCTTTTTATATACACTCTTGAAAAGTTACCGTTTGTAACGTTTTTAACTGATCCACCGGTAATTAAACTTTTCCTCTTGCTTGACCAAGAAATTAGATTATGACCAAGAAAGTGACAACCTCCACTTGTACTCTTTCCATCAATCCTATCTCTAGCATAATTAGTATCACAGTAACCAATTAACCTGAAATCTTTACCTTTCTCATACATTAAGCAAAGACTAGTAGAACCTGTCAAGTATCTTAATGTTCTTTTAACAGCAATATAATGAGATTCTCTAGGATTTGCTTGAAATCTTGCACACAAACAAACACTAAATATTATATCAGGTCTACTCATAGTTAGGTAAAGCAAAGAACCAATAATTCCTCTGAAAAGAGTTTGATCAATTTTCTTACCAACTTCATCTTTAGTTAAGATGATTGAAGGATGCATAGGAGTTGACATTGATTTAACATTTTCCATTTTATATTTGAGTAAAAGTTCTTTGATATACTTTTGTTGATGAATAAAAGTCTTTTCTTCAGATTGTTCAATTTGTAAACCAAGAAAGAACTTTAATTCACCTATCACACTCATTTCAAATTAACATTTCATAAGATTTTCAAAATTTTGAACATAATTTTCTAGATGTTGCACCAAATATGGTATCGTCTATACATATTTGTACAACGATAAAATCATTTTTAATAGTTTTCCAAAATAATATCTTATCTACTTAACCTCTAATAAAGTCATTTTTAATTAAAAATGAACTCAAACGATCATACCATGCACGAGGTACTTGTTTTAATCTATACAAAGCTTTATGAAGATTATACATATAATCTAGTTTATCAATGTTTTCAAAACCTGGGGATTGTTTTACATAAACTTCTTCGTCTATAAAACTATTAAAAAATGCACTTTTCACATCCATTTGAAATATTTTTATATTATGATGAACATCACATGTAAGCAAGATCCTAATAGCTTGTAGTCTAGATACAAGAGCATATGTTTCATTAGAGCCTATTCCTTCTTATTGATTACAACCTTGAGCTACTAATCTATCTTTATTATGGTTTACTTTTTCTGATTCGTCTAGTTTATTTTTGAATACCCATCTAGTTCCTATAATAGATTTATTGGATGGTTTAAGGATTAGAGACCAAACTTTATTCCTTATAAATTGATTTAACTCCTCTTACATAACCAAAATCTAAGCTTTGTCTTGAAGAGCTTCATCAACTTTCTTAGGTTCTAATTCGGAAACAAATGCTACATTGGTCTCTCTTCTAAACTTAGATTTAGTTCTCATTCCTTCTGATGTTTTTCCTATAATAAAGTTTTCTGGGTGAAAAGATTTATGTTTCTAGTCTTTTCTTAAGCTAATATTTTCAGAATTATCTATTACTTTGTCAGATGGATCGATTGGTGGTGAATCGTCTAGGTTATTAACTAAGGGAGTAGATCGAGTTTCATCATCAAAATTGTCTCTTTTATCTAAACGAGAATTATCATTAAATTTTACATTCATAGATTCTTCAACAGATTTAGAAACAAGATTATAAACTTTATAAGCTTTAGAATTAATTGAATAACCTAGAAAATTCCTAAATTGATCTTAGAATTAAATTTATCCAAATTTTCTTTTGTATTCAAGATAGTGCATTTGCAACCAAAAGGATAAAAGTAAGAAATATTTGGCTTTCTTCCCTTCCATAATTCATATGGAGTTTTATTTAAAATAAGTCACAAAAATACCCTATTTTGAATATAACAAGCTGTATTTAAAACTTCTACCCAAAAGTACTTAAGAAGATTCAATTCACATAACATAGTCCTTGCCATTTCCTAAATCGTCCTGTTCTTTCTCTCTACAACTCCATTTTGTTGAGGAGTTCTACGAGCAGAGAAATTATGGAAAATTCCATTCTCTTCATAAATCAATTTGAATTTTTCGTTTTCAAATTCTCCACCATAATTACTTCTAATTCCAACAATAGAAATTCTTTTTTCATTTTGTAACTTTTTGGATAAAACTTTAAAGCATTTAAGAGATTGGTCTTTATGTGATAAAAACAATATCCAAAAAAATCTAGTAAAGTCATCAACAATTACGAGACCATACTTCTTTTCACCAAGACTTACTGATCTGGTTGGACCAAACAAATCTATATGTAATAGCTCTAGAAGTCTAGATGAAGTTACAATATTTTTATACGAAAAAGGTGTTTTAACTTGTTTTCCTTTTTGAACTTTCCAAAAAAGAAATCTTTGTTAAAACTTATCTTTGGTAAACCTCTTATCAAATCATGTGTAACTAATTTGGAAATATGTTTAAAGCTAACATGACTTAGCTTTTTGTGCCAAATTAGTTTTGCATCATCTTTTGATATAAAACATGAAATATTTTGACTTTTCAAATCGTCTAACTTAATTTTATAGAGATTATTTTGTCTCTTGGCAAAAAAGAATATAAAATTGTCCTTGTTTTTGACTATACAAGAATTTTGATTAAAGGATACTTCAAATCTAGAATCTCATAATTGACTTATACTGATTAGATTATGCTTTAAGCTATCAACTAGTAGAACATTATCAATAGACAAAAGCAAATCTTTACCAATTTTGTTGATCCCAATTATTTTGCCCTGCTTGTTGTCTCTAAAAGTTACTGATCCTCTTTGTTTATATTGGAGCTCTAGGAACATAGACCTTCTGCTCGTCATGTGTCGAGAGCAACCACTGTCTGAATACCATTGGTGGTGGTTGCGTCTTCCAAGTAAAGAGATCTGCATATATTATATCCTATTTAGTACCCATATTTTCTTAGGTCCTTTGGGGTTAGTCTTATAAATTTTCTTTAAATAATAAGAGTATTGTTTTTTTTATTAGGAATAAAATTCCTATGATGAACAACATTATTATTATGAACAGTATTTCTATTATTAAAGCTTAAACCGCTTTTATCATGTTGATGTCTATAACTTCCAATCATGTCATCCATCATTTTTGTAATTTCTGTAAATTTCAATAAATCCATTGAAAGACTATTAATCCTTTGTTTTAGTTGATTAATTTTCTCATATCTATCTACAATTTCTTTCTTTTTCATATCTTCTTCTTGTTTCTCAAGGTAGACGTTTTCTTCTTCTAAGAACTATGTGTTCTTTAAATTTTCAACAAATTTCTTTTTCAATAACCTATATTGTTTTAAGATAAAATGTGAATCTTCTAAAAATTTTAAATAGGCATCTTGGAGATCATCAAAGTTAGAAATTACCTCATCATTGCTTTCCTCTTCAGCTACCAAGCATATATTTGCTTGTTCTGACGTTTCTGAGTCGGATTCAGATTTAGACGAATCCAGATCTTCCCATGTTGCCATTATGCTTTTTTTTATTTTCTTGACTTTTGTTTTGTTTTCTTTTGAGCAACCGGCATTCAGACTTGTAATGTCCTGGTTTATTACACTCATAGCAAACGACAGAACTTTTCTCATTCTTCGAATTGTCTTTGCTATTCTTTTTGAAAGAGAAGTCTTTGCTTCCCCTTGATTTCTTTTTCCACATCCTTCTAATATTTCTTGAAATGAAGGATAGCACATCTTCATCTTTACTTGAATCTTGATCAGATTCACTAGCATCATAATTTTTTATTTCTTCAATCTTTAATGCTTTTGAAGATGTACTTCTATTTTGCTACATCTTTTGATTCTTCTGACCAAATTTTAATGCAATAAATTTATCCCTTCTGGGTTTATCTTCTACATCAACCTCCACTTCATGGATTTTTAGCGAACCAAGCAATTCGTCTAGCTTCAGTTTGCTTAAATCCTTGCCCTCTTGTATTGATGTTATTTTGGGTCCCCCATCTTTTTGGAAGATTTCTGATAATCTTTCTGACATGATCTTGACTGTCATGGATTCTTTCCAAAACTTTAAGTCCATTAATAATTGTTTGGAATCGTCTAAACATTTGATCAATAGACTTATCGCCTTTCATCTTGAACAGCTTATACTGATGAACAAGAATACCAATCTTGGATTCTTTCACTTAGTTGATGCCTTCATGTGCAATGACTAATGTGTCCCACATTTCCTTTGCAGATTCACATCCATGAACCTTATCATATTCACTTCTGCTTAGAGCACAACTTAAAAAGAACTTGGCTTTTGAGTTTAATTGAAAGAGAGCTTTCTGATCAACCGGCCATTGGTCACAAGAGACGCTTTTCTCTTCATTGTTTGTTGGGATATATGGACCATTTTCAATGATATCCCAAAGATCAATGTGTGTGGATTCTATAAAGAGCTGCATCCTGTCCTTCCAATAATGATAGTCTTTACCATTGAAAGCAGGGGGTCTTGAGACCGAGTCACCTTCTGCTATAAAAACTTGTGATTCAGATATGGATCTTTATCCTTACTTTGTAAGAGTGTTTCTTGGAAACTTGCTCTGATACTAATTGAAGTAAATCACTTGTTAATATATAAATCACGTATACTATGCAAAATACACAAGAAGGGGGGTTGAATTGTGTTAAATCGTCTAAGATATGAATCTTTAAAATCTTCTTGATTTTCTTTACAAATTCAGATGATTATAAGATTAAACAATGCCCTTAATTTGATGAGTAATGCAATAGTGAAAACTAGTATCTATTCTTCTAACAACAAGAAATTAACAAGGTAAGAGTTAGAGAATATGACATCGCGATTTATAATGGTTCACCCTTAACCTTAGGGTACGTCCAACTCTTATAGTTCGCCTGAAATTTCACTATCTCCTTCATCATTATAATTATTATTTCCACACTTGCAGACCCTCTTCAAGTCTCTTTCAAAAAGTATTTTTTATTTGCTTCCTTTTCCTTTTCAGGCTCTAGCCTTTCTTTCACTCGAAAAGATGTGGTTTGAGCTTCCACACTTACGTTATAGATGTATTTGCTCTCTTTCTTTTTTTCTTTTCTCTTAGAATATTTTTCACAGCATAAGCACTTGAGCACAAAATTTCTCTAAGTATTTTTGTACATTCAAAATTCTTATTGAAATCTACGACTACAACTAATATTTACAACCTAAATCTCTAATGGTCTTCTTGAGAAATCTACTTATAGAGTCTTCTAAAGTCTGTTATTAATTGAGTCCTGTAACCATCTCCAACTAACTAACGTTCTGGGACATTCTTCAATTACATCGACTTGTTTAGATTCATATGCTTCGTCCGGTGTCTTAGGCTTGATCACTTCGTCTAATTCGTCATAGACACTTTGTCTTATTCAACTTTTACTTAACTATCATCTTGATTTGATGATTTGTGCCATTTATATTTATCTGCGCACTTAACAAATTCATCAAAACAGTTCACACAACTAATTTGGTCGAAAAGGTTAAATTAGTGATATGAGCTTCACATGTAGATTATTCACTTAGACTAATAAGCAACAAAGAGACTTGTTTATTAGGAAAAAGTTAGATAGAGGTTTAATCAATCAATTTTGGTTAAACCAATATTCATAATCCTATACACATTTTAGTGAAAATTCCTCTTCTAATCACTCTTACCTACATATTCAAAATTTTCTTCCTTTTTAAAGCTCCTTCCAAATTCTTAAATGGATTAGTTTTTAAATAGGGTTTCTAAGGAATAATCTTAATATTGGGAATTAAGTTGTGACAGGTTACAAAGCTTTTCATCTTATGAAAAAACTCAAACTTGTCAAATTAGCTTTTAAGAGTTTTGAACAAATTAGATTAAAAGTGTTACTAAAACTAAGAAAAAAATTAAGAGAGGCTTAGGAAGATTGCTGCAAGTTTCCCCATAACAATGCCTCGAGAGTAGTTGAAACTCAAAGGCTAAAGGAATACCAAGAAGCTCTTTATCTACAAAACTAAATTTTAAAGCAGAAAGGAAGGATTAACTAGTTAAAAGAGGGAGACGCCAACAAAAAATTAGCTAGAAGAAATATGAATAATATTACAAAGCTTCAAGATAATTTGGGGAAAAATATTTTGTCAGAGTAAACTACAAGAACTAACTAGGAATTTCTTTATTAATCTGATTGGATATGATGTATCCAATCCAATAGATTTCAATTTGAAGAGATTATTTTACATCACCATCGGTTAGGATTTGAAGGAACTTTTGGTGACCCCTTTCACACATCAAGAAGTTAAAGAAGTTTTATTTTGTTTGCATACCTCCAAAGCCCCAAGACATGATAGGTTCTCTGTTTGTTTCTTTTATAAAACTTGGGATATCACAGGTAATATCTTCACCGAAGTAGTTCTAAATTTTTTCCCTCTAATATGGTAAAGGAAATTAATTATACCTATTTTTGCCTCCTTCCTAGTAAGCAAAAATCCTTCTCCCATGGTAGATTATAGACTTATTTCATGCTATAACATAATGTACAAAGTAATTGCCAAGCTATTAGCCAATAAAATGAAGATGGCTCTAAAGGAAGCTATAATTCCAACTCAAGGAGCTTTCATTGATGGGAGATATAGTGGAGATAATATCCTTCTAATATAGGAGTTAATGAAATATTACAATTTAGGAAGAGTCATTAGAAGTTGCAAATTGGGCTTTAGGAAGTTCTACTAAGCAATGCCAAGTGATTTCACTTTTTCGATCTAAGAAGTGCACTCTTGGATCTTATTCAAAATTAATTTCTACAAAGGTTTTTACAAAATTATATGGAGCTTCATTTAATGTTGTCTAGTTGCTCTTAGATTTCCATATCGGTTTGTTAAATGTATTATGGTATGTAAAACAACTTTATCCTTCAGTATGCTAGTTAATGAAGCTCCACTCATCCCCTTACCTATTCACCCTGGTGATGGAAGGGCTTTCTAGAATGCTTGGCAAGTTTACTAATTGCAATAGTAGAGCCTAATTTCTAAATAAATACAGAGAGCTCAAGATCACTCACCTGATATTTAATGATGACCCAATGCTTTTGAGTGGGGATGATATTCAATCCACTAAAATCCAACTGAATATTTTGAATCTATTTACAAAATGGTCAAGATTGAAAGTCAATATTACTGAAAGCAACATGGTTATTACTTCTGATTTGAGCAATCAAGCTGTTTTGAGTAGAAGCATAGGACTTAAAATTTACTCCTCCTTTTAAATATCTTGGCATTCCTATTACTTCTTTCAAACCAAAATTTTTGTATTTCATTCCTATCATTGAAGTGTACAAAGGCAGAATCAATGGATGACAAAATAGGTTCTTATCCTTTACAGCTAGGCTTACTCTAACTAATTTAGTCCTTAATAACTTGCGTGCTCATCAGAATGCACACTTTCTATTGCCAAATAGAGTCATCGAGGAGATTGATGAAATCACCAAAGCCTTCCCTAATGCAAAAAGTCCTATTGACTAAAAAGGATTTAAAGGCTACATATTGATAAGGAAGCTCTATGGATCAAATGAATTAACGAATTATACCTTTAAAACTAAAATTTCTATTAGATGACAAGCAACTGGGAACATTTTTGGAACTTTATATATTTAATGAATTTAAGGAACTACTTATATCAATGGATTAACATAAACTAGGAAATGGGAAAACATATGATTCTGAGTTTGATCTAAGTCCTCTTATATTGAGAAATGAAATACTTTATTTGAGGAATATAATCCCCACTGATGCTAAAGTCTCTTCACTCATTCAGTATGGAGAACAATATGGAGGAAATAATGGAAATTTTAGAGGTTTCTCCTCTATAGCAACTTATTTATCTCAAATTCATCATCCATATAAGGAAGATAGCGTTGCTTGGACTCTAAATTCCAAAATGGTCTTTACAAACAAATATTGCTATAAAATGTTTGGGTTATGTAAATATAATGTCCTGGAAATCAAATGTATTTGCATATAACTTAATTTTCTTCCAGTTATAATATTGTAATGAACATATTTATTATTAAGAAAACAAAAGAGTTTGGTTTTATTTGTATGAGCACCAAGGTTCCTTTGTAAATAATATATATATATATATATTCATCAGGACGTATGAGAAACATGTATATTATTAGAATCTAAATTAATTGATTCATAGTTGCATAATCAAGTTGGTCGCTTAATTATGGTTTAGAATGTAATGTTGTGATTTGCCTCTGTGTAAGTAAAGAAGTTTACTTTAAGAGAATGATGAGTTTCAAATCAAGTTAGTAGTTGACTATCGGTAATGACATTATTAAATAAATCTGGAATTACTTGTGTTTTTAAAGAATAAAATAGGTCGTTACTTTATTCTTAAAACATACACCTTAGCATTCATTTATTACGAACCATAATCTTGATGAGTGGTGAACTCATGTATGTTTCATTATATTCTTGATATGATTGGAATGGATTTTTACAGGGTATCAATCTAGTGTCCGCATGTTGAAATTATTAATTGAATCATGCATTAGGAAACATTTACTCAAATAAAGAGTTTATAGTGATATCATGACTTCTAGATATTTTACGGAGATTGGTGATTAAACGGGCATCAACAGTTTGATGGATTAGCTACCCATCATGTCTTAACACCAAGATTAGATCTTATGTATTAATCACCATGTAAAGTGAAAAGGGAGATCTAGAAGAAAAAGCAACATAAGGGCAAAACGGTAATTTTACCCTTTATTGTGCGAAAGGCTATAATATGGTTCATAATAGAGTTTGTGATTGGACATCAAATTAATAAATTGAAACATGTTTTCTAAAAATTTTAAGTAATTCAAGAGTTTAACTAATTAGCTTTAGTGGAATGACATTTGGTTAATATGTCGGAATTAATTCTAATGAGATCAAGTTAATTCCAAGCTTATCGGAGCTTGAATTATTTAAGTCCAATTAGATTGCCCACTTGGCTTCCAGGAAAGTTATCAAAGAAAGTAAAAAAAATAAACGGAGGTTACCAGAAAGAAAATGAGATGGAAAGGAGAGAAATCGCTGAATTGGATTCGGGACAATGAACCGAAACAATTTAACTAAGACTTAATTAAATTGGGGTCTTAAGAATATAATTAAATGTTGGGTTTACACTAATTAATTTTTAATTATAAGCCGAAAGGAACATTTAATATTGGGCCAAATTTTGGTTTGATTAATTAGATTAATTAAATTGAAACAAAATCTAAAAAGGAAATAAACAAAACCGAATTCTACAAAGATGCATGTAGGATTCGATCATGTTTATCATTGAATGGTTTTGTTGGCTGGTTTTAAAAACTGAAAAATTAGTTTTGAAGAATCTTAAACAAGCTACAACGTTAAACTTGGACATAGTTTATAAAGTCCAAGTGTTGTAGTTGAAGGGATGTAGCTCATTAAGCATTCTTTCTAAATGAATGTGGGTTGTTTTAGTTTATCTCCTTTCTTTCCCAACCAGCCGAATATAGCCAAGAAAAAAATCCTTCATTTTTCTTTTCCTTTTTTATTAGAGGATCTTGTTAATCAAGTTGTCCAAGGAGAACAAATGGTAGATTGGATTGGTTGAAGACATAGCAGCAAGGAGTTGAATCTCTAGTGAGGAGTCAATAATATTCCAATATGGTTTTATTTTATTTATTTCTTTATTTAGTATTATGTATGGATTGAAATCATGGTTTTTTAGTGTTTACGTTTCCGCTGCGTTTGATTTTGGTAAAAGTTTTGAAATCTACCGTTTAACCAAACCAAGCATGAACTTGTTTTTGATCCAGCAATTGGTATCATAGCTGGTTTTAATATGCATGATCCGATTCCTATATGTTGCATGGGTTGGCAACTAAATTATGTATGTTGCATTTTTTATGTGATAAAAATATATGTTATATATGTTTTGGTTTGCTATTTTGATTGCCCATAGAAAATTGATTTACCATGTAAGTTTCCTTCATTTGGCTTGTAACAAGGAGGTTGGCCTATCATCGTCATATTTCGTCCTTGTCTTAATTTTTCTATTTTAAAAATTATGTAATTTTGAAGACGAAGCAGTTGTGGATTGAGGAAACGAAAAGATAAACGTTTTAGGTTTTTTATTTTATGTTGAGGGAAGATTTTCTTTTGGTTAAAATTTGTTTATTCTTGATTTTTTTTTCTAAGTGTTGGAAAATTTTCATTACTATTTTGAAAATTATTAATAAAAAATTTCTAGTAGTCGAGCCAGACAGCAATGAAAGCTACTGCCTGATGGCAAAATTGCTGTGCGTAGTAGTAGCTTGACATGTGGCAGCGTGCTACAAGTGTTACTGCAAACTTATGCACGCGACAACACTGGCAGCGAGCAACAAGTGTTACTGTAAGTTGCTGCACATGACCACACTGGCAGCGTGCAGCAACTGTGAGTGGCCATTAGCCACGCAGCAGCAGTAGGCCCTTCGGCCAACATATAAGGGTTGTGCATACAACTAGCTACTGCGGGCTGCCTTGCAGCAAATGTGGCGTGCGGATTGGTTTTAGGCCCCATGCTTATCCTATTCCGGGTCTTTGTTTTTTAAGGCTCGGTAGAGATAGGTGTCAAATTTTTCCCAAAAAATTAGAAATAAAATGCAATTAACTAGTTTTCTACCTAATGGGCTAGGTTATGCGAGCTAGGAGTTCAAAGCGGAAGATCCAAGTCTAAGAAAAAATTTTGGGCTAAAAGGCCTTCTAATTTTCTTTTAATTTTCTAGGATGCATAACTAACAGTAGCTATTTAATTCATGAGATGAATGGATGCAAATAATATGTGATAGTATATGATTGTATGCTATTTAGAAAAATTGTCAACCCTAGGCTTTGCCATACATTCTTTATGTATGAGATATATAATGAAACAATGTAGGATGTTTAATAAATTGCATCTAGAGAAGATGGTATTTATGAAAACTTAAAGACCTA
This sequence comes from Erythroxylum suave, assembly GCA_027563595.1. Taxonomy (NCBI): domain Eukaryota; kingdom Viridiplantae; phylum Streptophyta; class Magnoliopsida; order Malpighiales; family Erythroxylaceae; genus Erythroxylum; species Erythroxylum suave. The sequence goes on along the minus strand of JAOSBN010000008.1, from coordinate 34,261,909 downwards.
AAAAGTTTGAGCAGGAGAAGATGCTTATGTGAGAGTCCATAGTCTCTATGTGTTAGCCCATTAGCATGTGGTGAAGTATTACTCTCCACTGGAGGACATGAATCCTAGATTTTGTATGGTTTGGGTTTCCTAAAGGATAAGTCTACTTATTGGTAGCAAATGTGACCTGTAACATTTCGTTACCTATTTTAAGGCTAAAATAGTAAATATAAGAGATTATTGAGATATTAGAAAATGCATTTCATGTTCATGCATAATATGAATATGGGTATTTTTGCACATAAAAATGATTGTACTTGCATTCATTGACATTTCGGGGATAATTTATTTATATATGCGGAATTTGATTTTATTGGGAATTGTGGTTTATTTGTATTGAAAATTTATTTGGAGACTATATTCGTTGATTTAGAATTTTTTGTAAAATTTTAGGAAAAAATGCCACTTGGTAAGTAATTTGATGAATGGAAATAGAAATGAGTTAGATGATATTGAAGAATTTTATAGATGACTTTAGAATTTGTGAGAAGATGTTATCGAAAATTTTATAGATAAACGGAATAAAAAGATGGGAGTTATGACACTAGTTCAATAAGAACATAGTTAAAGCCTTAGGAATTAGATAAGTGACAAGTGTCACTTGTCTAGTTCAAGTTTCATTATACAATTACTTTTTACATGACCAACTCACGTTTCTTCTATCTTTGAAAGACCAAATCATTCTTTTTGTCTTGTCTTATTTTCTTCTTCGTGGCTTCCTTCTCTAAGCTTCATCTTCTTCACGATTTTCTCACCAAAGTTACACCTTGCTTCCATTTATTTATTTTTTACTTCTCCCATTCTTTTGCCTCAAGCAAAACCTAACCTAAACCACCTTCAAGATGATGTATGTGGTTGTATGAGAGTTAGGGCTTCTTGAAATTTTTGAAAATTTTGGAGTTTTTAACAAGTAAGTGCATGTAAATCCTTAGGAGCTATTATTATTTGAGATAAATTTGATGAATTAGTTAAACATTTTTTATGTATACTGTAGGTATAGGATGAGAATATTGATATTTTTGATTGTGTGTTTGGATGATCAATATGTTATAAGGTAATGTGGAGATGATTTTTGGAGTTGAATAAAAATGTGCATAAGAGGAGTGCAGAAATTCATGCAAGTTGATATGTATATATATATACTCTGTTTTTCACTATTGATGTACATGAATAGTTTTGAGTGTTTAAAATGAATTTAGAGCTTTAGAAATAGGTGTATGGTGATGTATGGAAATGAGCAAGATTGGTTAAAATGAAAGTTTGAGGAAGAAATGAATAGAGTGCAAAAATTGAATATGTAGAAAAGTGAAAGTGAAATAGTGCAGAAAATGGACATATGTGGGAGTGAGGATTGGATTTTTGATGTTTGTGTTTTAATATTGGGTTTTGATTTGTTTTTTATTTGTTATGTTATGTTGAACTGAAATGGGAGTAGAGATGTGAGAGTATAAATTAGAAATGTTAGATAGAGAAAAAGAAAAGAGTAAGATGAACAAAATGCTGAAAAATATAAAGGAAAGTGTAGGGAATAAAGAGATACGTGAAAGATCTTCTGGTTTTTGATATTTGGTGTCAAATTTTGGTTCTGATCTGTTTAAGAATGTTTTGATTTAAATGAGAGTAGAATCAAGTTAGAGAAGTTAGTTTGAAAGAAAAGAAAGAAGAAGAAAAATTGTAGAGATTCAGAAGAAGAATGGAAAGGCACGATTGTGCCTCAACACGATTGTGACTTTTCTAAGCAATCTTGTGAGTCACGATCGTGCTCATTGCAGATGCATTTGGACAATTGTGCTGGAGCACGATCGTGACGTCAATAATGCATTTGGAATGTCACGATCGTGCAGGTGCACGATTGTGACTCCGAAACTCAGAAAAATGAGGGACTGTTTCAAACATCCTTGACTCTTTTGTCCATATCTTCATCTCCCGATCTCCAAATGACCTGGGATTTGAACCAACAGATTCAAAACACGTTTTTATACATCTCTAAAAAAAATTATAATAATATGAAACCCTCTTGGAGAGATTGAGTGATAAATTTGAGACGAAATTGATAAGGAGTTCTGGAATTTCATAACTGGAGTATTTTCACTGGACATGCTTCGGTGGTTTGACAATATTTTCATTTGTATGTATCTAAATGGAATAATTTTTTACTTTCCGTAAATTAGAGACATTGGGTTACAAATTTTCTGAAGAAATAAAATTTAAATTATGTCTCTAAGAATTTCCATTTCTGGGTGGAAGTTGAGTACAGGGCACTGTTTCAATATAAGAATAGTCTGAAAAATGTTTAGAGTATAACTTTCATATTACTCAACCAAATTGAATAACGTTAGTGTCATTAGAAACTTAAGAGATAGGAGAACAATGTTCTAGAAGAAAGTATTACCAAATTATTTCATTTTCGTAGTTAGATTGATCATGAACAGTTGACTCGAAGGTTTGTTTCAGGAAAAATCTGAATTGATGAAATGAGTTATGAATTTTGATTTTAATGGTTTTATCGAGGTATAAACCATAAGTATAAATGATATGTATATGAGTTTGGAAATATGAATGTTTACGTGATGAGAATAATAGAGCGATACCTGGGATTGTCATCAAAATGCATTGTGCATATTTCATATACATATATGTGCATTAACAAATACTTATAATTGTACAAAAGTGTGATATATGTATATTGCTTGATATAGAGGAGCAATTGGAATGACAACATCTAAACGTTGCTAGAAATTTTAGGCATTAGCTTCGGGAGCAAACTGTGAGTAACCTAGACAGTTTCACGCAATTAATTGTTTGCTTTAGAATATGCTTTGAATGATGATATGAATATGATTTAATTATGTTGATGCCAGACAATGAAGGCCCAAGACTTGATGCATGAATGTGATATTGAAGTGCTACTTGTATGTGAATGTGTTGAACTAAATTCTTCTTGACATGGTTGATTGATTATGAGAGATGCATTCCATACATGAATGCATGATTAGATAATGAGAGTTGTGACCTGAGTAGCCACCTAAAACGAGCTTAAACCTCCAAATGTGATTAAGAGCCAAAGGCTCACTATGTAAAATGAACCCTATATCCCCAATGGATAAGAGATAGTATAAATGAGCCCGGTATCTACAATAGATATGGGACAGTCTAGGCATTTGGTCACAACAACGTAACAATTGGAAAAAAGTCACATGAGCATTTCATATACATTTTGGATAAGTATGTTTGATTGTTTGAAATGCAAAATTGTCTTACCCTTGAAGGAGAATGTGATATGTGATAATTCATGTAAAATGCAAAGATGTGAATTATATGTTATATATGTAGTGTGTTCCATGAATTAACTATCGATGATGGTTAGCTTATTGAGTTCGCAAAACTCAGCCAAAACTGCACGTTCATATTTCAGGACCGAGAGAGGACTTTAGCTACTGAGAGACGCTACAAGAAGTATAGTCTTGTACTTTTGGGAAGAAGAAGAAATGGCTCAAAGGTCGTTCTGCTAGGATTGAAAAGATTAGATAGATTTTTTATGTAATTTCCTGTTTCATGTAGCATATTTTGTATTAGGATATGATGATGTACATGTATGGGTGTTTGAAAGCTACACTGTAAATACGTTCCGGTTTATGAAATGAAATGAGGAATACAGTTTGGAATTTGGTTTTAAAATTTGGTGACTTTTTATGTACAATAGATGATGCCATGACTAAGTTAGATATGTTACCATGTTATAAAGTGAAGGTGAGATAGTTAACAACCGTTATTATAGATTATATACTAAAATATCGATAGGGTATTCCAGTATGTAATTTATGGTAATGGAGTGTAACATGACCTCCCACTAAGGCATGGTTTACAAGTACCTTTAATGGATGAATCAAATGATTGCAACACTCAATATGGTTTATCAATAACCTGCCCATTGTAGCTCTATTGATAAATGCATAAGCCAAATTACGACACTTTATTCGCTCAAGGTTACACGCAATAAGTTTTACTAACTGTATCCTTGGTAATTACCGCAAGTGTACTAGTCATTCGTGTAGTCCCTAAGATGTCGATCCCACAAGGAAGGGACTTAGTCCTAAAATCTAAGGCAGCTAAGCTCGCAATACCTAGTTAAATAACTAATGTAGAACATAACTCAATTGGTGATCAAATTTGAGAATTAAAGTGCTACAAGAATAACCAAATAGCAAGCCACACAAATAATCCGAAAACTAACCTAGAAATAACTAAGTGAGAGAAAGGGGGATTCAATTCGAAATTAAGGAAAATCTACCTGTTGGACCCCGTAATTTTTTAGGATTTTATATTATATTATATTTATTTTATTTTATTAAATTATTTAGCATGAAAATAGATTAGAATTTATGAATTAGGAATTTTTGGAGTCTAATAGGGTCTTATTTTAAATTTTATAAAGTAGTATGAATTAAAATGAAGTAAAAGGGTTAATAGGAATTTTCCTAATAAAAGAAGAGGGGCAAATTGATCAAAACATATAATATTTGCATTAAATGGAATAAGACAAAGAGGGAGGAGACGTGAATAGAGAAGGTGGAGTGAAAATAAAGAAGA
>JAOSBN010000008.1:34228477-34257180 GCA_027563595.1 Erythroxylum suave | reverse complement strand
TATTTTTCAGGACTCAGAAGAATACCCCGTTAGGCAGCGGGCGTATATCTATTGCATGTGAGTGAAAGAAGAGATCGAGATCAGTTTGCGTCTGCATTGTGTCTTTTTGTTTTCGCACTGAAGTATATTTTCTGCAAATTATTGTATTTTGTGTATTTGGGTTACGTAAAAGAGCTTGATCAAAATGTAATACGTTTTATTTTTGGATTGGGCTAATTGACATTTTGTCTTGGAAGTGAAACTGTTTCTGATTAAAAATGGGCCCAAATTTGTGTTAAAAAAATTTACTCATACCGACTTTTGATTGTTAGTGCTCTAGCACACCACCCTTGTGAGGTACGGACTCGGATATCACAATCGATGTCGGGTTCGGGTCTTGCAGGAGTGGGGTGCTACATATTAGAGATTTGAATGCTTTGGATTCTGATTTTGGAAATGTTTATAGCGCATGTGAGCATGCCGCATTTCAAAAGTTTTATAGGCATAACGGATACTTGTTTAGGGAGAATAAGCTTTGTGTGCCTATTTGCTCTATGCTTGAAATACTTGTTCATGAATCACATTATGGAAGATTGATGGGTCACTTTAGGGTGAAAAAGACATATGACATACTTTGTGAACATTTTTATTAGCCTAACATGAGAAACGATGTTGCAAAAATCTGTTCTAGGTGTGTTGCATATAAAAAAACGAAATCAAATACTCATCCACATAGTTTGTATACTCCTTTGCCTGTGCCTAAGCATCCTTGGACTAACGTATCTATGGACTTTATATTGGGGCTGCCTAGGACAAAAAAAGGTGGGGATAACATATTTGTGGTTGTTGATATGTTTAGTAAAATGGCACACTTTATTGCATGTCATTAAACTAATGATGCCACTTATATTGCTGATTTGTTCTTTAGGGATGTTGTGTGTTTGCATGGTGTTCCTAAAACCATTGTTTCAGACCGTGATGTAAAGTTCTTGAGTCACTTTCGGCATGTTCTTTGGGGAAAGTTAGGAAGTAAGCTTTTGTTTTCTACTAATTGTCATCCTCAAACAGATGGATAAATCGAAGTGGTTAATAGAACTTTGCGATCTTTTTTGCATGCTATTATAGGGAAAAATCTTAAAACTTGGTAACAATGTTTGCCATTAGTTGAATCTACATATAATAGGAGCATTCATTCTACTACTGCTTATTCACCATCTGAGATAGTTTATAGATTTAACCCTTTGACGCCTTTAGATTTATGTCCTTTGCCATTACATGAGTTATCTAGTAGGGATGGGCAACACAAGGCCAAATTAGTGAAAAGCATTCATGAGAATGTAAGACAGCAAATAGAGAAGTAGAATGAAGCAAATGCGCACAAGGCTAATCAAGGGCAAAAGTTGTTGAGCTTTGAGCCTGGAGATTGGGTTTGGGTGCATTTTAGAAAGGAGAGGTTTCCTAAGCAAAGGAAATCCAAGTTGGATCCTAGAGGCGATGGGCCATTCTAAGTGCTTGAGAGAATTAATGATAATGTGTATAGAATTGATTTGCTAGGTGATTATCAAGTGTCTGCTACCTTTAATGTTGTTAATCTCTCTCCCTTTAATAATATAGGGTACTGAATTGAGGACGAATCCTTTTAAGGAGGGAGCGAATGATACACCCAACCTTCGCAATGGAATTCCACACCTTACATATCAACCTGACGAGCTACATATGCCAAATGGTCCAATTACAGCACAACAATCTTCAAGACTTAAACAAGCAATGCAAGCTTTTGTTCAAGCCCAAATCACAAGTCAAGTATATAAGGAGGCCCAAACATCTATGGAGGAATACTAAGGCACACCCAAGCTTGTGACTTTGTTAGAGGAGGCGTTGGAAGAGACTAGTACTTAGCCATTTTGGGACACAAGCTTAAGTCTTCTTTGGGGCACTTTTTTTAAAGATTTATTTGTTTTAATGTGTTTAGCCATTCTTAAAAGGACTTGGATCAGATTATGTTCAATGGGCTAGATACTCCTAGATTTGTTAGGATTAGCCTAGTTTTCATTAAATGAGCTTGTAAACCTATTCCTATTAGGGTTAGGATTTGGTCAAAGGTATTTATACCTTATTATATCCTTGTAACCTTAGATCTGTTGATCAATAAAATTTCAAAATTGAGTTCTTCAAATGAGGCGTGAATGTCTTCATAGTTACTTCAAGAAATTGATTTACAATAATAAGTAAGTACTTGCAACGTAAATTGATTTTTTATTTCTTTGGGATTGGGTCTTAAACTTAAGATTTGAGGTTTGATCTAGCATGTTTAATTGAATAAAAAGTTGGATCAATAGGATTATGGGGTTTCCAAGAACCTTGTTTTCTTGTGGTTTCCCCATCAGAGAGTCTTGTAAAAAGTGAGATTCCGTCCATTCTAAGAGAAAACCTAGAGAGAGATCAAGAGATCGAGAAAGGAGACAAAGGTAGAGAGACAGAGAGACAAGCTAGACGCGAAGTATTTCTCAAATTAGGTGGTTTTCTGCCATCGCCATTCCTAAGATTCCGTTCCTAATAGTATTTCCATTTATTTTAGTTTTATTTATGTATATAATTGAAATAGGTGTTGAATGCTGAGTCAGGTTTGGACATTAATTCTTGAGATTAATGAAATTCAATAGATTGTGTTTTTATTGATTTGATTGCGATTTCAATTATGTTCTTAATAATTTGGAAATAAACTGAGAAGGTAAGCTGGGTAAAAATCATCGATTTGGACTAACGAGTGTTAGGTGAATCAATAGGTAGAGAATTTAATCAAATCGGTAGAGTCATGTACTGAGAGATCAAGCATAGATTCCCAGGAGGTTAATAGACAATTTTAGAAATAATTTAGGTTTTGGACCAATTGCAGATCGAGAGATCGCAATTCCCATAATTTGAATTAGGGATTATCAATTAAGGCTAAGAATAATAACTCGAGAGAGTAATTCACCCTAGGACTGTCTAGACTCGTTAATTCAGTGTTTGAATAATTGGTTAGGTTTCCATTAATTTCGAATTAAAATCCCCTTTCTCCCCCTTGGTAAATTCTAGGTAAATTTCAGGTTGGTTGTGAGTTTGCTATTTTGCTTATTCTTTGGCGCTTTAAATTCTCATATTTGGTTGTTATTTGATTTAATTTTTGCTTAGTTATTTGTTTAATTTTTCGATAGTTTAAGATGACCGTAGATTTTAGGACTAGTTTCCCTTTCTCGTGGGATCGACACCTTAAGTATTAGACGAACGACCCGTGCGCTTGCGGTAATTACTAAGGTTATAAATAATAAAACTTAGCGTGTGTAACCTTGAGCGAACACTCTTGATATGTACTTAAAGTTATGTATCAACTCTGCTTTAATTGAGAAATGAAACTCTGTTTTATTTGAGAAAAGAAAGTAAGACTTGAAGAATTTCCCTTTTGTACATGTTCAAATTTTCTTCATTAATAGGTTATTAATTTCGATTGGAAATAAAACTGTCAGTTGTTTGATAGCCTTTTAATAGATTTTCTTAAGTAAATCGTTACGTTATAAGTTTGTTATGTTGGGAGTTTTGTGTGCATGGCTTGTGTTTGTTAGATTAGGGTCTTTTGGTTTTTATAAAAACTTATAATAGCCAATAGAGGAAAAAGGCAAAGAATTAGATAAAGTTTGTTTAAAATAAAAGTTATAGCTTATTCTCTTATCTTTCTAATGGTATAAAGTATGTAATTTTTGGACATCAGAATTGAGAGTTATGAAGGTTACAAGTTGGAGTGGCAAAGTTGAGGTGCATGATCGTGCACATGCACGATCGTGACTAAACTATATATTTTTAGGGGTGCACGAGTGACTAACCCCATTTTTAACGGGACTGTACGGTTCTAAACAATCACAATCATGACAGTGCTGGTTTTTCTCTTAAGATGCACGATCATGCACTTCTTTCTATTATGAAGCACAGCCATGATTTAAGAAGTCATAATTGTGACTTCTCATCTTCTGCACGACCTTGACTTACTAAGCACAACCATGACTTTTTTATTTTTTCCCGTTCTGTTGATCTCCCAACTGTGACTTCCTTTCAATATTTAAGTTAGATAATCTTTGTGTATTTTTTCCATGAATTAAGTACCGAGGCTTAGGCCTAACATTTTTGGTATCAAAGCTCGTAGTTTTTAAGGATTCCTAGATTTAGAATATGTTGTGATATGAATTGTTATGATGTGTGATTAATTGTTTACATTGTTGTATTGATTGATTGCATTGAGTGACATGCATATCATACATACATATAGGAAATAAAATCAAAATTAAAAGTAAGCTTAATGTTAACATTTAAATTGAAGAAGTGAAATGTCACCTCGTAAAAGAACAAGAGGAGTTTTGCAAGGATCTGCTGCACCTGATTCTCCACTAAAAGAGGAGGGTACTCATGAGTTCAGAGTCCTAGCAATTACTAAGGTGACTGTAGGGCAAGACAGTGAGCCCTTTCGTCCACAAATGCATGAGTGACCTCTTCCTCATGAGCAAGTGCCTAATTCCTTTGATCTTAGACTGTTTCAAGCCTTTGCTCAGGCTTTTGTCTAGGCTATGGGCCAGATGCCATAAACTTCTAACCGAGCCCTAGCTAAAAAAGGAAAGTTATTTAATAAGTTGTGGAAGTATGAGGATTTTTATGGGAAAACTAATATAGAAGAAGTTGAAACGTGGTTGAGGAAGACAAAAAGAATATTGGAACAAGTGGATAGTGAGGATGATGAAAAGGTTATATATGCTGCTAGCCTACTACAAGGAGATGCCTTGCATTGGTGGGAAAGTGTACTGGGGAGTCAGATAAAACCACCAGTGTTGACATAGAAGGATTTTCAAGTTGCTAATAGGAAGAAATATTTTTCTAAAGTGTATATCCATCAGAAGCAAAAGGATTTTCTGAGTGTCGCCTAGAGGGAGATGACGGTGAGTGAATATGGGCCCAGATTTACACAATTGTCCAGATATGAAGCTGAGATAATGATGAACAAAGTGTCTAAGTGTCGTAAGTTTAAACTAGGAATGCATTTGTCCATAAGAGAAAAAATGGTGATGCAAAATTTCTGTGCCTTTTAATAGCTGGTAGAAGCTACGTTACGGGTTGATAATATGGAGAATATAAATAGCGTAGTAAATAGAAAGAGGAAAGGAAGAGAACAACTTAGAAGGGGAGGTAGTGTTTGTATGCCAGAAATGAGTGCCAGGACTTTCCTTACACAGTCTAAGGTTAGGAGAAGTGGTGCAAGTAGGCCCAAACTGATAAGAACCATGTCTCTTCAAGCGTCAATTATTGGAGGCAGTAGAAGAGGAGAAGGGGATAGGCCATCCATTCCCAAATGTGACCATTATGGAAAATTCTATAAAGGGAGTACTATAGACTGACTGGAGCTTGCTTTAGCTGTGGAGAAAAAGGGCACATGGTTAGAGATTGCCTGCAGTATGCAAGGTGAGAAGGAACTTATGTGAAAGCTTCAAAAAGGGTTGAGACTATATGAGTTAAGTCTGCAACTGAGTGGGCAACTATAGTGCAACCAATATGTCATTATTAGTCATGTTTATCAAGACTATAAAATATATATTGGTGGAGTAAAATTAGTGGTGGATTTAATGCCATCAAAGATGGAGGAGTTGGATGTGATTTTGGCCAAGGATACTTTAGAAAAATATAATGCCAAGTTGCATTGTAAATGGAAGACAGTAGAGTTTGAGATTGACAAAGGTGAAAAGCTGGTGTTTGTGGGAGACAGGAAAGTAAGCCCACCTAGAATTATTTTGGCCCTAACAACAGAGAAAATGATGAACAAAGGATGTGAAGCATTATTGGCATAAGTGACAGATATGAAGATAGATAGAGGAAAATTAGAAGATATTCCTATGGTTATGGAATTTCCACATGTCTTTCCAGAGGAATTATCACAATTACCACCACCTAGAGATATTGAGTTTGCTATAGAATTTCCAAGCACTGCATCAATATCAATTCCACCTTATAGAATGGCTCTGGAAGAATTAAAGGAGTTGAAAGAGCAGTTAGAAGAGTTGCTAGAGAAAGGTTATATGAGGCCTAGCTCTTTACCTTAGGGAGCTCCAGTTCTTTTTGAGAAGAAGAAAGATGGATCCTTGAGGATGTGTACAGACTACAGGAAGCTCAATCATGTCACCATCAAGAATAGATATCATTGTCCCTGTATAGATGATTTGCTTGATCAATTGCAAGGGGAAAAAGTCTTCTCCAAGATAGACTTGAGACCAGGTTACCATCAATTTAGAATAAAGGAGCCTGATGTGTCAAAGACTACTTTTAGAATATGATATGGGCATTTTGATTTCTTAGTTATGCCCTTTGGATTAACTAATGCCCTTGCAACCTTTATGGACTTATTAAATATTGTCTTCAAGCCGTTCTTAGATCAATTTATCATAGTCTTGGTTGATGATATATTGGTTTATTCCAAGGGTGATAAAGATCATGAAGAGCACTTGAGGATTGCCTTGGAGACATTGAGGAAGAAAAAATTGTATGCCAAATTCGATAAATGTGAATTTTGGCTAAAGGAAGTGGTATTGCTTGGAAATGCAATTTCAGAACAAGGAGTACATGTGGATCTAAGGAAAGTAGAAGTTGTAGTTAAATGGGAAACACCCAAGAATGTAGTGAAAGAAAGGAGTTTCTTAGGTTTAGCTGGTTATTACAGAAAATTTGTAGAAGGTTTTTCCATGATAGCAACTCCACTCAACAGATTGACAAGGAAGAGGCAGAAGTTTGTGTGGGTAGAAGAATGATAGAAGAGCTTTGAGGAATTGAAGAATAGGCTCACAGCTGCACCAATTATGACCTTGCCTTTCGGTAGTGATAGATATATAGTATATAATGATGCCTCAAGGAAAGGATTAGGGTGTGTGTTGATGCAAGGAGATAAAGTTATTACCTATGCTTCCAGGCAATCAAAACCATATGAGATGAATTATCCCATAGATGACTTAGAGCTAGCTGCCATAATTTTTTCATTGAAAATATGGAGTCACCATTAAGGTATTTACAAACCACAATAATCTTAAATATTTGATGAGCCAAAAACAATTAAATTTCAGGCAAAGAAGCTGGTTAGAACTACTGAAGGATTGTGACTTGATAATAGACTACCACTTGGGGAAAGCTAATGTAGTAGTGCACGCACTAAGTAGAAAATCTATTATGACACATGTGGAGACATTATACCTTCCTTTGTTGAAGGAATTAGATAAACCTAAGGTAAAGTTGAGACAAGCCAAATCTGGTGGTATATTGGCTAATTTTAGAATAGGGCCAGTATTGAAGATTAAGGAATTGCAAAAGCAAGATGAGTACTTGAAAAAGCTCAAAGAAGAAATTAAAAATGGTAAGCCCTCTGAGATAGAGATAAGAGAAGATGGATTGATGGTGGTAGGTAACAGATTATGTATTCTAGACATGCAAGAGTTGAAGGATGAAATACTTGATGAGACACACAATGCTCCATATGCAATGCACTAAGGGAGTGCAAGAATGTATAGAGACTTAAAAGAGCACTTCTGGTGGAGAGGAATGAAGAAAGATGTTGCAGAGTATGCTGGAAAATGCTTGGTGTGCCAAGAAGTTAAAGCAGAACATCAAGCGCCTATTAACAAGCTTAAACCTTTGTCTATTCTTAAATGAAAGTGGGAGAAGATTACAATGGATTTCTTAATGGGATTACCAAGGACCAGCAGGAAGCATGACACAATATGGGTAATTGTTGATAGGTTAACCAAGTCAGCCCATTTTTTGTCATTTAAACAAATCGATTTTTTGAATGCCTTGGCCAAGAAATACATAAATGAAATAATCAGACTTTGTAGGATTCCAAGTTCTATAGACTTAGATAAAGACCCCAAATTCACCTCCAGATTCTGGGAAAGCTTATAAGGGGCTTTGGAAACCAAGTTACATTTTACCACAACTTTCCATCCATAAAATGATAGTCAATCAGAGAGGACAATAAGGACATTGGAGGCAATGTTAAGAGCTTGTGTTATGGACTTCAAAGGCTCATGGGATGATCATCTGCTTTTGATCGAGTTTGCTTATAATAATTCCTACTACTCAGGAATTCAAATGGTACCTTATGAAACTTTGTATAGTAGGAGGTTCAAAACTCCTATTTGTTGGGACAAGGAAGGTGAAAGGAGACTTTTAGGACCTAATTTGGTACAAGATAAAGTTGACAAGATTAAGTTGGTGAAGCAGAGTCCCAAGGTAGCTTAAGATAGGATGAAGAGTTATACGAACACATATAGAAAGGAGATGAAATATGAAGTTAGAGACAAAGTATTTCTTAGAGCCTCCTTATAGAAAGAAGTCTTAGGATTTGGTAAAAAGGGCAAGCTTAGTCCAAGATATATAGGCCATTGAAAGGATTGGGCCTCCAGCCTATAAGTTAGCCCTGCCAACAGAGTTATTCAAGATTCATAATGTCTTCCATGTATCAATGTTGAGGAGGTATAGATCAGATCCTTCACACATAGTCCAACCTTCAGAGGTTTAATTAAGGGAGGATTTGACTTAGAAGAACAAGCAGTGGAGATTCTAGATTCAATAAAAAAGGTCTTGAAAAATTAGACTGTGAAGCTAGTTAAAGTCTTACAAAAGAACCAAGCAAGAGAAGAAACAACATAGGAACCTTTGGAAGCTATGAACGAGAAATATCCACAACTAATTATAGAATCAAGTAAGAATTTTGAGGACAAAATTTCTTTAAAGGGAGGAGAAATGTTAAACCCTGCACAGTTGTGACTTCTGACTTCTCTCACTTTGCTTAAAAAAATTTTGTTTACATATGTTTGTGTGAATTAAGTGGAAACGTTAGAATTAAGTTAAGGAGTAAGCAAGCATTAGATTAAATATGGAAGGATAAGCTTGGAAAGATAAAAGTTGTCTTAAATTAATAAGAAAAGAAATGAGAAAGAGTGGAGAGATGTTGAAGGTAAAACCTATCTACTTATTTTACACTCAATAACTGTAAGTGAACGAGTCGTGACTTGTAGTTAAAAAGAGCAGATATCAATCCCAAAGGGATTGATGCCAAGACACCGCTTAATTTAGACATAATTTTGTTTAAGAAATGAAATTGTTTAATGAAAATAATCCAGAAAATTAAATTAAATTTAAAATTAAAAGACTAATGCAAATAATGGATAATATCAAAATTGCAGAAATTTTTGAATTCAAGAATCAAAATACTGGAGATTACTTTTTTCCTATTTTATCTTCCTTCTATTTTATCGATTGAATTATGTCTCACCCTAGATTTTCGAATGTACTAAATACCCTCTCTTAAAGTGTAACTATTTGTCCCTAATCAATTAGACGATCTCTCAACATACCTAATGACTTTACCGATTCAACTAGTTACTAAACTATCCTATAGGTGATCAATTGACTAGTTAAGATATCTCTTCTAATTATTCAATTAACATGATGATTGCTAGTTTATAGGTTGCCAACTCTCATTGTACAATCCTACACAAATTTCATCCCACTTACTCTCTTGATTTGTTGCAAGATGATCATTAAAATCAACAATCAAAAAATACAATTGCATTCAATTCAATAAAATAAGAGTTCTAAAAAATAGTTCAAAAGCAATTCCTAAAATAAAATTAACCTAACATGGTCTCTATAACATCATCAACATTCAAATAAACCATTTTTACAAAGAAAGGAAGAGGTTAAAACGACAAAAAAGTGAATAGAAAGACTCCTCTTCTTTGCCAAAATCTAGAATTTTGGTGTTAATGTGCTATTTTGCCCAATCTTAATGATGATCCTTGTCTTTAATCCTACCTCGATGCTCCAAACATGCGTTCTTCACTCAAAGATGGTGTTTTTACAGGTGGGTGTCATCTCCCCTTGAAAATGGAGGCTTCATGATGTTTAAATAGTCTAAAAATCCTAAGTTTAATGAAGCCCCATATTAAGCCTCGGACCATGATTTCCACATTTGTGGGAATTTGGGTGATTCCCACGAATGTGAATTGGAGACATATTCACTCTTCTTTTCTTCTCCTCTTTGATATTTTGTTCAACCTCCAAGTTGCTCCCTCTTGTTTCCTACATATAAAATAGTCAATTCTTACCCTCAATTAACATCAAACACACAAGAACAACTATGGAAATCAAACTTAATGAAAACATACAAAATGAATCCTAAACTAGAACAATAAACAACAATTATGATACAAAACACATGTTAATTACCTATAAAAACATATACTAATGCACACCTATCAACATCTCCACACGTGAATCTTTTCTTGTCCTTAAGCAAAATAAATACAACCAATCAATTTTATCACTTCATTTTCACAAAGATTAAAACACATAATTCCTCAAATTTAAGCCAACTCAAATATCAAGTTAATGCACATATCATGACTACTTTTTCATTGGTGTATATAAGCAAACTCAACAACTGACACCATCACTCAAAGATAAGTAGAGATGCACAAATGAATCTTCCTCACGATTTTCACTCATTTCCCTCAAGTGTTTAATGGTTAGTGTTTTGCTTGCACTTCCTATAGGAAACTACACTACTATAAGCTTGTTGATACACTAATTCTCCTTTACAATGATTGTATGCATAAGTAGATCAAAAGGACTTGTTTAAGGTTGTAGTGTGGTAAGAGTTAAGGTTGGTCGAAAGAGAGGAAAGAGGGTTAAGCACAAGCATTGGTAAAGTAAAAAATGGGAATAAAAACAGGATAACACAACATAATTCTGAGGTTTTCTGCATTATTGATGCTACTCACTTGTTCTTCCTTTCTCTTTTTTTGTGTTCTTTCTTTCAACATTTTCTTTCTTTCAACATTTTCTTTCTTTCATTTTTCTTTCTTTTTCTTTACACATGGAAGAACTATGACTCAAAATAGCACGATATGCAATGTAACTCATAAGTAGAAGTATACTCAACTCATCTTGGTAACAAAAATTTCACTACGATCCCAACTACTGTGTTACTTAATACTGTACTAAGGTCGTGAATAGGTAGGTTAGTAAGGTTTAAAGTTTTAAAAATTGTTGGGTATTTTCAAAAAACAAAAGGTTAAGGATCAATGGGGGTAGTAAGGGATTATGCAAAGGTAGGTCATTTAAGCCAAGGGAAAAGAAAGAAAAAGGGCCTAAATCATCTCTATTAAGCATGCATCTAGTAGACTCAAACTGAATCAATGCAAGTTCTGAAGCTAGTAACCTATGGAAGTAACATTCAACAAAGAAATGAAATGACTATAGACGGAGTCATATGGCACAATCCTCACTTTAGTTCAAATGAAAACTCATTATGTATCTCTATGCTTCCTTATTATTCAAGTGTCGATTTATGACTAAGCTTAAGCGACCAACTACATTTCATCACTCTATATGATTCACTTTCTATTCGAGAAGCCTAATCCAAGTTTAAACATGCATTCAATCTAATTCCAATTAACAAGATAGGATCTTATGGCAATATTTATCAAAGTGATTCAACTGCAGTTTCATTGCTAACACAAAACACCATTGCTGACAGAAAAGCACATAATATGCCTAATATGCATCCTACTCAACACAATGTAAGAAAAGTGCACGTATGAAATTTGATGTCCCCTCCCCACACTTAAAGATCACATTGTCCTCAATGTGACAAGTCAACCCCAAAGTGAGTGGAAATGACATTAAACAAAATAAAAAAAATGAAACAACACAAACAAAAGAAATTAAACCAAACAAATGATATGAAACTAAACAAAAGACATAGCACACATAATTGATACGAAACCAAATAGACATGAAATGAAATGCAATCACATAAAATTTAAAAGTTAAGGGGTAAGAAAAGCTTATTCAGATGATGGTGGCGACATTGATGGTGTAGGAGTTTCAAAATTATTCCTTCAAAAAAAGATGAGGAATCTTCTCTTCAAGCTTCCTTGTTCCTTATGAACCAACCGCATTTGAGTGTCGAGTTCATCAAGTTGGGATTTCATCTATTGATTGTTTGCGACTATTTGGTCAAGAATCGGTTAATATCGATAAACCGATGCTAGTTCCCTCGGTTCCTTCACTACTACTTCTTCCTCTAGCTCTAGAGCTGTGCTGGATGTAGAAGGTTGGTTCTGTACTACCACCCCTCCTGCTCCTCACTACAATGCGCATCTAAGGATTGCGGAGTTCCGTAGATTGGGCCTCTATAATCTCAAATAGACTATATCAAACATTTTATGGGGAGTAAGATGCACATTCTCCATATGATCATTATAAAATACACCTAAAGTTGAAGTAATACGAGTCGTCCTAAAAGACGTATTCTTTTTATTAATCACACTCATTATTGACAAAAAATTCTATAAGATGTGTTGATTTTAAGCTATCTATCCATGCACCATAAAAAAAAGTTCTTTAGCTAAGCATTTATTGATTTCCATTTTATTAAACACAATTAGGCATACAAATTTATGTAACAGCAAATGCTCAGCACTCCGAATTAGAGAATTTGATGCATTATGTGAATCAAAATGTTCTTCACCTATGAGGGTGTTCCAATAAGTGTCAACATGAAAATCCGGATGATTATATAAAATTTTTGCATTCGATAAATTAACAATTCACACTTGATAGAGGAATTAAGTTTAAAAACATTTCCCCTTATCCTAAACCAAAACAAATCCACTTTAGAATTATACCTAACTGTTGTAAAAAACTCTAAAGATAGGGTGACAGAAATAGGTACGTTGCACTGAACAAATCTATTGCACCCTATGTTTGCAGCTAATTGCTCAAGTTGATGTCTCACTCCTATATTTTCTAATGCTTTGAAATCCAAATACCTAGGGGTGACTGTTGCTCTACTCCGAAACTCACGGAAACACAGACCTTCTTCTTCCGAGTAAATCAGAAATGGGGCCTGATAGGTTGGCGCTAAGTTGGTTTTCCCTTCATCGGAAACTTAAAGGGGGTCCCTTCATCAAAAACTTAAAGGTGAAGCTCATCGATTAGCTGCCTAGCCCTCATCATCCTTTCTAGAGCCATTGTGAGAAGAAAATCTGCAAAAAATGGAAGAGAGAGAGTGAACTTCATATTTTAGAGAGAGAGAATAGAATCCCACTTAAATCCTTATGTTTTAAAATTATTGATGCATGAAAAGAGTGAAGGAATGTAAGATTAATGGAAGGAAATGAAGAAAACACCAATAATATAGATGAAGAATGAAGAATTTTAGAGAGTGGGAGGAAAGAAAATCGTGTTCCAGAGAGAGAAGGAATGAAATTTTGAAAGTGGGTGAGAGAAAAAAGAGGGAGGGAAACTTAAGTTTTCCTTCGGATGGGATTCCCACGCTCATGGGAATCCCCACAAGAAACTTTTTGGAGAGGATTCCCACATCTGTGGGAATTATGGTGATTCCCACTAGTGTGGGATTCCTCTTCAGAAACATTTTGGAGAGGATTCCCACGTCTGTGGGAACTGTGGTGATTCCCACGAGCGTGGGATTCCTCTCTAAAAACCACAATTCCCACGGACGTGGGATTTCTCTCCAAAAACTTTCTGGAGAGGATTCACACGTTTTTGGGAATTACCACAATTCCCACAGATGTGGGTTTTCTCTCCAAAAACTTTCTGGGGAGATTTCCTACGTTCGTGGGATTTTCTCTCCAAAAACTTTCTAGGGAGATTTCCCACATTCGTGGGAATCACTACAATTCCCACAAACATGAGAATTGGTGATCCTCATTTTTTTTAAACCTTCTTCCAAGCTTATATGTACTCTTCATGATCCCAAAACCTACAAACACAACAAGATAATATCATCAATAAGAAATTTGAAAAGAAAACAAATTGAAATTAAAAAAAAATCAACGTAAACATGAATTAAATCCAATTCAAAAAATGATCAAACCAACAAAGTCAAACAAAAAATAGGCATAAACATTCAAAAGGGAATAACATTCATGGGTTGCCTCCCATGTAGCACTTTGTTAACTGTTGGTAGCATGACCTCCCTTTATGCTCATGGTGGCTCAAATGACCGATCTGATGCCTATGTAGAAATTGATCTTAAACTTTGTTGATGAGCTACCCTATTATGGATTGCACCTTCGTTATTGTTTTTGTTTCTTCGTTGTCTTCAATAGGTTCATTTCTTATAAAACACATTCCTAAGGTCTTCAATACTCCTTGGAGTCCAGGTTCCTTGATATCCATTAAGGTTGGTGTAAGACGATAATTTTTCTTTGATGACTCGAATGTTAACTACTCCTTTCCTACTCTTAGTATTAACTCACCCCCATCAACATCAATAATCGCACGAGCAATTGCCAGAAACAGTTCCCCCGAAACCATAGGAGTTTCCTCGTCTTCACTAATGTCCAGTATGTAAAAATCTACGGGAAGGTAAAGTTATCAATTTGTAGTTGAAAATTCTTGATAATCCCCTTTGGTAAATGCATCGTTCTACCAACCGTCTTTATTAATATCTTAGTAGGCTCTGGCTCTTCTAAACCAAATTTTTGACTAAATGAGTATGGGATCATGTTGATTCCATCTCCCAAATCTACAAATGCTCAATCTATCCTAACTCCATTTATACTACAAGGAATGAAAAGTCCCTATAATGTTCTTTCTTTTGTGCTACATGTGGACTCTCCTTTGATATGTGGTCGATAATCTCTTCCTTCAATGATCCTTTAACATGACCTTTGTCTGTAGTTAATTTGCTGTGTCGGCATCTTTCTTAACTCCCCTTCCTTAGAATTCCTAGCTACTCTAATTATAGATAACTATCGTTAAGCGAAAATCTAGTATGGAAGTTCAAGTTGAAGTTACCTAATTGGCTTGCTTACTGGTCCACTTAGAAAGATTTGCATTGTGTGAAGATAAAGCATTAGCTATTTGGCCTACCTGAACTTCCAAATTATAGATGGTTAATATGTGATTCTTTAAAATTTGATCAAATTTTCCTTCCATCCTCTTCTTATTTTCCTCTTGACTTGCATGCATCTATTTGTGTTCTCCTCTTGTGCTGCCAATTTGGACCCCAAGACTTCCATCATCTTATCCATTTTACTTTCCAATGCTCCTAATCAATCTTATTAGAATCCTAGTGGCCCTTATAGTCTTTGTTGGCTACATGCATTATTGTTACTCCAAGAAAAGTTGGGGTGGTTTTCCCAACCCAAATTATAAGTATTCAAATAACGGTTGTTACCTCGCTGCGGCTGGCCTAAATAACTTACCTGCTCGGTCTCGCAAGTTCCCAATAGAAAACATTTCGCTGAGCTGTGGTTGTTCTTCCCACACAACTCACATTGTGCTTGTATTGGCTTGACTATTAAGGTAGACGCTCCTTGCATGTTGTTTAACTGCTTTGTCAGAGCTGTGATCTGAGTCTGTAAGGCAGAAATTTAGTCAATAGGTTTCATACCTTTTTGTTCATTTTGTTCTTTTCTGCTCCTCTCGCTCAACTACATGTAGCTGTTGCTTGCTAACTCCTCTAACAAATCATATGCTGCTTTCATCATCTTCCTCATCAGTGAACCTCTAACTGCTACATCAATTATCCCTTTATGCTCGGATTCACTCTATTATAGAATGTTTGAAGCAGAAACTCCTTCAGGAGGTTATGATGTGGATAACTTCCTTAAAGTTCCTTAAATCTCTCTCAAGCTGGAAATTTGTTATCTCCTTGATAATCCTCATCGTCTTTGTCAAAGGGAAGTAATTGGTAAGGAATGCTTGGGTGAGCTACTCCTAAGTCATGATCTGGCCTGAATTCAAGGAATTGTACTATGCTTTAGGTCGATCCTTCCATGTGAATGAAAATAGTCTTAGCTTTACTACATCATCGGGCATTCTGTTAAATCTGGAAGTGTCGCAGATCTCCAAGAAGTTTGCAATATGGCCATTTGGATCCTCATTACATATCCTATAGAACTACACACTATTTTCTAGAATGTTGAGTATTGCCAACTTTATCTTTAAATTATTCACTTAGAATATCAACCTTGCCACTCTTTGAGGACTAAATCCTGGCGTCATAAAATCCATCAACATTCGCTCTAGTCCTCCTTGCTCCCCTTCTTTAATAATCTTTTGATTTGAAAAATTTAGATGCTTCACCCTTCTTATTTCTCTTTCGTGCTTTTTAATATTGGGAATTTCTTCTTCAAAAGCTTCTTTTGGTCCTTCGTGTGCTCTTTGTGTTCATGCACCTACAATTACATAAGGAAAAGTATCAAAAACTCTTAAATCAAAGTAATCTAAATCAAACATGATGCTTAACAATTAATCCTTAAAAATGGTGTCAAAAACTTGTTGAAGGTAAAACCTATCTACTTGTTTTACACTCAAAAATCGTAAGTGAACGGGTCGTGACTTGTAGTTAAAAAGAGTGGATATCGATCCCAAAGGGATTGATGCCAAGACACTTCTTAATTTAGACACAATTTTGTTTAAGAAACAAAATTGTTTAATGAAAATAATCTGAAAAATTAAAAGACTAATGCAAACAATGGAAAATACCGAAATTGCAGAAAATTATGAATTCAAGAATCGAAATACTATAAATTACTTTTTCCATATTTTGTCTCCCTCATATTTTATCGACTAAATTATGTCTCACACTAGATTTCTAAATGTATTAATTACCCTCTCTCAAGGTATAACTATTTGTCCCTAATCGAATTGACAACAATCAATTGGACGATCTCTCAACCTATCCAATGACTTTAAGGATTCAACTAGTCATTAAACTATCCTATGGGTGACCAATTGACTAGTTGAGATCTCTCTTCTAGCTATTTAATTAACATGATGGTTACTAGTCTATAGGTCATCAACTCTTATTGTACAATTCCACATGAATTTCATCTCACTCACTCTCTCGATTTGTTTCAAGATGAAAAGTAAAATCAACAATTAACAAAGACAATTGCATTCGATTCAACAAAATAGGAGTTTTACAAAATAGTTCAAAAGCAAACCCTAAAATAAAATCAGCCTAACATGGTCTCCATAACATCATCAACAATTAAATAAACCATTTTTACAAAGAAAGGAAGAGGTTAAAATGACAGAAAATTGAATAGAAAAACTCCTTCTCTTCTTTGTCAACATATGGAATTTTGATGTTGATGTGTTATTTTGCCCAATCTTGATAATGATCCTTGTCTTCAATCCTCCCTCGATGCACCAAACATGTGTTCTTGACTCAAGGATGGTGTTTCTATAGGTAGGTATCATCTCCCCTTAAAGATGTAGGCTTAATGATGCTTAAATAGTCTAAAAATCCTAAGTTTAATGAAGCCCCACAATAAGCCTCGGACTATGATTCCCACGTTCGTGGGAATTTGCATGATCTTCACTCTTCTTTTCTTCTCCTCTTTGATCTTTTGTTCAACCTCCAAGTTGCTCCCTCTTCTTTCCTACATACAAAATAGACAATTTTTACCCTCAATTATCATCAAACACACAAGAACAATAATGGAAATCAAACTTAATGAAAAAAATACAAAATGAATCCTAAACTAGAATAATAGACAACAATTATGCTAGAAAACACATGTCAGTTACCTATAAAAACATATATTAATGCACACTTATCAAGAGAAATATTCTAGAGGTTAGCAAGAGAGAAAGAAAAACCTAAAAGAAACTAGATGAAGAGAAGCAGAAACCAAAACAGAAAAAGAAGAAGAAGGAAAGAAAGAAAAAGGAAAAAGAAGAAGAAGGAATAGGTTCAGCTGAGTTTTTAGGTGACCTCTATCTTTTCTTCTTGCTTTGGTAAAATAAGGAACTAGAGAAAACAAGTTTATGTGCTGGAAATAAAGGTAGAAAGGAGGAACAAGAAATCTATTCTTGATTTTCATAGAATTTTAACTAGATCTTAGTTATTCTAGCTTAGATAAACCATGAATAGATGAAGTCTAAGCTCTTTTTTTCAGATGTTAAAACTTTATGGATTTTCTATTTTTATATGAGTTTGAATGAAAGTTTGGTTGTTTGAAGGAAGCTAAGAAAATCTAAGGCAAGAGCAAGAGGAAAGACAAACTTTAGTTTGTACGTACAGCTAGTTAGGTGAGTAATGTATTTATAGTTATTGTGTGATGGGCTGATTCTTACTTTTTTGTATGCTTAATTGCTTGACTTTGAATTATTGCAAATGAAAAATGTGCTATGATTTATTATTATGTTATTCCATGACAGATTTTACATTTGTATCAAGGAAAGTATATGATTTGTTTTATGTAATAATATGTTTGACTACGAGTTTGTTTAAGTTACAAATGTTGATAATGTGATTGCTAATACTAAAATACTATAAGCGTGTTAGCCACTGAGCTTCACAGCTCATCCTATTATTTTCCACTTCTCAAGTGCAGAACAAGCAGATCATTGAACTTTGAAAACTTTGGCAAACTCCAAGAAATCTATCTTTTGTCATTAAGTTAGTTTAAATACATTTGGTAACTTTGCAAGCATATTAACCATGAGCATTCATATTGTATTTTTGGATTATGCTACCGTTTTGACTCTTGATATATAATTAATGTTATGTACCAACTTTGCTTTGTTTATGAAATGAAACTCTATTTTGTCTGAGAAATGAAAATAAGAGTTGAAGAATTTCTCTTTTTATACATGTTCAAATTTTCTTCTTTATTAAGTTGTTAATTTTGGTTGGAAATAAAACTATGAATTCTTTGATGGCTTTTGTATAGATTTTCTTAAGTAAATCGTTATGTTGGAAGTATTTTCTGTTATGAGTTTTGTATGTATAGCTTGTGTTTGTTGGATTCAAGTCTTTTGGTTTTTTTTGAAAACTTATAATAGGTTGTAGAAGAAAAAGGGGGACATAAATTGTGTCATAAATTCCATAAATAAACTGTATTGATGTAGTTAGAATTGGATAAAGTTGTCTTCATAAAAGATGTAGCTTATTGTCTCTTATTATCTTAGCTTTTTAATGGTGTAAAGTTTGTAACTTTTGGACATCATAATTGAGAGTTATGATGGCTGCAAGTTGGAGTGGTAGAGTCGGGGTGCATGATCATGGGAATTTGCATGATTCCCACGAACGTGGGAATCAGAGACATATTCACTCTTCTTTTCTTCTCCTTTTTGATCTTTTGTTCAACCTCCAAGTTTCTCCCTCTTCTTTCCTACATACAAAATAGTCAATTCTTACCCTCAATTAACATCAAACACACAAGAACAACAATGAAAATCAAAATCAATGAAAAAATAAAAATAAATCCCAAACTAGAACAATAAACAACAATTATGCTAGAAAACATATGTCAATTACCTATAAAAACATATACTAATGCACACCTATCAAGAGAAATGTTCTAAAGGTTAGCAAGAGAGAAAGAAAAAACCTAGAAGAAACTAGATGAAGAGAAGCAGAAACCAAAACAAAAAAAGAAAAAGAAAAAGGAAAGAAAGAAACATGAGAAAAAAGAAGAAGGAATAGGTTCAGCTGAGTTTTTAGGTAACCTCTATCTTTTCTTCTTGCTTTAGTAAAAGAAGGAACTAGAGAAAATAAGTTTATGTGCTAGAAATAAAGGGAGAAAGGAGGAACAAGAAACCTCTTCTTGATTTTCATGGATTTTTAACTAGATCTTAGTTATTCTAGCTTAGATAAACCATGACTTGATGAAGTCTAAGCCCATTTTTTTTGGATATTAAAGCTTTATGGCTTTTCTATTTTTATATGAGTTTGAATAAAAGTTTGGTTGTTTGAAGGAAACTAAGAAAATCGAAGGCAAGAGCAAAAGGAAAGACAAACTTGATTTTGTATGTACAAAAAGTTAGGTGCGTAATATATTTATATTCTTATTTTTTTGTATACTTAATTTCTTGACTTTGAATTTTTGCGAGTGAAAAATGCACTATGATTTATTATTATGTTATGCCATGAAAGATTTTACGACATTTTGTATAAAGGAAAGTATATGATCTGATTTATGTTATAATATGTTTGACTACGAATTTCTTTAAGTTAGAAATATAGATAATGTGATTGCTAAGACTAAGATACTATAAGTGTATTAGCCACTGAGCTTCGCAGCTCATCCTATTATTTTCCACTTCTTAGGTGTGGAACAAGCAGGTCACTGAACCTTGTAAAGTTTGGCAAACTCCAAGAAATCTATCTTTTGTAACTAAGTTAGTTTGAATATATTTGGTAGTTTTGCAAGTATATCAACCATGAGCATTCATGTTGTATTTTTGGATTATGCTACTGTTTCGAATCTTGATATCTAATTAAAGTTATGAACCAACTTTGCTTTGTTTATGGAATGAAACTCTGTTTTGTCTGAGAAATGAAAATAAGAGTTAAAGGATTTCTCTTTTTCACATGTTCAAATTTTCTTCTTTATTAGGTTGTTAATTTCGGTTAGGAATAAAATTGCGAGTTGTTTGATGGCTTTTGTGTAGATTTTCTTATATAAATCATTATGCTGGAAGTCCTTTATGTTATGAGTTTTGTATGTATGGCTTGTGTTTGTTGGATTCAGGTCTTTTCGTTTTTGTGAAAACTTGTAATAGGTAATAAAGGAAAAAGGGAGACAGAAAACATGTCATGAATTCCATAAATAAACTACATTGATGTAGGTAGAATTGGATAAACTTGTCTTCATAAAAGTTGTAGCTTATTCTCTTAGCTTTCTAATGGTATAAAGTTTGTAACCTTTTTACATCATAATTGAGAGTTATGATGGTTACAAGTTGGAGTGGTCGAGTTGGTATGCACGATCATGACTGATAGCTATGTTTTGCATGATGTTTTAGGGTGTAATTTGTTGTGTATTTAATGTGAATTTGAGTGTTTGCGTGTTTAAGTGTTTTTATGGGTTAGTTTGAATCTTTGAGCTTAATTGTTATATTTTTTAGGTACCTTGATGTGTGTGCTAATGTTATAGGGCAAATAGGGAAAAACAGTGAAGATTTGAAGAGTTACGGGCCAAAGGACATCGGCCATGATCATGCACATTAGGCCATGATCATGATAGAAAAGTTAAAGCACCGACCACGATCATAAGAGAAAGGGTCACAATCGTGCCCGACGTCGGGTTGACATAAAAACTCAATTTTTGATTGGTTTTTAGGACAATTTCAACCCAGAGTTTAACTTATGGCTTCTATGGAATAAATAGAACATTAGATGGCAGCCACTAGCAATCTTTGGAAAGCCTAGAGAGTTGCAAAAAGTGAGGTTTCTTTAATTATGAGAGAAAACCTAGAGAGAGATCAAGATATCAAGGAAGGAGACAAAGGAAGAGAGACACAGAGACGAGCTAGACGCAAAGTACTTCCAAGAGCAAGTGGTTTCCTACCATCGCCGCCGTTCTTGAGATTTCTTTCCTAACAATATTTCCATTTATTCAATTTTATTTATGTATGGAATTGAAATAGGTATCAAGATTGGTTGTGTTGAATGCTAAGTTAAGTTTATATTCACCTTTGGATATTGATTCTTAAGATTAATGAAATTCAATTAATTGTGTTTTTACTAATTTCATTGTGATTTCAATTCTGTTCTTAATAAATTTGGCAATAAACTGAGAGAGTGAGCTAGGTAAAAGTCCTCGATTTGGGCTAACGAGAGTTAGGTGAATCGATAGGTAGAGAATTGGATCAAACTGGTAGAGACATGTAACGAGAGATCAAGAATAGATTCCTGGTAGGTTAGCAAACAATCTAAAACTAATTTATGTTTTGGATCAATTACGGATCAAAAGATTACAATTCCCATAATTTGAATTGAGGATTGTCAATTAGGGTTAAGAATTATAACTCAAGAGAGAGTAATTCACCCTAGGACAGTCTAGACCTGTTAATTCAGTATTTGCATAATTGGTTAGGTTTCCATTAATTTTGAATTAAAATCCTCTTTCTCTCCCTTGGTAATTTCTAGGTTAATTTGAGGTTGGTTATGAGTTTGCTATTTTGTTTACTCTTTTGGCATTTTGAATTCTCATATTTGATTGTGGATGATTTAATTTCTGCTTAGTTATTTATTTAGAATTATTGTATTTTAGGACGACCTTAGATTTTAGAACTATTCCTCTTCCTCATGGGATCGATACCTTAGGTACTACATGAATGACCCGTGCACTTGCAGTAATTCCCAAGGTTATAAATAGTAAAAATTAGTGCATGTAACCTTGAGCGAACAGTGACCGACCCCATTTTTAAGGAGGTGCACGATTTTGCACAAGCACAATCACGATTGCTAGAATCTTGAAGATAATTCTTAATTATTGTGTTTGAGATTTGCTAGCAGCCACTAATGACATTGAATCATTAGGAATAGCCTAACCTAGGTAAGATAACTCAAGCTTGTGAGGTAACTACCTACATTGATTTGTTTTTCATTTCATAATGTGACTGCCTAGTTAAATCTAGAGAGCGTGTTCTAAGTTATTCAATAGTTAGGTTTGATTAGCAATCATCTCTTAATTAAACATGACTTAAAAGAAAACCAAGATTAGCAAACATGTTGTTATTCCACGATCAATTTTCCTATGAGAGGTGTGAAAGCATTATAACGTTGAAATGTGTTTAATTGTGTGTAGACCGAGATTGATCCGAGAACCAGGTTTTACACATATGTGGCACTTTTCTTGCTTTTGATAACTTACTTTCATAGTTTAATTGGATTTTGTTTTCTCAATTGCATCAACTCAAAAGTCCCCCTTTTTATTTCCTTTGCATCATTATTTTCATAACAAGAATTAAACGAACATTACCTGTGGATGCGATCTAGACTCACCACAGACCTTTATGCATTATATTTCTTAATTTTGCTAAGCATGTTATTTTTGAGCTTAAGTCTGAGTTAATAAATTTGTTGCACAATTTTCATGGTTTTGTAGGTGAGGATGCACATAAGCATCTCAAGGAGCTCGATGTGGTATGTCTGAGTATGAATCCTCCAAGGGTGATAGATGAGCAACTCATGCTAAGGGCTTTCCCATTTTCACTAAAAGATGTTGTAAATGATTGGTTGTTTAATCTACCTGCTAGGAGTGTGAATACTTAGATGAAGATGAAGTTGTTATCTTTGGAAAAATATTTTCCCACATCAAAGACACCAAGTATACGAAAGGAAATCTATAGTGTAAAACAACATAACAAAGAATCCCATTAGGAGTATTGGAAGCGCTTTAAGAAGTTATGTGCTAACTGTCCCCATCACAACATATCTGAGCAACATCTTATCCAATATTTATAAAAAGGATTGCTACCAATGGAGAGGAGTCTAGTTGATGCAACAAATGATGAGGCACTGTGTGAGAAAACCCCCATCGAAAATAAGATTTTAATTGAGTGCATGGCAGTTAATACCTAACAATTTGGTACTAGTAATGATATTTGTCAGGTATCTAAAGGAATTTTATTTCTATTTATTTACATTTTTGCATTTGAAGTTTTAATTAAATGCTCCATTTCTTGCATTTGATGTTACATTGGGAGCAATGTAAGTTTTAAGTGTGGGGGTAAGGATCCTAGTTTTTATATATGATTTTGAGCTTTATGCTTGCATATGTGGCTTCTTAGGCATTTTCAAAATCAAAAAAACAAAATAAAAAATTTTATCTATTTCTATTGCTTTTAAGACTATATAGTTATAATTAGAGTGAATTGAATAAAAAAATCCATGGCAACTTTAGTATATAATTTTTCTTTTATGATTAGTCAATATGCATTATGTTTAGAAGAGTAGTAACTAATGGTTGACAAAAAATCAATGAGATTTTAAGCCTTATTAGACTGACACATCTATATCAATCTCATTGTCTTTTATTTATGTATGACATTTATAAAATATACATCCTAACTTTGCTTTGATTTTCTATTAAAGACCACATTTTTATCATACGAATTAACATGAAAATGATATCGTCATTCTTTTTTTTAATAAGCAACATTAGCCAAATAGTCTACCCACTGATATGAATTTTCCTTTGTTAAGCCCATTGAGCTTTATTAATCTTTCTTTTTGTGCTAACTACATTACATACTTTAAATTGAACCAAATGCCCTACCTAAGTCTTAAAGCTGGTGGAGCATTTGTCAATTATTAACAACTTTGGATTTACAAAAATATAAGTATGAAGGTGTGGTTTACTTATGTATGGAATGCTTATAATTATTGGGGTGCCATATTATGTCTTATCAATGAAATTCTCATATTAATGTAGCTTCTTTAATTTTCTATTAAAAAAGCAAGAAAAGAAAAAGAAAAAAGAAAAAAGTGTTTGAATAAAAGTATTAAGGAGGAAATGCATTTGTTTTGTAAAGTTGTTTATGATTAGTTTCTCCTCCTAAAAGTTGTATAAAATGGGTGACTTGAGTTTAATGCTTATAAGGTAGGTGTTGTTTTGGAAGGATTACTTGTTATAATTTTAGTGTATCATTATCAACAACTGTTTTTATGAGTTATTCCTTATAATTAGTTGTGTTTCATGTGATTTACAACATAAGATCTTGAATTTAAGCAGTGAAACATAGTTGTTGCATTCATCATAGCTAATGGTGCCTAGTTTTAAATGAATGTTATTTGTTACACTTGATATTGCATTGAGTGCTACTTTTGTTTCACTAGTTTTGACGGTTTTTATGCTACATTACCCAAATATACCTCATCTTACCCTTGCACATGTTACAACCTTAAAAAAGTCCTTTGATTTAAGATTATATGTAGGAATCTTAGTGGTGGAGAAATGAAATGATGTACAAAGTTGTAGAATGTGATGATCATGAATGGTATTTGAGTGTACATGTGGATCTAACTTATTTAAGCTCATTTTGTCCAAGTTTACCTCTACATTGCTCAGTTCATAAAGATGATGAATGTTGATTGATCATAAGTAGAGGTGTTGAATTTTGAGTTATAGCTATGATTTTGGAAGTTATTTCTCTTTGCTTATGACTATCTCTTCTTGAGAAATACAGAAAATAAGTAAGTTTTTTTAATTTTTGACTTTGATTTTAATGATTTTCTTGAGAACGTTCAAAAGCTAAATGTAGGGGAACTTGATGTGTGATTAATTTTTGATACATATGATCCTTTAACACTTAGTGATTAATGTTTTAAAATGCTTAAAACACTCACTTTAGTACATAGTGAGTTGAAAGCCCACTCTTTAAGCTATCTTCTTGATAAGAAAATGTTGCAAACATCAAGTATGGAGGGTTATTGGAGACTTACAACTATGCATGAGTTTGTTATAGTCTTAAGACACCACTCTAGGCCATTAAAAATATCTCACAGGTGTGACACATGATTACATGGGCATGACTCCCATAAGTTTGTCATAGCCGTGAGCCTCCCATCAAACTATTTCACACAATCATGAGCCTCCCACAGAGGCTAGTCATGATCATGACACAGGTATGACTCCTTACTAGCTCACCCAAAAAACCTAGTTTTTACTATAAATATATTATGTTGATGGCAAAAACAATTCATTCTTCATTTTTAGGGTTTCAGGAGAAAGAATAGAGGTGACATAAACTATTCTTTGGAGACCATGGAGAAAATGGAAGGATAACTTTTAAACACTAGTTTGAGGGTAACATTAATGTTTGAGTCATGGTTAAACATATTCTCTCTTTTTTTAATGTTGAATCCCTCTTTAATGATTGTTATTATTGTACTATGTTGAATGACTTTGGTATTGTAAAGATGATCTTAAATGTGTTCATTAGATTATTTTATTACGAACCCATTGTTAGAATCTTGAATTCGTAATTGTTGTGTTTGAGATTTGCTAATAGCCACTAATGACTTTGAATCATTAGGAATAACCTAACTTAGGTAAGATAACTTGAGCTTGGGAGCTAACTACCTACATCGATTTGTTTTCCATTTCATAATGCAACTGCCCAATTAAATCTAGTGAGCGTGTTCTAGGTTATTTGGTAGGTAGTTTTAATTAACAAGCATCTCTTAATTAAACATGACCTAAGAGAAAACCAAGATTAACAAAATGTGCTATTAGTCCATGATCAATTGTCCTAGGAGACGTGTGAAAGAATTATAACAATGGAATGAGCTTGACATTTATCTAAGAACTCCGTTTTACACATATTCGAAACTTTTCTAGCTTTTGACTATTTTTCATAAATTGCTTGAATAGTTTAATTATATTTTGTTTTCAGAGTTGCATCAACTCAAACCCCCCTTTTTATTTCCTTTGCATCGATTATTTTTGTAACAATAATTAACCAAACATTCCCTATGGATACGATCCTAACTCACCATAAATAAAAAATTTTATTGTGCAAAGTTAGGTAGGTTTTATTGTGTACTCCATGTGCACTATTAAATTCTGGCACTCTTTTCAGGGAGTATGGTGATTTATTTTTATATTTTAGTTGGTGTTTTGTATATATTCGTTATTATCATTTCTTTAGTTATTTGTTAATCTTTAAACTTTTGTTAGTGTTGGTGTATGGTAGTTATAGATCTCCTCATAAAGAACCTGTACAATTTAATATGAAAACTAAGAGGCTACTCTAGAGATTAAGAAGAGAAGCAAGAATAACTTTAGAAGTAGAACCATAACTTGAATTCTAAGAAAAAATGATAAATTGGAGAATGCTAAGGGAGTTCGCTACACTGGACTTAACCTAAGGTCCTTTATACATTACATTTCCTAATTTTGCTGGGCATGTTACTTTTAGCTTAAGTCTGGGTTATTACATTTGTTGCATATTTTTCATGGTCTTGTAAATGAGAATGTGCATAAGCATCTCAAGGAGCTCAATGTGGTATATCTGAGTATGAAGCTTCTGGAGGTGATAAATGAGCAAATCATGTTGAGGGCTTTCCCATTCTCACTAAACGATGCAGTAAAGGATTAGTTGTTTGATCTACCTGCTAGAAGTGTGAACATTTGGATAGAGATGAAGCGACTATTTTTGTAAAAATATTTTCCTGCATCAAAGATAGTGAGTGTCAAGAAGGAAATTTGTGGCATAAATCAACATAACTGAGAATCCCATTACGAGCATTAAGAGTGCTTTAAAAAGTTGTGTGCTACCTGTCCCCATCACAACATACCTAAGCAACTTCTTATCGAATATTTTTATGAAGGATTGCTACTAATGCAGAGGAGTCTGGTTGAAGTAGCTAGTGGTGGGGCATTATGTGAGAAGACTCTCATAAAAGATAGGATTTTGATTGAGCACATGGCCATTAATACCTAACAATTTGGGACTCATAATGATATTCGTTAGGTAAATGAGGTAAGTACTTCATCTAATGAACATTATTTAAATGAGTTAACATCTTTTGTTAGAAAAATTGCAGTCAGATAATCACAGGTAAAGGCATGTAAAATATGTTCAAACTTGAGCCATGATAGCTATAGGTTGCATGATGTTTTAGTAGGCATTTTAGTATGTTTTTAGCTGTTATTTAATTGATTCATGCATGTTTAGGTTTATAATTGTGTTGGTTAGATATTTTTGTTTTGAGTGTTGTGTGGGTTAAAGCATCCTACTGATCTTTAATTTTGTGTGTTTGAGGTACTTTGATGTGTTTGTTAGTGTTTAAGATCAGATATTGAAGAACGGAGAAGCTTTGGAGGAAGTCAAGCGAAGGACTCAAGGCCACGATCGTCACAGAAGTTGAATTTAGCATGCCACAATCATGCTAGGAGTGACAACAGACATGGGGAATGCCTTTGAATTGAACTTTTCAAGGGTTATTTCAGATGTTTGGGCTAAGTAAAACCTAGTTTTTACCATAAATAGGAAATACTATAAAAAAAGAAACCTAAAGGAAAGCCTCCATTGACCACTTTAGGAAAGAACAAAAAGAAGAGAGAAGAAGGAGAGAAGGGAAGAGTTATGATGTTGTGAATTGCATGATGTTTTAGGGTGTAATTTGTAATGTATTTATTATGAATTTGAGTGTTGAGTGTGAATTTATATGTTTATTGTGTTAGTTTAGGTGTTTAAGTATTTTTATGGGTTAGTTTGAACCTTTGAGCTAAATTGTTATATTTTTGAGATACCTTGATGTGTGAGCTAGTGTTGTAGGGTAAACAGGGAAGAATGGTGAAGATTTGAAGAATTTCAGGCCAAAAAACATAGCTCACAATCGTGCACATTGGGCCGCGATTGTGACAGGGAAGGAAGAGCTAGTAGTAGGCAGACCACTATCATCCATTTAGGCCACGATCGTGATAGAGAGCATTTAATTAAGCCATGACCATGCACATTGGGCCACGAACGTGGTAGAAAGGTTAAAGTGCAAGCCACAATGTAACATCCCATCACCGATGGGAAAGGTAGAATAGTAATTTGTAATGGTTTATGAGTGTTTAGAATTGTTTTGATATGTTCACGCATCCACATACACGTGAATAGTGAAGTTTGCACATGTAAATGACTGTACATGCAATCATGACATTTCTCGGTATATTTGGTCATAAATGTGATTGTTATGGAAAATGTGATTTATGTGTATGAAAATTGTGTTGGAGAGGGGCTTTGAAGTTTTAGAATTTTTAGTGAATTTTAGAACATTTTTGTCTGAAATTTTGAGGTAATTTTCGGACTAGGAAAAATGTCAAGTGGCAGACTGATTGTTTACTGGCAGTAGAAATTGTTGTCCAATGGCAATGGAAATTTTT
>JAOSBN010000008.1:34216653-34228377 GCA_027563595.1 Erythroxylum suave | reverse complement strand
ATCTTCATCTTCCAACTTCCCATTTCAGCTTGTTTCAGCCTTCTCTTCAGTTCTGAAGCTTTGAACTTCAGTCATCCGAATGCCATTCCTTTGGTCCATAACCTTCTGCATTATTCCCAAAACCATCATCTTTAATCTTCTTTGGAGCTTGGGAGTTTTCTTCTTCAGTCTTCCTTTCTTCTTCACTTTGACAGATGCAACAATATCCTTAGCAAGCTTCAATGCAGCAGGCTCCATGAAACAACATAATTCAACAGACAACTTATAGCTAGTTTCACACCTCAACAAAATGATGCGGCTGAACGAAAGAATAAGAGTCTTGTGGAGATGGGTAAAAGTATAATAAAGGCTAAAGCTCTTCCCAAAAGCTTCTGGGCAGAAGCAGTGCATACAGCAGCCTATATTCTCAGTTGGAGTCCTACAACAACTTTACAACACCAAACTCCTTTTAAAGCCTAGCATGGGTGGAAGCCTAAGTTAAACTCACTTTAAGGTTTTTGGTAGTCTTGCTTTTGTTCATATTCTTGCTCAAAAGAGAAAAAGATTAATGAAAATGGTGTAAAATGTATTTTTTTGGGGTATAGTGCGGAAACTATGGGCTATAGATTTTATAATCCTTGCATCAAGAAGTTACTAATCAGTCGTGATGTAGTGTTTGATGAAAAGGGCTCTTGGATTTGGGATGATGCACAGCCCCGTACTAGGTTCATAGAAAGTGATGATGAAACTCCATATGCTTTTGGTGAAGAAAGCAATGGCAGCTCTATTCCATCAACACCAGTAGCTAGTACATCTATGTCTTCGAGTTCATCTACACCCAATTCATCTTCCTCGGAGACACCACCAAGAAAATGGAGATATTTGAATGAAATTTATGGAGTACTATAGAGATATCAGATGGCAAAAGTTAACGAACCAAGTTCATTTGAAGAAGCAGTGCAAGTGATAGAATGATGTCATTCTATGGATGAACAAATGAAGTCTTTAGAGAGAAACAAGACATGAGAACTAGTTGTACTACCTTGCAACAAAGAGGCAATGAGTTTAAAATGGATCTTCAACGTTAAGTGCAAGCCAGATGGTTTGATCCAGAAGTACAAGGCAAGGTTGGTCCCTCGGGGCTACATGCAACGTGAGGGAGTAGACTTTAATAAGAATTTCGCTCTAGTTTCGAGGTTTGATATTATCCGAGTTGTTTTAGTGATAGCTGCTCAATATAAGTGGAAAGTTTATCAATTTGATGTAAAGTCAACGTTTTTAGATGGTGTTTTGGATGAAGAAGTTTATGAGCAGCAACCAAGAGGGTATGAAGTGGCTGGTCAAGAAAATAAAGTTTACAAGTTGAAGAAAGCTCTTTACGGCTTAAAGCAAACTCCACGGGCCTAGTATGCTAGAATTAATGGCTTCTTCAATATTTGTGGATTTCCCAGAAGTTCTAGTAAGTCTACTCTTTATGTTAAGATTAAAGCTGATGATGTTTTGATGGTATGTCTTTATGTTGATGATCTAATTTACGCTAGTAATAGTGCTGTCTTAATGAATGAGTTTAAAAATTCATTGGGATTAATGAGTTAGTTTCTTGGACTTGAATCGAAGCAAAGTGACGAAGGAATTTTCATTTCACAAGAGAAATATACTAAAGATCTTCTTGAGAAGTACAGGCTGCAAGAATGTAATCCAGTGAAGACCCCAGTGATTACAAACCAGAAGCTTAGTCTGAATGACGGTGAAGAGAAGGTTAATATGATGCTCAAAATTATAGAAGCTTAGTCGGGAGTCTGTTATATCTAAATAGCAGACCTGATATCTCATTTACTACTAGTGTTCTGTCAAGGTTTATGCAAAGTCCAAGTATTCATCGCCCTGGAGCTACTAAGAGAGTGTTAAGATATGATAGGAGTAGTAGTTGATAGCGAACCATGAAGAAGCTGACATATGATCCAGGCTGCAGGAGGAAGAAGACTATGAATAGTACTATACCAAACGATGTCGTAACGACTTATGATAGAATAACGATGATTGCGTATAGATACGACGTAGTGTAAAAATTATGAGTAAAAACGGAGTCGTGTCGTAAATCACGTGACCGATAATAACCACTACATCTCCAACGGTTATACTTGTCGTTATATAGTCGTTGGAGGAGGACGAAGGAAGTTACGAATAATATAAACTTTCTCACGTAGAGCACACCTTATTACGTATCTAGAATCAGACGTGAAAGGATTAAAAACGAAAGGAATGTGAAATACTTGATTAAGTTCTATTTCTGATTCCGAAGTCAATTTCAATATCTAAACGAGTTTGAATCTGCCCGAGACTTTTATAAAGAATGTTCACCACTACATATTCTAGGTCTTTCTATAGTTTTCTCAAAACACAAGTGCTTTTAACGGATCAGAGCTTCGAATGCTCATGAATGACTTGAATAACTGCAAGAGACCTTAACCTATATGTATAGCTTCCATATCGTGCCTTCCCATCACAAGACCGATATGGACTAGGTTCACACTAAAAGAGATCCATTTTCTATTTAAACTTCGACTCATTAATTTAGATCATTTATTAGGCCACTTTATTACCCTTATCTGGATAAAATTACGTAACTTAACCGATAATTTATTTGAAACCAAAATTACAATTAATAACTATCCACCATATGAAAAAAGGAAAAATTGCCCTTAGGGGCAAAAATGTCTTACATCTCACTCTTAATTCTCTACTCTCTTCTTTCAGTTTTCTCTGTATCTTTTCTTCTAATTCTCAACGCTTCTAACCTAAAACCCAAAATTAGCTTTTCTCAAAAGAACAGTATCAATTGGTATCAGAGACGATTCGGGGCCAAAGCAATTGCTGTGACAATGGCTAAGGGAACTCGTGGACAAGAATGGAGGAGAGTCGAAGAAGGATTACGCAACCAGATGCAAGAGCTAGAGGTGCGGCACGAAAGAAGCATGCAAGAGCTCAAAGAGTGGATTGGTCAATTATTCCACAAGGATGACAACGAACATGGAACAAGAAATACAACTGCCGAAAGGAGAGGTCTGGAGATTAGTAACGGCAACGAAGGTTATGGAGGATATTACTCCATTCCCACTGATGTAGGAAAATAGAGTTACCGGTGTTTAAAGGAGATAATCTGCGAACAAGGGGTGTTCAAGCGTGAACAATTTTTCACCTTGGACCACACACCCGCTGAGCTAAGGGGAGCTAAGCTACAATCTATGTAGCATGGACATGGCAAAATGGAGCCGTGTCTGCATGTCGGACATGTGTCCGACACGGACACTCACTTGACTCACAGTGGACACATGATCGTATGTGTTGGAATTAAAAAATAATTTTTGTCGGCTCAGACACAACATTTTTTTGATTTTTTATTTATTTAAAATATTAAAAATTATTTTCACTTGTTTTGCCTCCCTCTTCTTTTCCGTTTGACACTTCCTTCCTACGCTTCTCCTTTGCTTCCTGTATACGCATTCTTGTCTTGCTTTCTTCATTGACATAAAAACACTTTGTTGTTTCTTGATATTGTTTACTTGTTTGTTAATACAATTTGGTATCTTAAATAGGCATTTCAATCCACTATTCTCCTTTTTCCATGGCTTCTAGTAGTGGTGCTAAACAAGAAAATCCAGAAAACCATTATGGAAATATGTGGTGAAGAAAAAAAAAATAGAGGGTGGTGGAAACTTTGAGTTTGAGTGTAGTTTTTGACATAGCTTATTTAGAGGTTCTTACACTAGGGTAAGGGTGCACCTGTTGAAATTGTCAAGCAAGGAAATTCAAGTTTATGGTGACATTCAATCCTTAAAGGTGACAGAACTTAAAAAAATTGACAATGAAGCTACATTGTTGATTGAAAATTCCAAGGCAAGACCTGTCCCTCTTCCACCCTTTTCTAGTCAATCTCAAAATTTCTCAACTGATGAAGCATGTATTATTAGTTTTGATTCAAGAAAGAGAAGGGCAACATCGGGACCTCTAGAGGATGCTTTCAACATGCAAGCTAGAGAAAATTTAGATCTTGAGATTGCCAGAATGTTTTACTCTTCAGGATTGCCTTTTCATCTTGCAAGGAATCCTCTTTTCATCAAAGCTTTCTCTTTTGCCGCTAATAATTATGTTAGTGGCTATGTTTCTCGGGGCTGCAACAAGTTGAGAATGACTTTACTTGAAAAAGAAAGAGAACATGTTGAGAAACTTCTTCAACCTATAAGGAATACATGGAATCAAAAAGGAGTGAGGAAAGAGAACATGTTGAGAAGCTTCTTCAACCTATAAGGAATACATGGAATCAAAAAGGATGAGCGTTGTAAGTGATGGGTGGAATGATCCACAAAGAAGACCTCTTCTCAACTTTATGGCTGTGACCGAAAGTTGGCCAATTTTTATGAAAGCAATTGATTACTTTGATAATATTGGTGTGGCCCCGTGTCCGTGCCCGTATCCATGTCGTGTCGCGTGTCCGTGTCTATGTCGTGTCGCGTGTCCGTGTGGCTTAGGCTACAATGTATCTAGAAGGAGAAGCGTTACCATGGCATGAGCTGTATGTGAGGAGCAGGCTGACGATAGAAACTCCTACTTGGGCTGAGTATCTTTTGGCGTCGGAGCAAAGATTCGGAGATACAACTTTTGAGGATCCCATTGGTGATTTAAAGCAAAGGGGGACGGTGAAGGAATATTGCGCTGAATTCGATATGTTGTCCCAAAAAGTTGTAATGCCTGAACCCCATTTAGTGAGTTTGTTTTTGAAGGGACTTCATTGATGGCTTGTCGATTTCGGATGGGTTTTCAATTATATTCTTTGTTGTAGACCGTATGAGCAAGTATGCTCATTTCATTCCCCTGCGTCATCCCTACACACTTGAGAAGGTTGCAAAAGCATTTATGGATCACGTCTTTAAATTGCATGGTATGCCACTGACAATAGTGAGTGATAGAGATGTTGTGTTTACTGGTAATTTTTGGCGTGAACTGTTTCAGTTGCAAGGTGTGAAGCTTTAGTTTTCCACTGCCTATCATCCTCAGAGTGATAGCCAAACTAAAGTACTCAACCGAACCATTAAGACTTATCTTCGATGCATGACTTCGGACTGTCCTTCCCATTGGCATAAATGGCTGTCACTTGCTGAATGGTGGTATAACACCACATTTCATTCTTCTATCAATGTTACGACTTTTCAGGTTGTTTACGGTGTCCCCCCTCCAGTGTATACTCCTTATTTTGCAGGTGACTGGTCTGTTTTGGCTGTGGATCAGGTTATGTTGGATCGAGAGGCGATGTTGGATATTTTACGGTTCCATCTGCTCGTGCGGATGCCCTATCGGCCAGCAGCGAGTCATCAGGCACTAAACAAAATAGGGATGCCACCAGCCACATCCATGGTATACGCATCACATGGAATCTAATACAGGAGGCAGCGAGGGCAACATGGTTTCGTAATACACCAAACTTGAAATTCCCATATACGATAGCAAAACTGACCCCTTGGGATGGCTCACACGTTGTGAGCAATTCTTTACCCACCGACACATACCTACTGGGGAATGGATTGGGCTGGTCTCTTTCCATTTGATCAATGCAGCCCAACTATGGTTTGTTCACCTTGAAATGGTCCACCAACGTCTCACTTGGGAAGACTTTAAAAAATTTTGTAACATGGGATTTGGGCCCAGTTCACAACAATCCTTTGGGAGAGCTGATTACACTTCGGCAAGCAGGAATAGTAAAAACTTACCTACAAAAATTTTAGGTACTCCTCACTCACACAGATTCAATTATACCGGACCACCAAGTTGCCATCTTGGTTGCGGGACTCACAGACAAAATCCGATTGGATGTGCAAATGGCTAAACCCATAAATTTAGAGGCTATGAGTCTAGCAATGGTGTATGAACAAAAATTGTTGCTAGATAAACCCCAGAATGCAAACACAATTGGTAAAGTGTGTGCAACACCCATTCAGCCCCACCACCTTCCCAACTCGCAGCTACAGATGCAACTTTGACATTTATTAAGCGCCTAACCCACGCTGAGATGACCGAGAGAAGAGGGAAGAGACTTTGCTATAATTGTGATGAACAATTCACATTGGGTCATCACTGTAAGAACTTGTTTTGGCTCAAGGTGACTTATCCGGAAGAAGATGAAGAATATGATGGCCAAAACGAGGGTGGTACAAACCCTGAGATTTCCATTCACGCACTCATAGGGATTAAAAATGCCCAAACCATGCAGGTAGAAGCCGAGATTGTTGCCACTCCAGTTCTCATTCTCGTGGACTCCGACAACACTGATAATTTCATCAGTGAGTTAGCTACATCTCAATTGGGTTTGCCAATTAAACGCAAATAGGAACTGCAAGTTGCAGTCGTGAATGGTGAAAAATTACCCAGTTCGGGAGCGTGTGAAGGTGTTCAAGTAAAAGTGAATTCATATTCTTTTACTTCGGATTTGTTTGTTATTCCCTTAGAAGGATTTGACGTGGTACTTGGGGTTCTATGGCTAGAGACATAAGGGAAATTTGTGTGGGATTTTTCGACTATAACTATGTCGTTTTGGATGGGTTGCAAAGAAATACATTGCGTAGGTCTTAACAGTGGTGGCTCAATTCAATTGCGCACCATCACTGCACAATTGCCTCTTTATGTTATGATGGACAGATTGTTGATTAATTATCAAGACCTATTTGTAGAACGAACTGGGTTCCCTTCGAAATGAACTAACGATCACACAATTAACCTGGTACGGGGAACAAATTCAGTGGTGGTTAGACCATACCGGGTGGTTAGACCATACCAATATCCCTTCTGGCAAAAAGATGAAATCGAAAAACAGTGTGTAGCGATGCTATCTTAGGGAATTATTCAACGTAGTCAGTCCCCGTTCTCATCACTAGTGCTACTCGTCAAGAAGCATGATGAGTTAGGGTGCTTTTTTATCGATTATCGGGAATTGAACTCCAAAACTATAAAAGATAAAATTCCCAATTCCAGAGGTTGACGAGTCACTGAACAAACCACAAGGAGCCAAGTACTTCACAAAATTAGATCTTTGCTCAGAACAGCAAGTCAACTTCATGAGTACTTGCATATGCCTAGGCATATTTCATATTGTTTTCTAACAGTGAAACTTGTTCAATTTAGGAAAAGTTACACTCAATGACTCTTGGATTAATCGGGTTGTTTTTTACTTTGACTAAATCATCAGAAGTCTGTACCTATGACATGGTGCTGCTCGATCAATTGGAGGCCTTGCTGCTGTAATTGGGTTTTTGCTATGTGGGTGGCGTATGACTCGATCTCTAGGAGGCAAACTAACGTACATAAGCAACTCAAGAGGATTGGCATCACAACTCTCTTCAATTATAGCGGTGATAGTTATGGGCAGATTGCATGTTTCACCTGTATATGCTTTTGTTGGATCATTAATAAGAGTTGGTATAGCTGACAATTTGTTGGTATGTTCTCGTTAATTTTCTTCAAGACTTTCAAAGTTGATTATAACACTCACTAATCTTTGTACCTTGAATTGGTTTTGTGGTAGTTGCAGAATGTGAACTGGAAACTTTTAGTGTAGTTCCTATTGATGGTTTATGTCCTACAGATAATTGCTTTGATTGTAGTTTAGTGATAAATTATTTAATGAGATTATTTATCTTGTACATGCTTTAGATTTATGTGATAAAGTCCATAGAATAATTGTACATTGCAAATGAAATTATAATAAGATTATAATTATGAGATTCATATTACAATTATGTATTATTCGTAAATGTTCATAGTCATTGTTCTATTAAGATTGGATATTAATAGAACATAAAAAGACTATCATACATTTTGTTTTTCCTTATGAAGCAAGTAGTCGATCTCATAGGTTAAAGTATAGAGATACTTAAACAAACGTGTGAGTGCTTGCTAGAGAACAAGTTTACTGAACAAACTAGGTATGAGAAATCCATTTGGATCATTACTTGTATATCTATGGAATTCTCT
This sequence comes from Erythroxylum suave, assembly GCA_027563595.1. NCBI lineage: Eukaryota > Viridiplantae > Streptophyta > Magnoliopsida > Malpighiales > Erythroxylaceae > Erythroxylum > Erythroxylum suave. Next base: position 34,220,376 of record JAOSBN010000008.1, on the reverse strand, counting down.
TTGTGATGATTGTATAAGTGATCCTTTGACTTGAGATCACCACAATTATCTTGTACAGAGATTGTTACATTTTGATACTATCTATAACCTATTTAATCACGAGTTGTTCAATCGATAGTCATTGGATGTAGCATGAATTATACGGAGATAGTTGTATGATCAAGATATGATTCATCACCCTAAAGTAATTAGGGAAAATGTTCCGTTATTCTTGATTAGTATTGATTTGGAAATCCTTGTCCAAGGTGAAATGATGCTTTGCAATAGTTTACAAATGTCATTAATTGAATTAATAGCTAATGGTGGAGAACTAATATAATTAGACAAAAAAAAAGTAGACTTAATTTCATGTTCTATGTCTAATTGGAACATTGGTTGATGAAACGATTGAATTATACAAAAAAATTATGCGCGGAAAGTTTAGTCAAAAACCACTTTGACATTCCTAAATATTTGGGTGATCAAGATGCATTGCTAAACATCAATCTTGATCTATGATTATAAATTATTTAATTGAAGAATTAAAGATAAATTAAAAGGGGTTTAAATTTATCTAATTCTAATTATGAATTAGAATTAGAATTTATAATCATTTCCAACATATTTGGGAACCTAATGGGTCTCACAAATAGAATGGGTTGAAGAGAACAAAGTTGATTTAATCAAGTTAGATTTGAATGTAAAGTTTGAGAAACTTTATGATTAAATATAAGATATTTAATAAATAAGGATCAATATGAGATATTGAATCTTATATGGGCATAATTGATATTTAATTAGAATTACAAATAATTCTAATTAAAGTTTAATTAATATTAGATTTAATTTCAATTAAATTACTATAACGTCCAAAGCTTATTATAAATATGCTTAAGTTCTACATTTCTTACTTAACCCTCTTTGTAAGAGTTACGGAGTCCTCTCAACTCATTCTGTGGATATCGTTAGAGGCCAAACATTTGTGCAGCTATGGTGATTGAAGTGGATCGGTTTCGGGAATGGTTCGAGGGATACGACAAGATTATTATCAAGCTTCTGAATAAAGTACGAATTAAGTTTATGCTTTATTATGCTTTGTATTAATCATTTTATAGAATTAAAGAGATCTTGGTTTTTCAGAAATCAAAGATTACATAAAAGTTTTGTAATTTTTTCGTTGCGGTCGGAATCGGATCCTGACCTAGTTTTCCAACACCTGTGTGGGTGGGTCCTAACCATTGTATTTTCCTGTAGGATCGCTTATGTCATTTTTTGTGCTTCAACACGCTCACCATCTCATATCGTGCCTTGATCTTCCAAACTCCACACCATTCTTTGACGTTCCACCACATTTTAATTCATAATACTATTATAATGGTTACATGTACGTGTATGTGTCCTCACTTCCATTTTCATCCTGTACTTTTTATTTGCTTCACCATAATTTACTCATAGCTCTTTCTTACGTGTAGGATTCTATGATGTAAAATGTTATATACCCAAAAGACAAATCATCATATATACATGTACGTGAGAGTCATATATCCACATTTACCGAACGCCGATCCTTCTTCCAATGTTGGAGAAACAAGTAACTTTATCATGAATCTCAATTTTTTTATTTCTAGGTAAAACTTGAAAGACAGAGTTAGGATTCACTAATCTAAACTTGTGGTGCATGCACTTCTGCCCGAGAAATAGAATGAGATAGGGACTCTTGTGATTTAGCAGGATTATTACATTGGATGTGGTTGATGTCTTCATGAGCGGAGACAGATAACAAAACAAAAAAATCTTATGTTCAGTAGTATTTGGTTGCTGACGCTGTCTATTTTTATTCCGTCTTCAGTTCACAAAAACATAAAATTTTTGTTGATTCCAAAATTGTAATACAATTTTCTTGTACCTGTCATAGAAACAAAATACACGGGTTGTTGAATAAAAATACTCTCATATTGTTACCAATATTTTACACATGCCCAAGTGTATAAATAAGAAAAAAGGCATTCTTAATAAAATATAAGGCTTGAATATATCTTTAACTTATTATGTAATTAATTCCATGAATGCTTAGATGTTTTATTAAATTATTATGTACTAGAATTTCTAGCTTGTAGGATTTTTTTATTCAATAACTCATTCCATTAAATTTTTGGGTTTCTCATTTCTTTAAATATTTAGGCTCTTTATTTTATTTCATCGTAATTAAAAAATACAAATACAAATTAAAAATATTGGTACAATTATAAAAAATATTTACACAATTCATTTTATTGTTAAGTTGTACAAATTTTTTGCTATTCAATAGCTTATTTCATTAAATTTTTAGGCTCCTCATTTTTTAATTCCTTATTTATAAATACAATTAAAAAATATTAATACAAATCATTTGTTTTAAAATAATCAATGAATTACATATTTCCAATCATATTATACTGCAGGGTTACTTTAGTCATTGACACTGTTTTTTATATTCTGTCAACTGTAACCAAACACATTTCTCTCCTCAAGACACATAGTTTTATCTGTTTTATCCATTACAACCAAATATTTTACTGTTTTCAATTCTTGTTCTGTTCTGTCTCCAAATGTTTATTTCGTTCCGTCTCAATATATAGATCACAGTAATCATTCGCAACGTCCCCTCAAAGTGGGAGAGCCTACGTCAAAATTTGTGCTAGAGGGAGCCCGTGTTCGTGCGGCCTCTCTCAGTAAAGTTTTGAAATTTTAGCAATGTTTTGAAAAACGGACCGAACCGGCCAATCGAACCAGTGAACCGGAACATGAAACGGTCCGATTTAGCCCTTATTATTTTTGTGAGTGATTGACCTGTTCATTTTGCTGTCGGACTGGTAAAAACTGCTGAACTGGTGAAAGAAAAGACTGACCGATTCATTTAAAATGAAGAGTTTTCCTTTAAAAATCAAAACATTTACATTTGTGGTGATTAAGAAGACAAAACGCCGCACTCTTCATCCTCTAAAATCTTTAGCAGGTTTCTTTTTAATTTTTATCTCTCTCTCTCACGTCTCTCTCTCTATCTCTCTTAATAAGTTTGTGTTCCATTTTTTCATTTTTCTTGAGCTTCTCTTGGGAATTTGCAGGTTCATTGGAATTCAGTAACTTTTTATTTTTTTGTCATTCTTCTCTGGGTGGAAGTCTTGGGTATGTTTCTGGTTCTTTGCGTTGCGTCTATTACTCTGTTTCCACTTTCCACTTTCCAGTTTCACTTAAGGCATATGATTAGGGAGAAGAAGAAAAATGTAAAGCATTGGGAAGAAAAAAAGCAAAGTCGGAAACTTGGAATGAGGAATAGAATCCCATTTTCTTTATCCTTATTGGCTAGGCACACTTTCAAGTTTCAACTTTTGCATCTGTTGCTTTGCTTTCCACTTTCGAGTGTTCACTTTTGCTTTGCTTTCCACTTTCTAGTGTCCACTTTTGCGTCAAAGTTCAAATATAAAATTCAAGTCTTTTATATATTTTTAATAACAAGATATTTTTTATATTGTACTTTACTTTATATTAGGAGCAACTTTAGTATATTTAATTCTTTAAATTCAAGTTCTTTTTATATTTTTATTAACAAGATATTTTTTATGTTGGATTTAAAGAATTAATTAATAACCTTTAGTATATTTTTAATCAAAAGAAAAATTTAGAGCAGGTTTTGTTTTATTTTTATTTTTAGTTTTCTGTTTAAAAAATGTTGATTTGAGTTTTTATTTTTTGTTTTTAGTTTTG
>JAOSBN010000008.1:34200777-34216553 GCA_027563595.1 Erythroxylum suave | reverse complement strand
AACTCATACTAATTGATTTCAACTTAATTAATGTTAATCTAACTTACTCAATTTAAGCTAATGATGCTTAAATAAAATAAAAAAAAAGTTTTGGGGCTAACACAAAGTTTACCTAAATACATATCTAAAAATGAAGTATTATCTAATTTTAAGAGACAAACCTTAATAATTTATAAATAGGTCATGATATAACAATACAGAATAAGTTAAATTGAAATAATTCTCAGGCCTTTCAGTTCTAGCAACCTCCATTCTTATTTAATAGTTTAAAATATGCATGTGTTGCTAGGTATGCTTTAAAAGATCAACCTAAAGTTTGTATAACAACTATCACATTCCTTTTCAATAAAAATTCACATGCAATAAAATCAGACTACTTTCAATCAAATGTCCAATAAAATATTTCTATACTTTTACATGAAGCCAATTTAAAAAAAATGCCCAAAAGACAAATGCTCGTAGAATTCTAAGAGGAAATTGGAGCAAGCTTGAAAGTTCTAAATGGAACTTAGTAGTGTGAATGAAGTCTTAGATCTGGTCAAAGTTAATAACTTTAACCCTATTTTACAACCACTAAAGCCTAACAATGTAACAAATCAAACAAAAAGAACCATTAATCTCGATGTCGATCTAAAAACTGCAATTACATATATGTAGATAATAGAATCACTAGCAACGCAAAGAAGAAGACTACAATTACATATATGCTAATGAATTTTCAAGCCAGCTAATTATAAATATCAAGCTTTTGAACTCCAATTTCCTTCCCCTAAAAAATTGCTCTAGATCCAAACAAAATCGTAAAGATACGAGTACTAACATATATATGAATTTAAAAGAAAGCAAAAACTAAAGGAACATAAATAATGCAAGATCAGAGTACAAAAGAATTCACTGATTTGCTATAAGAGCTATTGGGTAGAGTAAGTACTAAAGCTAAATAAACCACCTTCACTATAGAATATATATGAGTAGTTAACATGAGGCTAAGAGCAAGATTATGCAAACCCCATAAACAGAAGCAGCCTTAGTTGCTTCTCAAACACACTTCACACACACTCCACTCTTTTCTAAGTGGATAAAACTTAAAATTTAAGATATTTATAAGAGAAAATAAGCCAAATATGGAAAAAAAAAAGTGGCAACATCATGCGCTTCCTGAACAGAAGTGGTGATGATCGAAGAGAGGGATAAAACATATTGGGAAAGAACAATTTTAACCAACCAAGAAGAGAGGGATAGACGATCAAAGACTTGGTTGGAACAGGTGCCTTGATGTGTTTGATAGTGTTTGAGATCAAATATTGAAGAACAAAGAAGATTTGGAGGAAGACTAACGGAAGATCTAAGCCTATGATCGTGGCCTATGATAGAAAAATGAAAAGGATTACGATCATGGGCCCACAACCATGGCAGAAACAAATTCTAAATGCCAAGATTGTGGTAATATAGGCCACGATCGTGGCCTATATGACTACAAATGCGAGCAAGCTTCTAAAACTCAACTTTGTAAGGTTATTTTGGACTTTTTAGGCCCGGTTAAAACCTACTTTTTTACCCTAAATAGAAAAGACTACAGAGGATAGAAGTCAACCCTAATTTTGTACCTCCATTTTGCTATATTGGGAAAGATCCAAGGAACAAGAAGAAGGAAAAGAGAGAAGAAGAGAAAAAAGAAGGTGGAGCTTTAGTTGCTTCAACCTCCAATCCTCAAAGTTACTTTCTATATGTCCATCTTTTATTTCATTTATTTGACATATGAGATGGGATTGATGATGATGAATCTTGGTTTAAGGATGTTCTAACTTTTCTTTACGGACATGTTCTTGATTTAATGTTAATCTAGTTATTTTTGTGTTGATGCATCTGGGTGTTATGATTATTTGCTATAATTGCATGCTTCAGTAATAGATATAGAGAGTGAACCTCTAACACCCCCTAGATGGAACCTATAACCATCAGCTTATAAGGCAACCAATTTCCTATACAGATATTCATGACATACATTTCGGTTCAATGCCATACATATATACATTACAAAACTCCCCAAAGCTTAACATTATCAATTAACATTAGTAAAACATCTTTACATTTACAAAGTGAAGAAAACATACAATTTCCTTTAGCCATCATATGTATAATCGTCTAAAAACACCTTCCAAAACTACTTTTTCTTTTATTTGTTGGCCTTGTTCCTTGCAGATGTTCCATGTACCTCACTCCTATGACGTGGACCTATATGGATTAACACTTGTGCTAAGCTTGAAAGCTTAGTAGGGAACCACTTAGTTTGGATGACCACTCATAGTAGTCATCTGCCAAGCATATACTTTTATGAACATCGCACAAATATTAATAGTGATGGCATACTTAATCAAATAAATAATGTAAACATGCTTCAATATTTTGTTCATATACTATAAATTCATCTTCACAAGTCAAACATTGATATTCAACACTCAATGATATAAGTTATCAATACAAATGCAAATGCTTATTCATATATCTATTATTTATGTTGTAATAGGAGCTGTGGATATCTGACGATATCAAAATTATGGATATTTGAAGGCATCAAACTATGGATACCCAAAGGTATCAAACTGTGGATACCAAAAGATATCAAACTGTATACACTGGTGGTGTCAAATTGTAATAGCTATACTGTATCCCTATAAGCATGCTTGTCTATCCATAACCAAGACAATAGAGCAGGCACTATAACATTTCCTTTAACCATTTGCAAATTTCATAATTCATATATTAAAAATCATATGATATACATTTCAAGTCATAAAATCTATATTTACATTCATACACGCAATTCATGGCTTACCACCATTAGAAGGGTATCAAAATCACAATTGTATAATCATACTATACATATATGAGTAATGAATATGCATAAAAATCATTTATGTACACATAAATTTGTTTGGAATGCATCACACTGAATCTTATATTCTAATGTTCAATCACCCAATTCACATATTGTAAGTCCTATTTCATTTATTTCTAGGTGTTCAAAAAGTTTCTTACATATTTAAAAAGGTTTATAAAAGATTCGATAAAAATTGGAAATGAAAACAAACTCAAAATAGTGAAAATTGAGCTACATGTATGTAGTTTTCAAAACACTAAAGATCATGCCATTCGGACTTCTAACACTTGAGCTACTTATCAAATATCACACATTTATCCAAAATAGGGACAACATGAGGTCACCATTTTCTATCTCAATTTCCAACGTCATAAATTTAAAATTAGATAAGATTCTCTTCTATAGATTTCTATTTTTATGTCTTAATTTTCATATTCAATTAAAATCACAAAATCTAGAGGTCTGTAGGCTGATTTATAACCCAAACAATATGACTAGTTCAATAAACCCTTGACAAAAATCCACTACATGATAATCTCTTGTCATTTTCAACCAATTCTATAAAAGATAACACTAAAATTATAATAACCGATTTCCATACCGAGGGATTAAAATATTAGATTACTAAGCCTTATAAGTTGTATGATCATAGATGTATTTGGTACATTTAAAACATGATTTCATGATTTCATTCATATGCATAATAATGTCAAACATACAAGAATTACAATTTTGAAAAGCATTGCAAAGATTGTATGTGCACTCAATTGGCATGTTCCGGAGAGTGAAAGGTTTAAAATGATTATGATATGATTTTGTATTGTTTATATCTTGAATTTTGGTTTGATGGATTACAATTAGTTATTTGGAATTAATTGTTACAATTGGGAGATTTATGAATTAATATGTACATTTAGTCTAGGAAAATCCTAAGTGGCAAGACAAGTTGATGTATGGAAAATTAGGATGACTAAGCCTATAAAATGAGTGACATTTGGCATAGAAAATTAAGTGACAAATGGTAGTAGCAACAAATGGCCTAGTATTTTGATGACATTTGGTAACTTATATATAGGACAAGTGGATTGTATGCATAGGTGACAAATGTCACTGTAAAATAGTGACACCTGGGACCTAATGAACTAAACTAATATAGAAATTGTTTTTACTATCGGCTTTCTTCTTTTTCCTTCTCACCACCGGAACACACACACACACCCTCATAACTCTGAAATTTTGCTTCAATTATGTCCATTATCACCTTAAAACTTGGTCAAATTCTTCATGGATATAGATATATTCTGCTATTGTCTTTTTGTTACTGTCGAAATCATCCTACTCCCACCTTGATTTTGGGATGATCTTGCATACAAGTAAGGCAAAGTAGACTTGATGTTTTGAGGTGGAATTTGAACTAAGCAAGTAAGTAACATTCTAATCTTTATGGCATGTTGTAATAGAAATCTTATGATGATTGAATTTGGATGGATTGCATGTAGTGTTGATGATGAAGTTATGCTAGAATATGATGGATGAATTGGATTGTTTTATGTTTTGTTTCAGTTGCATGAAAAATGTAGGTTATAGGTTGCTATATAGATTATTTAAGTTAGGATTTGAAGTATAAATGATGAGGAATTCATGCGAAAGATAAGTGTTGTTAAAGTGTCTTCGAAAGTGTGTTTGTAAAAAGTGACTGTTAATGACATAAGTGAGCAAAATTTGTAAGCCTTAGTGTAACCAATATGGAAGGTAAAGTAACCTTAAATGATATGAAATCTGGAAAATTTCAGGAGTCAGTGATGTCTCTATGCTTGTAAAATTCGTGAAGTATTGAAGGTAGTAAAGTTACACAAATTAATGATGTTGATGAAAGATTTTGGAATTTTAATTTCAACTTGTATACGTGTAGAACCAGCTGAGAAATTTCATTCTAAATTGGTATATTTGGACTTGATTAAGGCTACGAATGAGCTTAGATTTTTTCTTGGCTAATTGGTTAAGAGCTTGACAAGTTTATGTAGTTATTTGATGCCATAACCTAAAAATGGATTGTTTTGATGTATTTGAGTTCAAATATGGAAATTATGAGTTGTTGAAGGAATAAATGATTTCTTTTAATTTAAACATGACCTTAAGGACATGAGTGATGTGTATAAGGTATGTATGAATGAACATTGAAGAACATAGGGTAATTATGAATGAGAATTGGGTAAATTTATGAGTATATATTGCTAGAAAAAGTTTGGTGAATGTATAGATCTAGCTTGCTAAAATTCCAGATTTAAAGTAACAATTGTGTATACGCTATAAGAGGCTTTTTTATCATGAATATGTTAAAGAATAAATGTAAAGTATGGTTGATGAAATTGGAGTAAATCAAGCTAACTTAAAGGTACAAACTTGATTGAAAAATGGTAGTATACAAAATATAATGTTTGAATGGTCTTAGGGTGTATAAGCATAAATTGAATGTTTAAGATCCGAATATAACCTGGAAAGTCAATTGACCATGCATTGTAATATGACACATATGCAAGTGCATGATCACATATTGATTTGATTAAATAATTTAGTGATTTATGAATTATGTGTGTATTGCTTGACGATAGACATGCAAGGCGAACATCAATATCCAGACATTGCCAGTTCATCAAGGCAATAGCTTTTCTGGAGCATACTGTGAGTTAACCTAGATGTTTCTCACTATAATTAATTTATTTAATTTTAGTTATTGAATTGTTATACATGATTGTTATAATTTCATATATTGTTGGTTCAAAGAGTTTTATATTTCGAGACTGTATATGGAAGTGTTTCTAAATTGAATGTCAATTGCTAATGAAAGGAGCCTCAAGCTTAGATAACATGGACTTGGAATCCACAACAGATTCAGGTCAAAAATGAGCTCGATATCCACAACAGATACAGGGCAGTAAATTGAGTTATAAGGCACTTAGTCACAATAAATGAAAATAAGAATGGAGTTACATATGCATTTCCATATACAACTTTACATATATCATATGATTGAGATGTTATTGAATTTTTTTAAAATAATGATATGCAATGTTTGTGTATTTATTGTACTTATTGAAATACAATAAAATGTAATATGTTATTAAATATTAGATGATGTGATATAGTTGTTGGATTAGGTTATAATTTATCTTGGTGTTCTAACTTGAGTGAACACATCAATGATGGTTCACTCATTGAGTTTGCAAAGTCATCAAAATTGTAATTTTTTTTTTAGGTTTAAAGAAGTTCTAGCTACTGAGATCATATAGTAGAAGTATAGTACCTGCATTTTGGGGACAAGAACGAGTCAAAGGTCTAGTTAGCTGATATTTAATGAGTCTAGTTTAGAATATTTTCAGTTAGCATCAATGTTTCTAGTTAGCATCTCATTTCATGTTGAACATGTTATATGGAGTATTGAACTCTCAAATGTTATGTAATGTATATACATAGATTATGAATTGTAATGATACAATGTAACTTTGATTATATGGAGAATTGATCATTTGAAATGCTTGTGATATATGTTATGCCTTAAATAAGTTAATGTGATTGTTCTAATTTACCATTCTAATAGGGTATGTTCTCGAACATCCTCTGGTATTTTCGGGCATAAGCTCTATGGAAGTGGTATTTTACAAAAATAGCTCGAAAGCATCATTGCAAAAACCGTTACACATCCAAATGAATCTTTTTACACCTTCAAATATACCCAAATACATAAATTAACTAAATGGAGTCCTAAACCTCAAAATTGACAAAGTAGGTCTTTTGTTGCCTTTCCTTCCCTTCCTCTTTGGCTTTGTTTGACTTACAAACTAGAAACAACAAAAATATACCTCTTTGTCCCACTTCCAACCTTATAATTTCATTTCTTCATAAGTAAAGTAAGAAGAGAAAAATTTGAAGAGAAAAATACCTATATTTTACCTTGATTTCCACCTAAGATTGTCTTGAATTCTTACATGAAAAATGATGGGATGAAGAAGGTGAAATGGAGAAGAGAAAGAACCCCCAAAATGTCATGCATCTCCCCGCTCCATATGCCCATTCCAGAACTTTCAAGACTAACACATATGCTTTATTCCTATTGGACACACATCCTTTATAATTATTGGTCACACACGCTTTAATCCAATTGGTTCTTGTGTTAACTTTAAAAAAATTACAGATTAGTCCTTCTTCTTTCTTTACTCACCACATTGGCTTATATTCTTATCAATTAATTTCATTCTCCTTTGTCTTAATTTTCTAATGGAATAAATTTCATGCAATTTGGTTAATTATTAAGGGATTTATACCCTAAACACTATAAGTTGTTCGAAAACAAGGACAGTAGATATAACTCAACATCAAGCCAAAATTAAAAAATCTTAAAGGCACAATGAAATTTTGGTTCCTTCATGAAAGTTTTATATATATTTCTCTAGTTTAATCTCAAATTCTAACTATCCAATTTGAAGGCCTACATAACAAGATATGACCAATTACAGAGGTATATTTATGCCGAAAAGAACAAATTACCCATTTACCTAAGTCTTTTACATTAAGTACCATTATATCTCTTACTATACTTAGATGTACTTAATTCATTTGTTATGTTCACTTCTTAATACAAACTAGGCATACTATAATACTTATAGGGTATATGTTGTGGCCTTACATTTCTCTCCCCCTTAAAAAGAATTTCATCCTCAAAATTCATACCTCTGTTGAATAGCCGCGGATATTGAATTCTCGTCATCGATTTGGGTTCCTAAGTTTCTTCTTCAATGTCATGATGTTGCTAGAGTACCTTTATGAGAGGAATTTGCTTAGCCCTTAACTGTAACATCCTCTTTTCCCATGTTAAGGATTAAAACCCTAGAATATTGAACATGAGAGACATTATTAGAAATTAGGGAATTGCATTTCATACTCATGCATAATATGACACACATACATATGAATTTGATTATTGCACACATTACAATGACTGTACATGCACTCACTTGACATTTTTCAGGTATAATTGATATTTGATGTGATTATAATGTGAATTATGGATTATGTGTCTTGAAAATGTTGTTGGCATGTTTAATTAGTGATTTAGAAATTTTGGTTAAAAAATTAGGAAAATTCTAAAATTCTAGATATTTTTAGACTAGGAAAAATGCCAAATGGAAAGACAATTAATAAACAGTAATAGAATTAAGTCTCAATTAGCAGTAGAAATTATTGATAAGTGACATTAAGATTTAATAACAAGAGTTATTGAAAATTGGGAGACAATTGGATTAGAATTTGGAGACAAATGGACTAGATATTAAAGAGAGCAAATGAAAGTCATAAGGTGGTGACAAGTTCCACTTACCATGCCACACACCTCACTCTTGTATTTACCAATTGCAAGGCTAATTTCCTTTGTTTTCTTCATTTTGCCAAAATGCTCTCTCTCACTTCTTCTTTTCTTCTTCATATTTTCTTCTTTCTTCTTCTCCATCATCTTCGACACTCTCTTCTCACACACTCCATGTTGAACCTTGCTTTCTTCCGTCACTAGCTACTTCAAAGTTCTTGATATCTTTTTTTCTTGATAAAGACCCACCTAACCCTACCACCTTTGATGTTAATCTTGTGGTTCAAGGAAAGCTAGGGATTCATGGTGATCAAAGAAATTGGAGTTAGAAACAAGTAAATGTAAATCATATTATTGTTCATGATTTGTAGAATAAGATATGTATGATGATAGTTAGAGTTTACATGAACATAAAATGTTGCTTGATATATGTTGGAAAGTGGTTAATGAAATGAACACAATAATGTCTTGTTTTAGTATATTTGATGATTCATAATTCGTAAGTGGATATAGGGACGATTTTTCATATGGATTAATGGGATAAATGATGTATGAAAACGATCAAAAATGTTGATGAATATATGGATACTTTGATGTCCTCTTTTATATATAAATTGAACAATGAGTTGTAAATTGTTTTGTAGATGGTTTAAATTGGAAACAGAGGTGATCTTGATGAAGAATGAATTAGAAATGATAAACTAAGCATAAGATATGTTAGATGTAACTTGTAGGAGTTGAAGAGCTACAAAATTTTGAAGAAGTGTTCTGGAATATGTTAGATGGGGTGTTTTCACTAATTATACATCTATATTTTGAGTATATATTGATTTGTAGTTATCCAAATGGGATAATTTTTAATTGAGATTAAACCAGAGACATATAGCTACAATTTTCATACAGGAATTGAATTTTAGTTCTATTCTAAAGGGTTTTGAAATTTGGATTGAAGTTCAGTAGTGGGTGTTGTCACCATTTGAGAGTACTATTTAGTATTTTATGTATAACTTGCAGAATACTAAACCAAACTGCCTCAATTTTATGTCATTAAAAACTAACAATTGTTTAGAAGAACGCATTGCCTAAATGCCTCATTTTGTATCTCAAAATGGTCATACAAAACTGACCTGAAAATCTATCTAGAGAAAAAACTTAAAAACTGTAGGAAAAATAGAAGATTAGTTTTTATCACGATCGTGGCATGGACCACCACGATCATGGGTAGTGCTTTATCATGTAAATGTCTTAATTTATGCAATGGTTAAACTAGTTAAGGATAAGGTGCTTCCTATGATGCTTCTAGGCATGAATGAAGCTTGAATTGAACCTAGAATGATGCTTGAATGAGTGATTAAATGAGTGACATGTTATAATGTTAGAATGATAGAATATAATGTTATAATGACCTTGATGAATGATAGAATTATTAAATAAGAATATATTTGTGCAATGAGGTGTAAACCTAAGAATAAGCTAGAAATACACAAATGATAAGGTTTCAATTATTATATGATGTTGATTAAAGGAATACACCTAGAATAGTCAATTTGACCATGCATTATACATTAAAAATATACATATGTTTATAATTGCATTTGTATGTGATTGTTCAATTAATAATTTGTGTACAGTATGTGTATTGCATGAAGTTGATACACAGGATTCAACATCAGCATTCAGATGTTCCTGGATCATGATGCAAATGCTAATCTGGAGCGTACTGTGAGTGGACCTAGATGGTCTTACTTTAAATGATTGTTCTATTTAAATTTCTGTAGTGATTTATTTTGATGTGAATGCGATTTTGATAATTCTAGACTTTAACAGTCTGAGGAGCTTGATAAATGTGAACATATTGGAAGTGCTTCCTTGAATCTGAATAAGAAAGAAATAGGTGATTCTTTACTTAATTGTTGAATGTTGGATCACGATCCGATGAAAAATGTGAATGAGAAAGCAAATGTTAATGTGTTTAAATGAACATAATGATTGAATATGCATGATGCATTTCATTACATGAATGCATGAAACATAAAGGCAGTTGTGACCAGAGTCGCCAGTGAAAAGAGCTTTAAGCTCAGTTAAGTGTATCAGAGTCTTAAGCTCAATGATTAAAGAGCTCGGTGTCCACAACAGATACGAGACAATGAAAAAGAAACTCGATCACAACAAAATAATAAACAAATGTGAGTCTCATAAATACTGCATATGCATTTGATATGTATGATTTAAATGATTGAAACAAATAGTTTGAATGATTTCTGATATGGAATACGAATTAAGTGAATATGAAGTGTATGTGATTCAACATGTTGATTAGTGAGATGATGTGACTTAGTTGGTTACATGAATTGATGTGTTATGTGATATGAGTGGGCCATCGAGGATGGTCCACTTACTGAATTCGCAAAACTCACCCCAATTTGCAACATACTTTTCAACCTTAGAGGAGACACCTAGTTAAATCAACTAGAGTCTAACGACTGCTTTTAAGTAAGAGATAAAGGTCAAAATCAGTTGATGTCTGCGTACATTTTTCTGTGTTTTTGTCTTAAAGAATGTATTCTGCAAATATTGTACCTTTTATGTGAATAATTTTGTTATGTAATGATTTTATGACTGAAAGTGTTTCGAAATTTAAAAGGGCCTAAATGATTACTAAAATTCTGCAATATGTATATTGTATATGACAATTGTGATTGAAATTATTATAAATAAAATGGGCCATTAATGTTTATTGGTTTTTTGACAAATGTGTGTGATGAAAACAAATTGCAATGAGTTCTGTTTGACTGCTGTAGCAAACTACTTTCATAGAGTGTGTGTCCGAATGTCCTCAAGATGTATAGATATGTTATCGGTGGAAGTGGGGTGTTACAATTTTTGTATCAGAGCCAATATTTAATATCTTACATGGGCATTTTTCAAAATATGTGTCAAAATACATGCATTTTAGATGTGTCATAGCATATAGTGAGAACTAATCCCTGGTATGAGTCACATTTACATGAGTCAGACATGTGAGCATTTGTTAAGAGTTTAAGTTGTTAGAAGTAAAGAGAAGAATGATGATCCATTAGAATGTGAGAAAATGGAAATTTTATGGATATCTAGCAAGGACAAATAGTATATGGTTAGATATGATAGACAATGATTCAATGTATTTGCATTTGTGGATGTATTATTGAATATGATATCTATATTGTATTGTGATGGTATATCTTTGAATGTGATATGGATGTGAATACAATGTTGTGGATGGATTGAGGCAAATAGAGATACAAATAGAAATGACAAGATTGAAAGTGTATAAGCAAAGTTGAATGAAAACAAAATTTTCTATAATCTTGAGTGGTTGAACATGGATTTGGAATGGTTGTTTGATTATCGTGATAAAAGTTTATAATTCAGTATAAGAATATGTCTATAGAATTGACATTTACATTTCATAATGGTTATGTGTCTATAATTCCGAATTGATTGAGAATATACATATGGAAGATGAAATAAATGAAAATTGGAAGATGAGATAGAAATGAGGAAAGAATAAAAGGGGAATGAAGTAGACATGAATGACTTTACATAAGATGAATGATATGTAGCAAGGAGAAAGTTAGAAATGCATATAAGATAGGATTTTATGTATGAATGAGATTAAGAAAAAGATGATGAATAAAATGAGTAGAGTTTTGAGAGTTAATGCAATCAATATGGTAGTTGAATTATTATGAAATGATGTAGCATTAGAAGAGGTAAATTTTGGAAAATTGGAGTGAAATTGATGTTAGTATGTGTGTTAAATGCATGGAAGGAATAAGGAAAGAAGTGCAAGGCACAATCGTGGCTTCACTCCACAATTGTGACTTGACAAAAATAAGTTTCTGTCACGATTGTGGCCCTCACCCCACGATTGTGGCCTGGCCGGAATCTAGTTCTGCCAAGATCGTGGCTGGACCACCATGATCCTGGCCAATTCTAGAAGTTTCTGTCACGATCATGGTGGGGACACCACGATCGTGGGTACTCCCAAAAGGAGAAGTTGTCAATTAGAATTAAAGTATCCTTAGCATAAGTTATTAATTGGTAAATTGTTAGAAATGTATCTCTTGATAAGATGGGGTGATCTTGAGGATACCTACCTAAGCATAAGTGACAATAGTCATATCTGCTCTTCATCAAGTTATTGTAATAAAACATTATGATCTTGTAAGAGATGATAGAAATAGGTCTTATTGAGGTAATATGGCTGAAAAGCAATAATGACTATGGTTGATTGATAAAGAGTATATAGAGAGTATAGATGATTAAGAAGAGAAAATTTCTTTTGATAGAGAATTTCATTGAATTAGGTTAACTAGACTATATGGTTTATTTTTAAGAATGAACGATGATGGGACAAATCAGAAGTGAATATTGGAGTCCCATTTCTAACTGAGATTCAGGCATAAGAAGTTGAATATGCTACTGAGAGTGCATGCTTTCTGCTTGATGTGAAGTATCTAACTACGTGATTGGATTCTTGAATTTGAGGTAACACTATTGCAATTATGAGAAAAAGTTAGGTCCACACTATATTCTATACTGATATGTTCAGAAGATGTAAGTTAGATTTGACGGTTATGTTCAAAAATTGAGACTTGCAAATAAATTGTAATGTGTAGAGAAACTAGTATGAATGAACAGACATTACAATAAGTCAATGAGAAATTAGAGGAAATCAAATGAATGGAGAAAATCATACGAGAAAAGAAGTCAATTAGGAGACCAAAAAAAGGAGATATCATTACCCCATTTGAGGAATTAGATACTTAAGAACTTCAAGAAATAGGTGTGGGTGCTTTGAGTTAATAGTGATACCTATTTGGGGTTAACAAATGCCCGATAGTATATAGGGCATTATCAAACAAAGTGTTTCAACCTTGCTTGGATAAATTTGTGATCATGATCATAGATGATATTTCAAGTTATATAGAGACTGGGCATATGAGTAGACTCAAAAATGAAAGTGAAGGCAATGAGGAAGTGAGAAACTTTGAGGAATAGGTGAAATTTGGAGTTTTCTAGAATTAGCTAGATATTGGATATTATTAGAGATTGTCGAAGGGTTTCTATTAGCCTTAGTCCTTTGACAAGCCTTATGAGGAAAAATGTGTCATTCAGATGGACTAATGAATGTAAAAATAACTTTGAGAAAGTAAAACACTGACTAATGAAGTATTAAAGAATTAAAGAATGATTGAAAGATGTTATCAAATGATTATAATATAATTGAATGTTTATGTGATTGTGCCATTAATAATGTAGGTGCAATATGTGTATTGGATAATGTTGATATTCAGGATAGAATGTCAGCATCTAGTCGTTTCCAGATCATGGAAGCTAATGCTAATCTGGAGCATACTGATAGTCGACTTAGATGGTCTCGCTTTCATTGTTTGTTTTATTTTAAATTTCTGTACTGAATTATTACTGAATGTGACTATGATTGATACAATTCTGGACATTAACAGTCCGAGGAGTTTGATAAATGTGAGAACATAAGAAGTGCTCATTGTATGTGAATTGGACAGAAATAAGTGATTTTCAACATTATTATTGAATGTCGGACATCGATCTAATGAATTATGTGAATGTGAATATGGAAAATTGAGCCTAGTGATTGTTTAATAATATATGAATATAGTGCATTTCATTACATGAATGCATGGAAGATAATAACAATTGTAACCAGAGTAGCCACCAGAAAAGAGCTTAAAGCTCAGACATCCATTATAAGAGCCCATGGCTTGATTTGTATGATAGAGCCCGATATCCACAATGGATACGGGATAGTTATAGGCACTCGGTCAAAACAACAACAGTTAAAAGTGAATCTCATGAGAATTACATATGCATTTGCTATGCATAATTTGAATGATGGAAATAAATAGTTTGAATGGTTTCTGAATGTGAAATATGAATTAAGTGAATATGAAGTGTATGTGATTTAACATTTTAATTGGTAAAATGATGTGAATTATATGATAACAATAATTGATGTTTTATGTGATTAAGTGAGCCATCGAGAATGATCCACTCACTGAGTTTGTAAAACTTAACCAAATATTGCAACTATTTTTCAGGCTCAGGGAGGTCTCCAGTTAGACAAATTAGAGTCTAACCATTACACTCAGATAAAAGACAGAGGTCGGGATTAATTAGTGTCTGCATTTGTACTTCATTACTTTGTATTAAATTATGTATTCACTAGTACTATTCAATATGTATATGAATAATTTTGTAATGACATTATAACTAAAAATGTTTTGTATCTATAATGAGCCTAAGTCTTATTGAAATTTTAATGAGATTTATATTGTTTGTATTACTGTAAAAATGAAAATGTTTATGAATAAAATGGGTTTTTTGGTTATTAGTTTTTCAAAATATGTGTGTGATGCATGAAAGTTTTTGCAATGAGTACGATTGACTGACCATTTTAGTGCATCACTCTTGTAGATTATTTTCTCGAATACTGACGGAATAGTCAGTAATATGCCCTATAGGAGTTGGCGTGCTACATCTCATGCTTACGATTTGTGAGATCCACTGCTTAATAAAATCAAGGAGTATAGCATGTGCTAGTATGTTTGGATTAATAATGTCCTGCCTTATTAATATTATGGTTAGGGATTATTCAGATACTAACATAATTGCATACGAGAGGAATCTCATTATCATGATCTCCTTCGTGCTATGTTTATATCATGGACTTCATTAATTTGATTTAAGATCAATATCAATTCATAAATAAACGAATATCAAATTAATGAAAAGTGCGTTTTACTTTGTTAATCAAAACAAATTCAGTGTATAAGTGCTAAAGGCACTACAAGAATACAACGCATTCTACGACATTTTTAAAATGTTATAGAATGTCGAAAATCGTAGCTGAATCTAATTTGCGACATTCTAAAAAAGTCATAAAAGACGTTGCGGATTGTGGTATAGGTAAAAGGTTTTAGCGACATTTTACGTAAAACATCGCGGAATATGTCAACATTCGGCGACGTTTATAAAAACGTCACTAAAACGTTGGCCTTTCCACGACATTATAAGAAAAAGTCATAGAATCATTAATATTTCGTGACGTTTCAGCAAATGTCGCAGAATCATTAATATTCCACGACGTTTCAGCAAGCGTCATAGAAAGGCAGATTCTGTGACATATTCTATAACGTCGAGGAAAGCTACATTCCTTGACGTTTTAGAAAACGTCGTTGAATCTTTCATATCCCACGTCGTTGTGGAAAACGTCACGGAATGCCACATTTGGCGACGTTTTTCGAACGTTGCAAAATGTTGGTTTCTACGACATTTTAGAAAAATTTCGTAGAATGTTGGCGAATCTGCAACGTTTTAAAACATCGCGGAATATGTTTGGAGAACATTTTCTTATATTTTTATTTTTATATGTTAATTTAATAATTTTCCAATTTTAATATTATTTTTAAATCTTATATATTTAATAATTATTCAATATTATTTAATATTGAA
>JAOSBN010000008.1:34186657-34200677 GCA_027563595.1 Erythroxylum suave | reverse complement strand
CCCCCGGTGTGCCTTGTTGTTTTGCAGGTATTTCAGTGCTCAAGTCAACCAATCCAATGGATCCAAGTAATATCGCCCAGCCTCACCAAAATCAGACAGAACCAACTGGTATAGAAAATTTTTTGGCCTATGATAAGCTTCCTTTTGAGTCATTATATCAATAGAGGAAGCGATTTTTGTAGAAGTGTACCTGCTACTTATAGGATGATCTGATCCTATATCGGACATATGCTAATGGAATAATAAGAACGCGTGTTACAAAGGTGGAGATATTGGACATATTAATGTAGCGTCACGAAGCACTGTTTAATGGACATTATGGTGTGAACAAGATAACAGCTCAAGTACTTGAATGTGGATTCTATTGGTCATATCTATTTAAAAATGCTCAAGTATTCATATCATAATGTGATAGGTGTCAAAGAGTGAGAAACATCTCAAAAAGAGATGAGATGCCCTTATCCAACATCTTGGAAGTAGAAGTCGAAGTCTCTCATATGTGGGGACTCGACTTTATAATTCCTTTCCCATCTTCCATAGGGAACATATACATTTTGGTAGGTGTCGAATATGTATCAAAATGGACTGAAGCTGTGACAACTTTAACAAATGATGGAAAATTTATTCAAAAATTCATTAAATGGTTATTTAACCAATTTAGAGTGCCAAGGACAATTATAAGTGATGCATGAGAACATTTTTGTAATAAATCTTTTGATGCTCTCCTTAAAAGATACAAAGTCTACCATCGTGTTGCCACCCCATATCACTTACAAACAAGTGGGCAAATGGAGGTTGTCAATTGTAAGCTTTAACAAATATTGGGGAAGATGGTGAATGGTTTAAGAAAGGAGTAGGTGTTAAAGCTAGATGACAGCTTATAGGCTTATCGAGCCACCTTTAAAACTCTAATGGAATCAGTCCATTCAGAATGGCGTATGGTAAAGCTTGTCATTTTCCTATAGACCTCAAGTACAAAACATACTGCACAATGAAAGCTTTAATTTTTTATGGAAGCAAGAAGGTGAGTGAAAACTCTTGCAAATGAATGAACTCAAGGAGTTTTTCTTCAATGCATATGAAAATGCTAAACTCTACAAAGAGAAGGTGAAGAGATGAGATGGCATGATTCTCAAAAAAAGAGTTCAAGGAGGGAGATGTGGTGTTGTTATAAAATTCAAGATTGAAACTATTTTTGGGAAAGCTTAAATCAAGATGGAGTGGACCTTTTACAGTAACTCATGTATTCACCACCTCAATTTGATCGAATTATTTTAATACTTCTACCTAGCTATTTCTCTACTTTATTTCTGAGTTCTTTGAACTTTTTAAAGGCCTCAGATTTGTATCTTCTCATATAGAAATACCCGTATCAAAAATAATTATCGATGAAGGTAATTAAGTGTATGAAACCACCTAGGTAATTAAGTATATGAAACCACCTTTGGCATGCATGGACATCGGACCACATACATATGAATGTATTAAGTCCAATAGCCTGGTAGTTTGTTCACTCTTTCCCTTAAAGGGTAACTTTCTCATCTTGCCTAATAAGCAAGATTCACATGTGTCATATGATTCATAATAAAATCTACCATACTTATATAGTTTATTCATGCATCTCTCACTTATATAGATAAGGCGATAATGCTATAAGTAAGATGATTTTACATTATATCATATTTTCTTTTATTGTCATTGATATTTAAAACTAGATTGGACATATTTGATATGGATATTCCATCGCATGATGTAACCATAGCATAAAAATTCCATTCAAACTAATAGAAAAACCATTGTTACAAAATTTTAAATGGAAACTAGCTTTATTAAGACTAAAAACTGAAATAATATTCTTAGTCAATACAAGTACATAAAAACAATCATCCAATTATATTACAAGCACACTAGGAAGTGTGAATACATAAGTTCCTACTGCTAATTCAGCAACTCTTGCTTTATTACCCATGTGCAGGTCTGACTGTCCTTTGTTGAGTTGTCTACTATTCCTAGGTTATTGAGCCGAAGTTTATTATATAAATTGACGACATTTTCATGACCTTTACTACACTTTTTGGCTCCTATTTCTAGATTTTATGCTTAATTTGACTCTTGAGTGTTTGCCTTTATTTTATGCAGTTTAAGAGTAAAATTTCTCACAAATCAATATTAATTACACTAATTAATTTTCTGAGAACAATTGATACTGCAAACTACCATTTGTTCATTTTAGGAGACTTAAGGAGAAGAGAATCAAGAAGAACATGTAGAGTCAAAGAAAGAGCTAAATTCAAGTCAATAAGTGAAGAGGTGCAACAGGAAGTTCGCCATGGCGAAAAGGATGTGTCACTGTAGCGAAGAATGAAGAATTCCAAGCAAAATTATCGGGAAAAGTTAGTCGCGGTGAAGATTTATTCTGTCACTACGAAGAAAGGGCCAACGATGCAGCTAAAACTTTTGGGAAAAGTTCGTCGCGGCGAACTTGTCTGTCACCGAAGCAAACCTTCGAATACCTGAACCATTTTCAAAATTTTACCCACTGTGCAACCCGATTCCTAACCCATTTCTTTTAAAAACCTACCATTTTAGGTTAAAGAGTAGTCGGTACAATAAGAAGAAAAACATTCTCACTCTCTCTAAAACCTTCAAACACTACCATCTTCCACTCTCCTCCACTTCACCGCCAACTTATCCACCAACAGCTGCAACTATCAATACTTCCAATGGGTTCCCGGTTGTGAATTTTCCTACAGTAATGCTTGGCTAGGCACCTCTTTCCTCTTGAAAATGTAGCAACGGCAAGAGTTCAATGGGCTTCAAAGGGGAGTAGTTCATTCCATGTTTAGCTACATTATTATGGACTCCTAGGTTTAGGATTTGTAATTTGTAGTTGAATATTCTTGATTAGAGTTTAATCAAGTATTGGACATTTAATGTGTTATTGGGATTTGTTGATGTAGAACTTGGAGCTTGAATATATGAGGTCTCATATATGTCTGTTAGTGATTTGGTTAATTCTTTTTTATTTGCCTAGTTATGTTTGATATTGAGATGATTCTAGATCCCAAAATGACTTATTGCATTAGCTTATCCATTGCACACACTAAAGGCATTAACAAGGTTTTAATAAATGGAGTTCATTGATTGAAACCTTGGACTTAAAGAGTTCTTTAAGGTTTACCATTTAAAACTTAGTGATTCACTCCCATAAAAATTCCTTTTGAACTATGATAGCCAAAGCTCGTTTTCAAGAGGATACTATCATCAATTGAACATTGTTTTCATTTTATCACTTTTCTATTCCCAAAATCCAAAAACACTTTTCATTACATTTTCTTACAATTCGCTTATTTTTGTCCAAATTTCCAAAGATCTAAAACCCCCTTTTCCTAACTAATTTTGTTTGCGTATCATGACATATAGGCTAGCTTAGTTCCATTCGTCAAGTTCCGATTAAATGAAACTACCCAAGGTTGCATTCTATATTACAATCTTTGGAATTAAAAAATATTTTTGATTTGGCCTCCAAGGGAAAGAACAAAAGGGTTCGAATCACTAAGGCCCTGCATATTAGTACATATGTGTGAGCTACAACTAGTATTTAATAACCATATGGTGTTAATATAAATAACAAACATACCTAACGTAGCTGGAGCATCTGATGGCTTCTTCCACTTCAGTGACTCTAGATAGGAATTACAGTTCCTCTTCTAATGGCAATCCTTGCCATAGTGGAAACATGTTCCCTTAGGGATAGTCTCCTTAGCTTTCTTCTTAGCCACACGTCCCTTAGGCCTTGCGGACTTCATTTTCTTTTGCTTCTTCCTCCTTGAACCAAAAGAGTCCACCAGCATCACAACCTTATTTTCTTTGTAGACAGATGACTCAATTGTTTTGAGATTTAAAATTTATAAACCCTCAAATACTGCAAGTGCATAGGTAGCAACTATTGTATAAAAGGTGTCAATCCCACGAGGAGGGTACTAGCCTAATCCTAATTCATCAAGGCTCAAAGAAAAGAATAAAAAGAAATAAAAAATACAAAAGTGAACATGGAAATTAAATACAAGAAATTGATTCAAGAATTCTAAAGCAAAAATTTCAACAAAAACAAAATTAAACTGGGCAGACACATAACTTAAAATGAAAATCTGTCAAGATAGATATTCAAGTTATGAAAGAGTGTATTTTACCTATTATTGATTACTCTCTATCAAGTTATAACCATTAAACACTAAATTTTAAACCCTATTCGAATTATGGAACTTGCAATCTCTCAATTTGAAAATTACCCATAATTCTAATTAGTTATAAAGCTCTCTAATAAACAATTAGGCCTTACATGGGATCGCTCTCTATGAAATTACTAACTAGATTAATTAAGCAGTTGATTAGATCACCTAACTCTCATTAATCAGATCTAATCATTTTTATCTGGCTCACCCTCTCGATTTGTTACTAAAACATGCAAATGCATTAATCAATCACAACACCTAAACCAATAAACACAAAAAATAACTAAATCAATATTAACTCAAAGTAAAATCCCAAAGGAGAGTTCAGAACATTATCAACAACCCAAAATCCAATTCCAGACAATATATCTCAACTTTATACATTTAAATGAAAAAGGAAATGAAAAGAAAATGGAACTTAGGTTGGACAAATCAGGAAGGCAGTGGTGTCAGGGTATCATCTAATTCGGGGAGTAGCGGGGTCAGAATCCACTTCTTTTTCCTCCTTCTCTCTCTTTTTCTTCTCTCTCTTCTTTTTCTCTCTCTTTAGGTTCCAAGAGTGGGTGAATGTAAAGCTCCATTTTTCCTTCCTGCAGTCATTATTTAAATTGACTTTTGTGTTTTAGGTAACCCTAGGGCTTTTTTGAGTCTGAAAGGTCCAAAAAGTCCCTCAAAATATGAAATTCATAAGTGTCTACAAGTAGGTCATGATCGTGACTTGCAGGGCCATGATCGTGATTTGAGTCTTTTATTGTGGGCCATTCTTGGATGCAAGCCACGATCATGGCTCACATCTGAGCCTTTTGTCACGATCATGGCATGGGCCATTCCTGGAGCTTCTGTTTTCGGCCCGAATGTCTTTCGAAACTCCTTTGTTCTTTGATATTAACCTCGAAACCAAACACATCATGGTACCTCAAAAACATAGTATTTAAGTTCAAAAGCTTGTACTAACCCTTAAAACACAAATAATTAACAAGCTAACACAATTCTAACGTAAACATATACTAAATCTTGAATTAACTAGTAAACACATATCAAACTATGCCTTTAGACTCGATTCAGTTTACACTTATCAAATGCTATGAAAGGTTACACCCTAAAATAAGAAAAATAACATAGATCTCTCTATTGAACACCTAGTCCCTTTATTATCTAATTCGTGATCCAGAATCGCTTATGGTGTCAATAAGTGAATTTAAATCAAATTTAGTTGTTTGAATAACTAAATCATGCATTATCATCAAACAAAAGTAATTAAAAAATATATTTCATAAATTAAAATGAATTCACCCTGAAAAAATAAAATTTTGGTGTCTTCCTATCTAAATATTGAAAAGAATTTAGTTATGAATCATAGTTAAAACAATTAAAGTAATAGATCAAAGAAAAGAAGAAACTATAGAGAAATAGATCTATTTAAAAATCTTAATTTTGACAATTGCTTGATTCATTGAGATGATGTTGGGATCTTCTTTCTTAATGAAAATAGCCCAAGAATTGGCCTTCAAAGGATTCTTAGACCTCTTGACAGCCTTTTGACAACTAACCCTAACCTTTAGGGAGAAAAAGATGTGCTTAAAGTATAAAGTCCTCAAGTGTCTTCCAAAAGTTAGGGTTTCTATAGGTTGTATACATCTTCATGACCTTAGACATAATCTGGACTATAAGGTCATTTCTAATGTTTTATAGGCCTGAGACAAAGTAAAAAGAAAGGGCCTAATAAACAACAATATGCAGGTTTGTATTGTTTAAAGTAAACATGAGATTCAATTCGTTTACAAGACCTTTTTCAATTAAAATGTTCCTTACTTCATTTTCAAGATAATTCCAATTTCTACGATTATAAACATTGGATAGAAGGATTGGTTGCTCATCTTCCCTTAAATTTTCTAAATTTGATGCATTTGATATGTGATCGTGATTATTCGAATTACTTACATTCTCATGAACATGAATCTGATCACTTAAATTTCATTAGGTTATTCAAAACTATCTCCATTAATTCCTCATCATTCTTACTAGAGGAGTCCACTCTCAAATTTATCGATAACTCCTTTTTAGGATTTTATTAACTATTTTTAATCTTTTTGCACTTCTAAACAAATGCTTTTTAGACAACATTATACAAAATAATTATAACACAATTGAATTAGAAAAAGAATAAAAACACATATATGGAACTAACAATAGTAGGTAAGCTCAACAGAAGAGCAATAGCTCGACCATTTATCACAAAGATATATCAGAGGTATTATATAGCTATGATAAAATAAAATAAAGAGTCATATTTGATATCCTATATTGAAAATAAAAAACAAAGAGAAAACTTTTATGATAAAATTTATCATATTCTTATTTTATTTTCAATTTTCAAGTAATTTTAAAATATCTAAGACTAATAGTGATCTACTTTTCACCATAGAGAATAGTGATTAGCAACAATATCCATATTATAGAAACATTGAAACTAAACTTTATCAATAATCTACAAAATTAAATTTATACAAACAAGATCAACCAAATCCATAAATAAAAATGTCAATTATGACTTAATAAATGAAAAAGAGATAAATTTAAATTAAATAAGGAAATAATAGATACAAACAATCAAGTATGATATTTGAGAAATGAAAGAGAGATAAATTACATTAATAAACTACAATTTGAATTGAAATTATACCTAGAATTGACATATTTCACTTTATCCAGATAAACTGCATATCATCTATAATTAAATTGACATATTTCAATTTATTATAATAAACTACAATTGAAATAGGAAATGAATGTGTGAAATTATACCTAAATTTAATGTGAGTTTTAATTCAAAACTAGAAATTTTATCTAGATTTAAATGGCTATCAAACTCACAATCAAATTTAAATTTTTTAGGTGGTCTCAAGATTAAAAGAGCTACTGAGAAAATATAAAATTTAAAGTGAAAAATATGACAAATGAGAATTGAGAGAACAAATGAGATGTGTTTCTCACCTAAAAGGAAATGGTGTAAATGGAGATAAGGTCAATGCGAAATTCTTGAATTCAACCCCTTTTCTTAATTTCAATTAGAAAAAAGTGAATCTTGATATTTAGCATGACAATTTCATTTCAAAATGCTCGCTTCCATTGTTGTTTTACCTTTCAAAAATTTTTTTTTACATGTATGGTGATAGACCAAGCTATCTTTTTTACTAAATCTTTTTACTTAAGTAAATTCCGTTAAAATTTTAAAAAATTGACAACTCTTTCTATACCTACTTCTTAACTCAAGTGAAACTCTTATGTAATGGCCCTAAGCAAGGGCCCATCTTTCCCTTGCTCAATACCGGCCCTGTTGAGCTATAACCATGGTCCTCCCATTTTTCTTTAGGTGAAACACGTAGTCTTTGGCACGCTTGCATTTATACCATAAATCCTCTTATTTCTCTTATGATTAGCATATGATCTCTAAAAGACTGTGACTCGTGCCATGTTTTCTTAAAATTTCTTTTAACACCATATGATCTCTCTTAAGTTATGTCCCTTCCTACACTTAATCCACATAGGACACAAGTTGGCATACTTGCATAGGTTCGAATGTGTTCCTCTAAGAATTGTCATTTTCTTCATATTTTTATTTAAAATAGCCTACCATATTGAATAATCTTATCACAAGGTTAGTTTATCACAATCACCTAAAAATAAAAAATTAAGTAAAATAAGATAATTTAACATTAAGATTAAGTAAAATACTTAAGAAAATATAAGTTACGCACATAAGTTAATTACACCTTAAAAATTTTATGTGACCAAAGAGAATTAATGAACAAACAGGCGTTGATTCTTTTGCAATTGAGTATAAGAATGAATAAAGCTTTTTCACTTTTCAATTCGCTTTTTAATATTGTGAGGTTCTATTTTGGTGTAGAGAAGTTTTTTATTTTTGAATTTTGAACTTTTTGGACTTGATTGAACTTCAAGTCATTCAATATTCAATCGGAGTTCAAATCGTTCAAGCTTATTGAAACGTGATCAATGTTTGAATAACCTAAAATTTGATTGAATTTGAAATCAGGTCAAATAATTAGAACCAAAGCCCCAGAAAACGAGCCGAACTGAACCGCTGGCTGCTTGTTGTCGACTTGTCTAATACTAGATTTCATATTAAACACCTCTTCTTGTTCCAAAATTTAGTCTTTCTTAGATTGGTTTCTTATTAATGACTTAATTAACATGTGCCATGGAGTAATAAATAAACGTGTAGACTTATATTCATATTTAAAGTCCACAAACGGAATTGTAACAAAGATAAATGCAAACCCTTTAGGTTGGAGCAGCCCATAATTATATGTCTAGACAATCACTGCTCACTATTAACTAAACTTAAAGAAACTGTAAGAAAACAAAATGAGTAGCTGTCATTCTTCCGGCATATGCATCCATTTCGCCATATGGATTTGGTCCAGTTTCACTAAAATTTCTTCTTTGAATGTTTCTAAAATATCCCATTGGTCATTGCTTTTGATACATAACGTTGTGGGGTTGTCAGATTGGCCATCTTTTGCCCAGTGTATTCTGCACGTTCTTGACGCTGAAGCCTGCATTCCATTCATTATATGTCTTATTCAGGGTTCTCCTTTCAGATTCTTGTCGCTTTTCTTTGTCAGTTTTTCTTAATTTCTATGTCTGTCTTGTAGTTAGATTATCTAACGTGTTCCCCCAGTTTCTTACATTTAGTTTTGTTCCTTCTTGTGTGAGTTTACTTAGATCTACCTCTTTGTTAACAAGTTAAGCCATATCCTGTAGTTTCAGTGTAGTTTTGAACGACACATTATTTATGGATATTTCATGGTTATTTGTATTACAATTAATGTATCGGCGATAATATATGTTATTTACATAAACATCAAAAGTTGGAAATGATTTAAGTTTGTTGAAAATAGTATTGTTCATAAGTATGTATATTATGAAATATCCCTCGAAGAGGTATTAATCATTTCTATTGATAATTGAATTTAAGTTAGCAACTTTTTTAGGCTAGATTATATTGGATTGCATCTATTTTATTTTAATCTTTAGTTTTTAAAAACTATCATTTACTTGAGGATATATATTTGTATCATTTGTATCCCTTAATATCATTTTTCATTAGGAAAACTTAAAGGGTAATAGGGAAATAATGTCATATTAATTGTGTAATTGTTATATTAATATGTGTAATTGTTATATAAGAAAAGGAAACTTTGTTCAACAAAGTTCTCTAGCTCTTATCAATTCTGAGGATGGTTTCAAAGTCAAAACAAGAAGGAAATCGAAGAGAAAGAACCATGTATCTGTTAGTTTATGCCTTTACAGCCAACCAATTGGATACAAATTAATGTATGATATTATTTTGAATTACTGAAAAGGCTTTATTTATCTTTATGTATTAATTAAATTCATATTTTATGTTTTAATACTAAAGATAAAATCCTTCGAATAATTACTGTGGAATTGAAATTATGATGAGATCATAATTATGAGATCTTCAATTTACACTTATGTATTATTCCTAAATGTTCCTAGTTAAAGTCTCATCAAGACGGGATATTGTTGAAACGGTAAAATTAACATGCATTATGTTTATTTCTTGTGAAGAAAGTAATTGATCTCATAAATTAAAGTATATAAATAATTAAAGTAACGTGTATTGTTCTTGATTAGTAATAATTTATGGAATTCTCATGCTAGATTGAACTGACATTTGCAAAGGTGTTTCTAAATTTCAATTATAAATCAATTACTAACTATCAAGAATGAACATAACTGGATGATAATAGTATAATTGTATCCATTCTTTGTCCAATTAGAATATTGAATGACGAAATGATTAAATTATACTTCATAGCCATGCATGGACAGGTTAAGTCAATCACTTTGACATCCTGATATTTGGTTAATCATGACATGTTGCTAGACATCAATCAGGATTTATGATTATGAATTATTTAATTGGAGAATTAAAGATAAATTAAAAGAAGTTTTAAGTTATCTAATTCTAATTTTGAATTAGAATTATAATTTATAATCATTGCCAATTTATTAGGAACCAATGGGTCACACATCAAAGAGCAATTTATGAAAGAAAAACCAATTTAATTAAGTTGGACTTAATTATAAAGTTTGAGAAATTTTGGAGATCAATTATGAGATATTTGATTTTATTAAAATTAATTTAATTAGAATTAGAATTTGATTTTAATTATAATCAAAGAAATTTAGTTTTAATTAAAGAGCTTTATGATTTTTCTATTTAAAGGGAAGAGCTTTTTAGAAGCTAGCACCTTTTTTCCTCTAACTCTCAAATCAATTTAGAATTGTTTTGTGGATACCATTAGAGGCTGCACATCTGAATAGCTTGTGATTGGTCAATTGGATAAAAGTTTTCAAATATTTTTCAACAGGAAAGCAAACAAGGTACAATTTCTAAATCATTCATGTTTTGTTCAAGTTTATTCAATTATTGGGATCTGCTCAGAATCCGGAAAAAATTTTGTTTTCCACTGTGCCTGTGATTCAATCACGGTTAGATTCCAATAGTATCATCCTTATCTTTACTTCACTCTTGGTTATGAAAATTCTATGTTGGGGGATAAGGAGGCTAAGTAGTCCCAAGAAGTAACAACTTCTAAGTAATCATCTAAGCAAAGTAATTCCTTTTTTTGTGTTTTAGAAACTAAAATAAAAGAAGATAGGATTAATAAGTTCAAAATATTCAAGCATGCATAGCTTGTTATTACAAATCTCTGCTCTTATCATAATGGCAGAATTGTTGTCTCCTTTAATCCTAATAGAATTAAAGTTGCAGCTTAATCATAACTAATTAGGTGCATTATTTGGACTTGAACTATTGTAAAAAAGAACTCACTTTCATGTTTCATTTGTTTATGCTTCTAATTTTGTATTTTAGAGAACTTCATTATGGAGCAAACTATTGGAAATTTCCTCTACTACAAATGGTCCTCAAATGGTGTTTGTAGAATTTAATTGCATATTATATCATTTTACAAGTTAACAAAATGCTTCAATAAGGAGTCATTCAGAAGATTTCTACAATTGCACAACTAATATAGGTATCATTGACCTTAAAATGCAAGAATAGTTCTTAAAATGGTAGTAATAAGCAAAAAAGGAGATGGGTTTTTAGGAACAAATTTGTAATAAAGCCATGGTAAATAGTCACTAGTTGAATAGCTTTCCAAAAAGCTTAGCTTCATTTTGAAATCCCTTTATTTTCTTACCACTCTTTTATAGTCACCAGTGGTTTGAAGTTGAGACAAAGTAGACACACCCCTTTCAAGTTTAATAACTTCTTAATAAAAAATCTTGGGTTTGAGAAAGCTATATCTAAGGTTCTAAATCACCACTTTAAAGGGCATTAATCTTTTATTTGTATGAGGAAGTTGCAAAGGATCAAGGAGGAGCTTAAAGTTTTGAAATAGGATAAATACAAAAATACTCAAATAGGCATTCTATTAGCCATGGATAAGCATGTTAAGTGACAATATGTGCTCTATCAAGATCCTCTGAATCCTTTGAGACAACTAAAGGAAAAGAGGGCTTACCTAATTATATGTAAGTTATTGAGGTGAATTGTTTTATCCTTAACCAGAGGTCAAGGATTCAATGGCTTTAGCATTGGAATATGAGTTCTTCCTTTTTTTTCATAAATACATTCTTACAAGATGGAATTTGAATAAAGTTTCTTCCCCTCAAAGAGATGATGAATTTGTGATTTCCTCTTAGTTTAAATTAATAGAGGAGACCTTTGCTTATTTTAATAGTTCCCTATGATTCTTATTGAGTTGCACTTCCTTAATTCAGTTACTGCAATCATTTATCACTAATAGAATTCCATCAACTAGTGTAGATCTACTGATTAGGACTATTAAAAAACTAAAATAGAGAAAACTCTTTTTTCTCTCTCTAAGGCCCCAAAATTTGATGCCCTTAATGCATTATTTTTCATAAATCATGGCATTTGTTGAGACAATTGGTAATTCGAGCTATCTTGGAATTTTTCAGCAGAGAGAGTTTGTTGAAAGTAATCAACAAAACTTTTACCTATTCCATGCTAAATATTTCTAACCCAAGCTCTTTAAAGGATTTCATTCCTATTTATTATATTTATACTATCTAAAAGATTATAACAAAAATTATAGTCTTAAGGATCAAAGGAGTGCTTCAATCTTTGATCAATCAAACTAAAAGTGCATTTATGACCTGTAGGTAGATTAGTGATAAGATGCCTTTGGTCGAGGAGCTCTTTAAAAAATACAAAAAGAAGCACTCCTTTAAGAGTAATGCTATTAAGATTTTAGCAAGGCATTTGACTCTATTGATTGGAGATCCATCATTAACACTTAATAGGATTTTTATTTTCCCTCATAGATTCATCTATTAGATTACTCAATATATTACCATTGTCTCATATATTGCATTGGTTAATAATCAGCCTAATAGGTTCTTCAATGGAACTAAAGATATAAAACAAGGAGATCCCTTATCTCCTTGTTTATTCATCCTTATTATAAAAGTTTTATCAAGGCATACTAGTCAAGTGATAAGTTAGGAGAAGAGCTTTAAATAACACTTTAATTCTAAGCATCTTAAAATTTAAAGTCTTTCTTATATCATTGAACTCTTGCTTCTATCTAGTGCATATCTTGGCTCCATTACTGCCTTAATGAATGCCTTAAGGTATCTTAAGAAGTTATCTAAACTAGACATGAACAAAGAAAAAAGCTAATGTTTTTATTTCTTCTACTAATGTGCAATATTCTCCCTAGATCACTAATCTAGCAGGGCTTCAACAAAAGCAATTGTCATTCACTTACATAGGGTTCCTAGATGTCATAAGAGCCCTTCATATAGAGATATCTTGCCCCAAATGGAAAAAATCCAGAAGAGGATCACAATTAGTGTAACAGGAGTGTTTCTTTTATTAATAGGGCACAATTAATCAATTTTATTCTAAATTCTACATATACACATTAGTCATCACATATTGTGTTTCCTATTAGATTGTTGAAAACAATTAAGAGGATGTTTAGGAGCTTTCTGTGGCCTGGTCACATAATTGGAGGTTATAAAGCTAAGGTGAAATAAGATATCATGTGTTTGCCTGAAAAAGAGGGAGGTCTACAGAGAGGAGAACTTATAAAGTATTTTGGTGGATAAGGTATCTCTTTGCCTCAAATGGGTGCATTTCCATTATTTAAAGAATTATAGCTTATGGTTAACTCTCCGAAATTTCGTACTTCTTAGACTATGCTCAATGTTCTCAAACTTAGGAAGCAAATGAGATCACTAAGTAAAAGAATCTTAAATAATGTAGCTACTATTAATTTCTAGCAAGATAATTAGAGTTTATTTTAGTCCTCTTATTAATAATGCATAGTTTTCAACTTTGAGGATCTTGTTACCTAAACTGGCAACTATTAGAGAAGTTTTACATAAAAACATTTACAATCTTAGTTAGGTCTATAAGGATTATTTGCTTAAGATTTCTCCAACCTTTTATTCCTTTTTAATTAATAAATATATATCCATTTGGCTATGACACTCTTCAAGGTCCTTCATTATCAAAAATTTTTGGGACTTTCAAGGATCAATATCCCCAAAGTTTCTTGGTATAAACTTGTTTAGTATAAGTAAGCTTCTCTGAGAATTTCATTCATTTTGTGACTACCAATTAAAGGGAAACTTTCTACTAAAGTTAGGTTCATGACTTAACTATTATTTCTCCCATTAGACCATTTTGT
>JAOSBN010000008.1:34152219-34172642 GCA_027563595.1 Erythroxylum suave | reverse complement strand
TGCTATACTCTAACTTAATCTTAATTCTTCCATTTAATACTTAATTTTTTTCCATCAATCCATGAAATAAATCCTCCTAAACTTGACGTAACAATTAAACACCAATTAAAAAAATGATTTATCCAACAAGATTACAAAATTCATTCAATTCATGCATACTAACTTATTGAAAAAGAATTTGGGGTCCAACATAATGGATTGATCAACCAATTGAATTAACATTGATGTTGGCTTAACCTTACCTAGGCCTAATTTCTTGAATATTGATAAAGGCAAAAGGTTAATACTTGTACCTAAATCACAAAAGAACTTTGTGAATTCAAACTCACCAACCACATAGGATTTTGTGAAATTCCCTAGATCCTTCAATTTAGATGGCATCTGACTCTGGTGACTATAGAACTACATGTGCCAGTTAGAGCTACCGTCTGATTATCTTTCCAATTACACTTTTTTAGTAATATGTCCTTCGAAATTTTTGCTTATTTAGGCATGTGTTACAAAGCCTCTACAAATGAGATATTTATTTGTAGCGTCTTTAATTTCTCAACAAAATTTTCAAGTTGCGCATCTAGCTTCTTCTTTTGTAATCATTGAGAAAAAGGGATCTTGGGTTGATATAGTGGAGGGGTGACATAAGGAGGGTATTTGCTCATATTCACTTCTTTCTCCTTTTCTTGATTTTCTCAACAAGATGGACGAGCTCCTCTATTGTCTTTATTGGTGGTTCAAATTCCTTTCCACTTTGAAGTGTAATCGCCTTTAGTTGCTCCCTTGGTTTTGTTCCCAAAGTGCTAGGAAGACTTCCCACTTTCCACGTAAAGAAAACATTTGACAATTGGTTTACTTGGACCTCTAGATTGTGGATTAAAGAGGAATGGTTCTTTGTTACTTGTTCAAATTTTCCTTTTAGCGTCTTTTATGCATCGTCTAGAGCTCCCAGTTTATCTAAAATCCTATCCAATTTGAATTCCATTTAGCTTGGTTTATCTTATTGGAAGTTTTGTTTTCCTTAAGGTTTGAACTATCCTTTAACATTGTTCATCCATGAGAAGTTAGGGTGACTCTTGCACCTAAGGTTGTAAGGGTTAAAATAAGGATCGTTTCCCCTCCTTGTTCGTATTGATCTCCCACATAATTCACTTACTCTGGATTCCTTTCCTTCATCAAGAAACATTCCATCGTGCCATGGTCCATTTGTCCATAGAGTTTACACTTTAACTGCATGACTTTTACCAAAGCTGAGGACGATGCATTCATGTTTTTGAGCTGTCGAGTTAAGTAGCCAATTTTAGCTTGCATCTCCGTCATTTAATCAACAGCCACAATTCCTTTTTATTCTCATAAAGTAGTGGTTTGTCTACTCCACTCATTCGTCAATAGGCAGCTATTATTCGTCATCTCCTCTATCAGCTCTTCAGCTTTATCTACTGTCTTTCTCATCAATGATACCCTTGAAGTTGCATCAATTGAGCCTCTCGTATGTGGGGTTTCTCCGTTATAGATTGTTTATAACAAGAATTCCTTAGGTAAGTTATAATGTGGCCATTTCTGCTGCAAATCCATGTATTTATCTCACACTTCATAGATCGATTCCTTGTCACATTGTTAGAAGTTGGTAATCTCCTTAATGATCCTCGTAGACTTGGTCAAGGGAAAATACTTATCTTAAAAAGGCACGAACTGGCTGATCCCAAGTTGTGACATTGGTTGGGTTGAAGGAATGATACCAACTCTTTCCTCTATCTCTAAGGGCAAAAGGGAAAAGCCTAATTTTGACTGCATCTTTTGAAAATTGATGGTACCAAAAGGCATCACAAATTTCAAGGAAGTTCACTATATATGTGTTTGGATCTTCATTCGTTAGTCCATAAAACTGCACATTTTGTTGGAGCATGTTTAGGAGGGCTGGTTTAATTTCAAATAATGCTACTTATATGGGTGGCCTGGTTACTCATTGGTTAGCTGCATTGACCCTGGTTTCATGAATTCTATAAGGGTTCATTGTTGATGTCTTTGGTTCACTCCATGGTCCAAATCTTATTGAAATTCCTCGACCATTGTTGCTTTCGTGATTTCCTCTTCTTCTTCACACCGAGCTTTTCTAATGGATCGTTCTAATTGAGTTATGTCTAAATTTAAGGTTTTAGCTGCATGACTCGATCTTCTTGTGAAACTTGTATTCACATAATAACACAATTTCAAAAATAGAAGAAAAAAAACAAATATTAAAAAACTAACTAAAACCTTAAATTATATAATTAAACTAATTGCCTCCCTAGCAATAGCGCCAAAAACATGATCTTAGTTTTTCAATGTGTGTAAGTTTTAGTTGATTAACCTCGATAATCCGCAAATGCATGGGTCATTTGTGTAATACTTAAGGTTTCAATCCCATTAGAAGGGATAATCTAATCCTAAAATCTAAGGACAAAACAAGCCGCATAAATTCAAATATAGCAAAACTAAAACAAGAATGCAATTCAATCAAGCAAATCAATTCAAGAATTAATCACAAAATTATTAACAAATTAGTATTTGCAACACACATTCAATAATCAACCTAGGGAACTACCAATTGAGAGAAAGGGAACTTTACTTATTTTTAATGCCAACCTAATCAATTATAAATTATTGGGTTATTGGTTCCAAACGCTCTTAGGGTTGACTACTCTCTCTCGAATTATAACCATTAACCTTAATTTATAAACCCTATTCAAATTATGGAAGTTACAATTTCTCAATTAACATCCTATCCAAAACCCTAATTAGATGTGAAGTTGTCTAATAAACTATCCAAAACTATCGCAAGATCTCTCTTCACATAATTTTACCAATTTGATTTAATTCTTGTTCTATTAAATCACCTAACTCCTTAGCCCAATTTAAGTATTTTTCACTCAATTTTTCAGTTTATCACTGAATTATGCAATTGTTGAAGTTAAATCACAATAAATCCAGTAAAACGTAAAAAATCAAATTTCATTAATTCAAAGACAAAACCCTGAAGGTGAGTTTAGAAACAACATCACCATCCAAAAAATCCTATCATCAACTATTATTCCAATTCTACACAATAATAAAATTGAAAAAAACAGGAAATATGAATTTTAATCGACAAAGGGAGGCAACGACGTCGAGAAACTCCTGATCTGGGAATTATGTCGAGTCGGCTTCTTTTTCACTTCTCTCTTCCTTCTTCTCTTTCTCTATCTCTCAACAATTCTTTCTAGGATTTCTTTGAAAAGTGGCTGATACAAAAGCTCCCCCTCTTCTTTATCTTATTCTTGAAATAACTTTTGTGTTTTTAGCAACCCTAGGGTTTTTTTTGGGTCAAAAGGTCCAAAAAATCCCTCAAAACTTGATGCTTTTGAATGTCTGTGTGTTTGCGCGATACAGGCCATGATCATGGCATGGATCGTGGACTTGCATGCCATGGTCATGGGCCACATCCTAGCCTTGTGTCACGATTGTGGGACATGTCTTAAGCTTCTATCACGATTGTGGCCTGCGTGTAGACATAACCAAGGATGTTTCAATTTTAAGTCTTTTAAGGACTTTTCGGACCTAGAAAAGACACTAAGGTTATCCTAATTGAAAAGACTATATAAAGAAAAGAGATGTAACCCTAAAAGGAGCTTCATTTTTTTTCCACTTTTGGAAAAACTCAAAAAGAGAGAAAGAAGAGAGAGAGCAAAAGGTAAAGAGGATAAAGGCGCAGGTCTTCACTGCTGAACACTCCCAAGGCATCTGAATCCCCATTCTATTATGTATTTCTTTCATCCTGTTGTTCTTCTCTTTGAATATGAAGATGAATATGAATAAATGTATGGATTTGGGTTTGATTAAGATGTTTTAACTTTCCTTCAGGATTTGACCTTAGTTTAATGTTAACCTTATTATGTTATTGCGATTAGGTGTTGTAATTGATTGTGGTATTTGCATATTTTGATAATAAACAAAGAGGGTGAATTAGATAAAATGATTCGATCATATTAGTGGGAATTAGGTGATCTAATTGACCACACAGTCAATCTAGTCAGTTATTATATAAAGAGAGATCCCGCGTGAAATCCGATTGTTTATTAGAGGGCTTAAGATCTAATTATAATTATGAGTCTTTTGTTAATTGAGAGATTGCAAATCACATAATTTAATTAGGATTAATGAATTAGGGTGCGTGATTATAACTTAAGAGGGAGTGATTCTCCCTTTGATAGTCTAGAACTGACACCCTGTTAATACATAAATAGCTAGGTTAGCATTAATGATAGAAAGAATCCCCTTTCCCATTATCTAGTAATTTTCCTTAATTTATTTCCATTGTGAATTTTGTGATGCTCAATTTTAATTCCTTTTGTGTTAAATTCTTGAATTACATTCCCGCTAATCAAATTCTCATGTTTAATTTCTTGTTTAATTTTATTTTCATTTGAATAATTTTCTAGCCTTAGATAACCTAGGATTAGATTAGTTCACCCTTGAGTGGGATCGACCCTTCACTTACTACAAATCACGACCCGTGCACTTGCGGTATTTAAGGGCTTTAAAAATAGTAAAACTTCGAAACCTTAAGCTCTGATACTACTGATAAGAGATGGACTCCACCCGAATAGAGCAAACATACCAATAAAAGAAATTAAGATAAAAAGGAACATACAAAATTTAACATGAAAAACCCCTTAACAAATATGTAAAAACTACAGGCAAGAATAGAAAACTTTCCACTATAGAAAACAAAGATAACAAGAGGACGATCTTACAATCCACACAAAAAATTAATACACAAGGTTAAGGGAAAGAGATTTTGGGGTTTGGAAAACCTTAAGTATATATCTCCTTATATGGCCTCCATTGAGGCTTCTAAGTTCACTTACTTCCAATATGGGACAAATAACATCCTAAATTAGTTACGTATTTCAAATCAAACGTAAAAGAAAAGAACAAAGAAATGTAGAAAATACCTAATTTTGGTTCTACGATTTCAAACTAACTTTTCGAAGTCAAAACGAGCACGAACCTACCAAAGCCTTCATGAGAGTTGATCCTCGAGACATCATTAAGGCCTTTCTGTAGCTTTCTTAACAGTGAACCTCTGAATGGGTCAAAATATTCGTATATTCACGATTTGCTTAAACAACTACAGGAGACCTTAACCTTATATATATAGTGTCCATATCAGACTTTCCTATCACAAGCTTAATATAGGTCCGATTCACACTAAATGAAATTCATTTTCCTCACTAGACTTCGGCTCATTATCTCGGATTCTTTATTGAGCTACTTTATTATTTTTATCTAAATCAAATGTGATTAACTTAACCAATAATTTATTAAAACAGGTAAAATGCAATTAATTGTTGTTCAAGTCATAGGAAAATATCCAACATGTTTTAGAACGGTTATTCCTATCAATACTTTCGTAGTATTCAAAGAATTTAAAAGACTAATATGAATAACCTACCCTTCCAAAAGCCTCTCTTATCCCTCCTTACAATTGGAATATTATACTTAAACGAGAAAGAAAAAATCCTTCTTAAACCGGTAAAATTATAGCCTATAACGGCGCCTTCATTATTTATACTTAGGCTTATAATAGATAAGATTAAGGGGGCCACGAGCTTTGTTTAAGAGGCAACAACTGGGCTTCATGAGTGGCTTTGCGATCATCTTATTAGTCAAATATCCTGCTTGGAAACCGCATCTTGAAAATCGGTGCATACACTTTTATGGTAGCAGAAAAGAACAAAGGCTTTTGACCGTCCACCTTCTACAAATAGACTTTTATGGCTTAAGAATGACAAAGACCACCACTGCAGGGAATACAATTGTAAAGATGGCTGCAAAATTGTACATTAACCATATGATACGGATTATTGGCATTCCCTTGTGGAAGTCACCTCTGAAAGATCAAAAAAGGTTAGTGCCCGTGTCAGTTCCCAAAATTTATTTACATTTAATCAGTAAGCATGCTTTACTTACCAAACCAGAATCCAATGAAGTATTCAACTGGGAAAGACCAATAAAGTTAACAAACATCAGTAATCTCCTTTTCATTTTCTTCAAAGCAATTATATGAAGAGAAAACTTGTGAATAAATAAAGAAAATCCATTTGGATGTCCACCTAGTGGCAACTATGTGATATTTTGTGAATCTAGTGGCAAACGTGACAGACACCACGAAGATAGGCCCTTTGGCCAAATTATAGTGTTTAATGCCTATTTGCTAATCTATTAGCAAAAGTTGGACTTTGTAACTTTCTTCCCATCAGCCACTCGCACAAAACCATTTTCTAAGTGCTACCACAAAGCATTAAGCCATGTACTGTTGCATATTAAATCCCTTTAGTACACCAAAAAAGAACAAACAAACGCCTCATTCTCTTATTACATGCTCCACACTCCTTCCACAAACACTCGTGAAAATGGCGGCCCTAACAATCAGAGACGAATCGGACTACGACAGCAGCTCCTCCTCCATAACGGTGCCAGATTCTAGCCGGAGCTGGATGAGTAATCTCAGTTTTGGCAGTCGCCGGAGCTCCATTTCAATCACTTCATCTTTGGTTGACACTTCAATTTGTCTTGCCCACAAGCCACACAAAGCTAACCAAGCGGCATGGGAGGCCATCAAGCGGCTACAGACCGCAAATGGCCGAGTTGGGCTTGAACACTTTCGTCTCCTTCGCAGACTGGGCAGTGGTGACTTGGGAAATGTCTATCTTTGTCAGATAAGGAATCCTGTTGTAGGCTTGCCGCAGTGTTTTTATGCCATGAAAGTGGTGGACAAAGAGGCACTTGCTATAAGGAACAAGTTGCAGAGAGCTGAAATAGAGAAGGAGATACTTGGTATGCTTGATCATCCTTTCTTGCCTACACTGTATGCAGAGTTTGAAGCTTCTCACTACTCTTGCTTGGTTATGGAGTACTGTCCTGGTGGGGATTTATATGCTGCAAAACTACGTCAGCCTGCAAACCGCTTTAGTATATCGTCTGCTAAGTAAGTATTCCATGTTAGTAACTTCTAGCGTTCCAAGTCTTTCTGTATTCCTAAAGAATCACTTTTAATTTTTTTCTTGCATGTATACGTAAGCTAACATTTGGTGTAGTAAAAGTGATGCTTTTCTGTTTCAAGCTGAGATGATTTTTTGGACATGAATTGCATAAAAGTCGTAGTTGATGGTTGAATATGAATGAAATTATATATGCTTAAAGAGGTTGTTGTATACATCATCTTGTACAGGTTTTATGCTGCCGAGATTCTCTTAGCACTAGAATATCTACACATGATGGGAATTGTCTACAGAGACCTGAAGCCTGAAAATGTACTTGTTAGAGAAGATGGTCATGTCATGCTATCGGATTTTGATCTCTCTCTCAAATGTGATGTAGTTCCGAAGCTTTTAAGGTCCCACCACAGCTGGGAAAATGGTCAGAAGAAGGAAACCTGTTTTTTACAGTCCTGTGCTACACCTATACGGCCTGTGTTCTCTTGTCTTTCTGCCTCCGGCAAAAGACAGAAAATTGCCGTTACGACGATTGTAGAGCAAGTGGACAGTGATCATCAGCCAGAACCTATTGGAAGAACGCCAGAATTGGTGGCTGAGCCCATTAACGCCCGATCGAAGTCGTTTGTAGGAACACACGAGTACTTGGCTCCAGAAATCATCTCGGGGCAAGGACATGGGAGTGCAGTGGATTGGTGGACTCTAGGCGTTTTTTTGTATGAGATGGTGTATGGAAGGACACCATTCAAAGGTGAAAACAACGAGAAGACATTGATTAACATCCTTAAGCAGCCATTAGTATTTCCAAGACTTGGTGTTTGTAACATTAAAGAGTTTGAAGAACTTGTGAAAGTTCGGGACATCATTGCCAAGCTTCTTATCAAGAATCCCAAGAAGAGAATTGGATGTCTAAAGGGTTCTGTTGAGATCAAAAGGCATGATTTCTTCAAAGGAATTAACTGGGCCTTGATTAGAACAGTGAGGCCTCCTGAAGTCCCAAGTGATCTTTGCAAGATTAGAAGTAGAGCTCACGTACCAAAACTAAGCAAGAAAGAAAGAGAAGCTCCATATCAGATTCCTAGTCATTTTGATTACTTCTGACTGCTTATTGTAAATAGAAATGGGTAAATGAATAGTAGTGTATGTTAAAGAAAGATTAAAAAAACAAAAAAAAAATGTTTGATTATGCCTTTGTTTTGCTAGTGATGTGAAATATTGTTATTACATAATTATCACGGTATGACCATGATTCTTTAAATTGCATGCACAGGTTTGTTTCTATGTGTAATTAATGACAATGCTTGCGTGTAAAAGGAGAGGGATTCGATAATTGTGGTAATGTGATTCTCACCAGAACAGAAGTCTATGAGATCTTGTCATGTGGCAGCAATTATGGCAGTAGTTCTCAAATGATGGTAAATATTACATTATCAAACTTTCTTTTCTTTTTAAATGTTTCTTCCACCTTCTCTAGTTCGTTACTTTTTCACTAATCCGCTTCTTTCGTGTATTTGGCAACGCACTCACATGTCCTTACATAGATCAAAGGGCTGTGCAGCAACAAAATAGAGCTCCTCCATTCCTCAATTAATGCTAGTAGCTTCAACTTTCCTTTTTGTGCACAGAATATTATAAAACCTGTATTGAAAATTTTTCGTTTCTTTATTCAACAACATTGAATTAAGTCGAGAAAGTTTCCCAAACATCGAAATAGAACTTCGGGGGCTTTGCTAATATCAAACAATGTATAGAACTGGATCGTCTTTTTGTTTTTGAAATCAATATTATCTTTATGTAATCTTCAGGGTAATAATAGATTTTAGGATTTGAAGAGCAGAAAGTAATGAGGACAAATAAAAAGAGCACGATTTCTGATTTTCTGTAATTGATGAATCATTCACAATCAATTTACATTAAGTGTTGAATAACATGTTACATTAATCATGCCAAACTAAAATCTTGCAGGTTCTAATCATGGCTCACAGATAAAATATTGTCCATTGGAAATTAATCATACGCGTCACCTTCTAATTATTATTGTGCAAAGATCCGGAGTGATTATTATTCATAATGCTTTAGTTTTATTCTCTCTCTTTTATTTGATGATTCGTTGACAGTCAACAGAGAACGAAGCGTGAATGGCGTTGAACATTTAGCGAATTTGATGATGCAAGTTATGGGAATTTGAGGCTCAGAGGGTCAGTGGAAGCGAATGCGATCAGCCTGCCATGCAGGAGCACGCGAGAGCTGCTTTTAGCTTTGCTTTTGGACGCCTTTTTTTGTTTGGGATTGTGTAGAGCATATGCATGGAGAAAGTGACTGCGCTCACCTCCCTGCCACTGTTCCCAATTTCTCAGAGGTCCATTGTCAGATGTTTGAAGCATATGAAGATAATAATAAAATAATAACCGCATTTGTTGGTTTTGATCTTGGAACGAAGTGTAATCGTCACTTAAGAGGTGCACGAATCGTTCAAGTACTATATTAACAAATAAAATATCTTTTCTATAAAAGGGTTGGTTAAGTGCCAAAGTCTATTAATTCCTTGTATTACTGGAAATCAATTCCAAAATTGGGAGTTTGAATAAAATGAAACTTAAGAATAAGAACAAATAAATTAAATAAGAATTTATTATAAAGTAGTATATATATATATTTAAGAAATTGAAGAAATAGGGCTTCAGTTCATTAAATGACTTTTATGATTAATAAATAGGTAATTTAATAGTGCTGGTGTACACATTTCTCAATCTCTAGCAATAACTTATATACATACATACATACATATATATATATATACACGCAATCTCGAGA
This sequence comes from Erythroxylum suave, assembly GCA_027563595.1. NCBI lineage: Eukaryota > Viridiplantae > Streptophyta > Magnoliopsida > Malpighiales > Erythroxylaceae > Erythroxylum > Erythroxylum suave. The sequence continues at coordinate 34,162,821 of JAOSBN010000008.1, read as the reverse complement.
ACACAAATTTATATGTAAGCAGTATGAATTCATCCGAATCCCCTCTTAGGAATATAATAATATCATCTTATGATTATAACAAGTAACATGAATTCATCTGAATCCCTCTTATGACTATAACAAGTAATAGGAATTCATCTGAATCCCTCTCATGAATATAATAATTAATATGAATTCATTAAGATGAGTAACCTCTATGTCTTTAAACAATAGTACCTGTTAGTATCTTTATTTTCCAACTTTCCTGAAGTTATTAACTGGTTCTTTCTTATAAACGTCTCAAATCTTGTAGTTAGAGGTCAAAAAATTATATGCATTAATATGAAATATATTTATTAATGTATCAAATATCATTGTTTTAGTAATTCTTTAAAATTTAAACAAACATAATTATAGTACATAGAAAACATAAATTGCAGAAAATAAATTTATAACTCATGTTTGACAACAAAAGCAACGATTGCATCGATGTATGAAGGAACAAACAAGAACGTTACACTGATACGGTGGAAGGTTACTTCCAAAATCAGGAAAAAAAAAAAAAATTGGGTTTAAAATTTATGATAACACAAAGAGACATAAATGTAACGAAAATAAACTAGATTTGTTTGTTTTAGTTTCTTACAGTTTTCACAAATTAAAAGAAGGAATTTTTTTTCTTTCTATTTTTTATAATATGATTTACTATCAAGTAAATATATTATTTAATTAGTAATATGAATGATAAATAATTTAATTAAATATTAATTATTTAATAATTATTATTAATAAGAATTGTGATTAATTTAACATAATAAAATAATTCAATTTTATAGTTAATCTAAATTTAAATTTTAAAAAATAAAATTATATTTATTAAAAGTTAACTTAATAATTTTAATAAATATAATTTAAATTTTAAATATATTCATAATATATAAATTTCAAATAAAATTTGTTTAATAATTAAAATAAATATTAATTTATGAATTGAAATGAATTATTAAATTATTAATAAAATATAATAATTTTCACTGATAAGTTTTGATAAATATTATATAAGATATTAAAATTAAATTAAATTTATTTATTTATGAAAATAATTTATATTTAAGTTTTATATAATAATATAATTATTAGATATTAACAATTACATGTTTTGTTTTTATTATAAACAATAGAAAATAGAAATAGGGAATGACAACTAAAAATGATATCAAAAAACAGAAATCAAACCAAACGAACTTAAAATAGTTAACTTCATTAATTATTTGCACATATTTCTCAGTCTCTATCAATGACTTATATATTTTACAGATTTTTAATCCCGAGAAAAGAAATTTGAATTACATGTATTAAGTCTTTTTTATGATTATAATAATTAATATAAATATAGGCCGAGGAGCTACCTGACAATTCCTTCTTAACATTCCATAGCTTGTACTTCGAGTAATCAACTTTTCTATGCTCTTTCTTCTTACAAAAAAAGTACCTCATATCTTTTATGTGATACGGGCCCTTTGCAATGTTGGACTGTTCAGTTTGAATATGTGAAGAGGATTAGAGTTTCTTACCTTTACCCTTAAGTTGTTGGGGTTTAGCCTTCTCTTTACCCTTGGCAGCTGCAAACATGGCCGTATAAGGAGAACTCTTGATCTCTCCTCAGTCGCAGTACACCAGGAAAACAAGGCATTGATGCCCCAGTTCTCTCATCCTGAGAGACGTAGGTGGTAGCCAACATCTCAAACTCTCAAGGGAGAGTATTTAACGCTCGATGCACTGTGAGCATGTCAGTAATAGGTATATCTAATGCCTTAAGCCTACTCTAAAGGTGCATTATCCTGATGATATACTCTCTAATACCTCCTTCTCCTGTATACCTTATGGAGAATAGTTCTTTAATCGAGGCACTCTTGTAGCATCCCACTTCCACAGAGCACTTATTCGTACATCCCAAGCATGCATTCGGATACATACCCTGTGAAAGTGCCATGCTAGAGCAGTTAATTAACTCTCACTACAATTTTTTTAAAACATCGCACGCATTTTTTGAAAAATCAATAATCAATTTCAGCTCATTTTATTAATAGACTTCATCAATCACAATTGCTACAAGAAATCATCCGAATTTCAATAGTCATTTAGGCCTATTACGATTACAAAATGTTTCGAGTCACAAAATCATTACACTTTACAATTCATATAAACATTATCCACTATTTGTGAAATACATTTTTAATACAAAAATATAATGGAAAATATATGCAGACGCGAACTGATCCCAACCTCTATCTTTTATTCGACTTCAACAACTATATTTCCAATTTGTCTAATTAGGTATCTCCTTTAAGCTTGGAAAAAATTGCAATTTTGTTGAGTCTTGCGAACTTAGTAAGCTACCCATCATCGATGGCTCACTCATAACATGTAACACATATAGTTCATGTCATCATATAATTCACATCACTGCATTAATTCATCAATTAACACTTTATTCATTTATTTCACATTTCACATTTGAACAATTCAAACAGTGCATTTCAATCATTTAAACATACATATCAATTATATATGCAATGCTAATGAGACTCCTAATTGTTATTATTGTGACCGAGTGCCTATAACTGTACTATATCTATTATAGATACCGAGCTCATTAATAACTGTCTCTTATCCATTTGAGATACATGGCTCATTTTACATAGTGAGCTATAGGTTCTCACCACATTTTGAGCTTTAAGCTCTTATTCGATAGCTACTCCAGTCATAACAACCTTTATGTTATTATGCATTCATGTCATGAAATGCATCACATGTATTTAGTCAATCATTTGTGCTCAATCATACACTTTCATATTCATGCTCACATTCTCATTCACATTTATCATCAGACGTGGTCTGATATTCAACATTTAAGTTGAGAATCATTTATTCAGTCAAATTCACATTCAATGAGCACTTCCAATATATTTTACATGCATCAAATGCCTCGGACATATAATGTCTGGAATTAACACATTCACAGTTATCATAATAATTCAATACATAATTTAAAACAAACAATTAATCATGTGAGACCATCTAGGTTACTCACAGTTTGCTCCAGATAGCTTATTGCCTCGAGGTCTTAGCAACGTCTGGATGAGGTTGCTTTAATTGCTCCTCTATATCATGCAACACATAAATTTACATACATTACAACTTTGCACAATTATATAAGTACTCATTTATGCACATATGTATAAATGGATTATATACAATGCATGCTTAATGACAATCTCATATACATTTCCTTAATACGCATCTCATAATCAATTAACTTCATCTTTTAATCAGTTTTTAATACCTAATATGCTTTCATTACTTTAATCGCCTCATTGATCATCCACTAAGCTCATTCAAGATCCCTTTCAAGCCTAATTACATCATATGAAAGCATTGACAAGTCAATAATTTATATATGTACATTATTTGGAACAATAGGCATAACTTTCACTGTAGATGTCGGATTAAGATCATTCGAGTATAGTTTTGAAAAGGACTTTGAGTTCTACAACTTTCATGAAGACTCTAAAAAGAGATTTTGTCTTCTAAAGGGTAAAATTGCACATTTATATAGATGTCCCGAGAATGTCAGCCCAGAGGACATATATGTCCCTCCAAACGGACATAAACGAAGCTGGAGCACCAAAATTTCTGAGAATGTCCAACCAATAAACATGAAGTCCACCCAACGGATATTTACTAGCCAATTTCTAGATTTCTAACTCTTACAAGTTAAATCTAACTGATCTTATGCATATCTATCATTTCTACCTCAATTTCTCTTCATTCTCACCTCCATTCCAATTCAAAACATCCATAAAACACATCATACAAAATTGTTGATCATAATCAAATAAACATAACATTAACTATATCTACACATTCTTCAGGATTCAACACACATTCAACTGTATTGTCACCTTCCTTTTATCTAAAAACTATCATCTTAATTCTCTTCACTTCGAGACATTATACTATCCCTTTCTTTATCTTTTAACTCACTCTACTTCACCTCTATTACAATTACTAACATTCATATTATTACACATCAAAACAGAATATGTTTATATCCACATTCATCATCAATTTTCTACACATGTTCAACTTCATTTTTACCTTCATTCCACTTCTAACTCATCATTCTAATTTACTTAATTTGAAGACACCATATTCGTCCTTTCTTTAACCTCAAAATCATTCTAGTTCATCCATATAACAACTACTCAAAAATTCATGTGATTGAGCATTAAACAGAATATGAAAACTCCATTTATCTGTCAAATTTTCTGCACTTATTCCGTTTCATTTTTCACCTTCATTTCATTATTAACTATCACTTTAATTCATCTTATTTCAAGACACTATAGTACTCCTTTTTATTAGCTCTAATCTCAATTTATTTCATCTCTAAAACAATCAAAGAAATTCATGTAAAAAACCAAGAAAACGGACCATAAATATCCAATTTACAAGTAAGAAAATCTGCTTTTCTTGTTACACCATTTTAATGATCGTTCGGTTATAAACTCATCTCTAAATCATCTCTACACTAATTTATGAATCATTAATCATCATACACGTAAAAGCAAGACATAAATATACTCAAATTTCTCATTCACATTTCAGCATATAAACATCCTCATTTTATGCTCATTTAACTTCTAGCCATCATCAAAACATGTTTCATTCAACAGATCAAGAAGAGTGATGCTTTATACTTACTTGTTTAGTTTCAAAGTCTTCAAATCACTCTTAACCTTAACTTCCCAAAACATCACACGTTCATCTTTCAAGGAGGATTGGGTTGGGTGTTTTAATAGCAAGATGATGAGGACACAAAAATGAAAGTAATAAGTTAAAATGAGAGCTAGGTTCAATGTTAATGGAAGTTGGTGAGAAAAATCGTGAAGTGAAAAAGAGAAGAGATGGAGAAGGTCACGAAGAGAAAAAGAAAGCAAGAACAAAAAACAAATCAAATGGTCTTTCATATTAAAAGAACCATGTGGGATGAGTGGTGAGTGGTAGTGACACTTGTCACCTCCTTATGGTCCCTTTTGGACCACTTTAATAACTAGTCCATTTTGTCTCAATTTCTAATCCAATGATCTCCCAATTTTTAATGACACTTGTCATTAAATCCTAAAGTGATTTATCAATAATTTCTACTATCATTTGATATTTATTTCTACTACCATTTGTCAATTGTACTGCTATCGGAACAACTTTATGGGAATTTATAAAATTTTCCTTTTTTTGGTGCTGACATTAGTGCGCGTGGGCATGCACTAGCCATGACGAGTGCCAGATGAGTCTGGGGCGTGCTTCACATGTGCCACCCATGCGCAAATGGGCATTCACTGTATGAAACGTGCATTGCACGCGCCGCCATGTGTCTCAATCCTAGCAGTCCACGTGACGGGACAGATACAGTTCGTGCGACGTACGCTCCAGTGGTCTTGTGCTGGTGGGAGCGCGGGCCGTGTGAGGCGCGTGCCATACATGTCCTTCAACACGTGGTGCCACTTGTTGGGACATGCAGGCGTCAATTGTTTCGTCACTCCCACGATACTTCAAGAACGTGCGCATGCAAGATCATTTTCACCCTTTTTGGCCTGTTTTCGACCCACTTTTCTTAGCTAGCCTTATGTATACCACTTTCACGTAATCATATACGCAAAAAAAGTGAAAAATGAATATAAAATAAATGATAACTATGTGGATGGAAACCGAAAAACCTTTGTTTCCGACAACCTGATTACACAACTGCTCTAATACCACGTGTAACATATAGCATAGACCTTATTATGTGTCCTAAATCGTTCATGAAAGGGTTAAAAATTAAGAAAATGTGGAATACCTGATTTTGGTTCCATCTCGACTTACGAAGTAGTTTCTAAGGCCAAAATGAGCTCTAATCACTCGAGAGCTTCACGACAAATGTTCTCCAACACGTGGATAACGCCTTTTTACAGTTTTCTTAATACTTAAATACTCTTAACGGGTCAGAGGATCCGTATAATTACGATTGATATGAGCAACTATATGATACCTTAACCTATATAAATAGCATCATGGGTCCGATCCACGCTAATAAGAATTCATTTTTCACCTAGACTTAGACTCATTAATTTAGACTATTTATTGGGCCACTTTATTAATCTTACATGAATCAAATTATGTAACTTAATTGATAATTTGTTGAAAAGTAAAAAATTATAATTAATAGTTGTCTAACTAATGGAAAAGAACAAAAATGCCCTACATGATCCCCAATCCAATCTTATCCATTCTAAAATAATATTGTCTTAGTATAACTCATTATTGTAATATCATTTTAAGTTATTAAATTTATAAATTAAAATAATATTATTTTAATTAATTATATTATAAGAACATTATTGTTTCAAAGTTTAAACCCAATTTTAAGTCAACTTCAAATTGGAACCCATTCTAAAGTCGAATCAACTAAAATCAAATTTGAACAAACTGAAAGGATCATCCTGCTTCGAACTTGGCTGGGTGGAGCGACCAAGCTGAAAACATCATCCCTACTGCTCCACTTTTTTCAACGAGTTACGTGGACACTGACTGAAAATCCATCCCTGCTTTTCCACCTTTGCACAGATCTTGGCTTGCTTGAAAATTTTTGGCTTTAAATGTCTAAGCTTAAACAGTTATAACTTAAAAATTAAATTAATAAAAAATAAGGATTATATTAAATTTATGAATAAAATTTAAAAATGTATTGATAAAAAGGACTGATTATTCATGTAAAAAAAAGTATGATGCAAAGGTTAATCACAATCTCCAGAAAGATTTAAAAGTATATATGATTAAACTTACATTGACTAATATTATATGCGCTAGTGGAAGGTATATGCAATATTTCGATTTACGCCATTGACTCCCAACTACTTCATTTTAACTGTTAGGTATGTACTAGAAGGCTTTATGCTGAAACCAGATCTCTTAAAATAGTATAGATATAGGAGCTTCATATTTTCAATATTCTCTATTCTTCCTCTTAATTTCTTATATTATTTTCTCATGGGATACGACTGTTGTTGAGCTTTTATTCATAAAATTTTCAATTTCCAATCATACCTTCATGACCATACTCGGATTGGGAAGAAAGCTATTTTTTCAAATAAGGAAGTTGCTTTGCATATTTCTTTAGTGCATGACGTCATCAGATCAACTCACATTCTCCTTCTCGTTCTATTATTTAAGAGAATATTGTATGTTACCTCTTTTACTTCTTATCGGCGGTTCACAATTTATTTAGTAAGTATTTCAACTATGTATATATTGTTGTGACAGAGTGTTCAAATCATACTATATTTTTAAAATTAATTATTGAAGTAACACGTATCACAAATTTAGAAGTGGCATTGAAACAATTATTGATTGCTCTTATTTATGAAAAACAATTATTTCCTTCTTTTAATACTGATTTCTATTTTTAAATCTCTGTAAGAACAAAAAAGACTACTATCTAAGAGTATCCTTCCTTTGTACGAAAAGCGACGGATCATCTGCCTACCCACCGACAAAAACCATTGATCTAAGAGCCGAAACCATTTACATTTACATTTCCACGCTTGGACTAGACTTACGACTACAAGCCTCACAAGCTCTGGGAAACCATGGCCCTTGTTTCTGCAAATTTGTTGCAATCAACCTCTACGTGGACAGAGCAGTTTACCTGATCTATACCATGTGAAAGGCCACCCACGGTTTTCTTTTTGTTCTTCGGAACAAACCATTGGCTACATAATATATTTAAATAATCATTTTTTCATGGATTTCTGTGTCCAGCAAAATCATAAATTAACGACGCAGTCACCCTATTACGAACATGGTAAATACTAAATAACCATAAGCGCACTGATTTTTTAAAAAACCTAGAAAAAGTTTATTCCCCTATTTTATGTAGAAATCGACATACTTCATGTGCGATATTTAAACCCGATTCGATCGTTATCGACAATCCTAAAAAAGGTACACTAATTAAATAGCCTGTCAAAATTGAATGTATGATAACAAACAATGAACCCTATGTAATGAAAATTAAAACATGTTTTTTGTTTTTTAAAAAAATGTTTAGGTATTTGCTACAATTTTGATTGTAAACCAAAAATCGTAGGGAGCTAATACTTACTTTGATAGTGAAAGAAGCTAATGTTTTGATAAAATCCAAGCATGATAGGTTTGAGATAAGGCATGATCACTAAGCATATCAGAGATTCAAGTTTCTTAATCTTATGGAGGTTTGATGCCTCAATATACTTATTACTTTCACTGCGTGCACAACATTTCTCCAAGGGGTAAAAGTAAATATGCATCGAGATAATGAAACCACCGAGGGAAGATTATGAGCGGGAAAGTACATAATCCATGGGCTCTAGTGCTTAAAAGTAACATAGTCCTCGGTTTCTTTCACATGACTGACATGGTCTTGTCTCTTATGTTTTCTCCTACATAGATTATTTTATTTGCCTGAAGGATCAGATTTTGTTATATCTCAAACAAAATAACAGGACCCAACTGAAAACAACGGACTCTGGTGTTAGAATTCGAGGGAAACCATCAAAATACTCCTTAACACCTGGGGCTTGTCTCTTTTGTCAATTCCCACTTCACAATGCTTATAAATATGCAGGCAACTAATCTCACCACCTCTCCACTTCAGAGTTCAGAGCTTCAAATATCTCTTTAATTACTTTCCACTGCAACACTCTCTCATCACTTCGCCTTCGAAAAATTTGTGTCTACTTCTTCGTTATCTTCTATAATGGCAAAGAATGTTGCTCATTCTCCTCTAGAGAGATCTAGCATGACTTCACTTGACCAAAAGCTAGCCATGGCAAAGCGTTGTTCTCATGGTATGTAACTTTTGCCTAAAGTTATTTCCTTTAGCTCCCTTGTTTTTTTTTATATTTTGCCTCAGCTCTAGCACTTATGACTTGCAAATTATCTCATTATCAACCCTTTATTGTTCGAGATCTCCCCATGTTAACCATAGTCATTGAATAATGTCTTGATTAAGTTCGAGAAAATCCAACGATAAGAGCATCCCGATTATATGATGAAGATTTTGCGTATGATTCATTCCACTGCACGAAGAGCCTTTTTCTTCGTTTCAATGGTTAAAAGAAGAGACCTTTATTAACGGAGGACCACTGGCTCGTAGACCAAAGGACCTTTATGGACGTGTGTGCAGGCTAGGAAATACAGACAAAAAATTTTAAGAAAAGGAAAGAAGGAAAAGGACAAATGCACCTGATAATCAAGGGGACTTGGCATGTCACTTGAACCTTAATTAAGATCTGATTGGAAATGGTTTGATGAATTTAGAGGGAGTCTTTTGCATAATTTTGGTTTCAGTTCCTGTAAATGTCCATGCATGTTCTTTCAATTACGTAGTTCGTAAAAACAAATCTCATAAACAATTTGTGTGGATGGATCAACAGAAGGCGTTATTGCAGGAGCTAAGGCAGCTGTTACTGCTGGAATCGCCACTGCCATTCCAACTGTAAACCTCGATCCTTTACTTCTATTTCTGAAAAAAATTGGTTGACAATTTGCAGGAGCAATCCATTGTTTCCATGTTCATTACGCTCTTCATAACTCTTAATAAATTATGCAGTTGGCAAGTGCAAGGATGTTGCCATGGGCGAGAACTCATCTCAATCACACTGCTCAAGCTCTCATAATCTCTACTGGTACTAATTAATAAACCTATCTTGTATTATTTTTCCGGTTACCTTTTTTTATATGCTTTTAAGATTATAAGCTGGACGCGTTGCAGTTGCTGGAGCAGCATATTTCATTGTTGCTGACAAGACTGTTCTGGCCACAGCAAGAAAGAACTCCTTCGATAAGGTCCAGCTTTGAGCCATAATGGTGTCTTCTAGTTGTACTTGTTACATGGAATTCGACATTTCCTTCTAAACGATCGATCACGAAAATCTGTCAACTATGTAGAGATCAATAAATAATAGGATTTTCGCTGTAGGGCTATGATCATAATATTCATGTACTTTTCTTTTGGCTCTTTTTAAACAATAGTAGTACATTTGTGTACTTCGCTCCAGCTTCTTGCGCTGAACTCAGAAATATGACGGTCAAGTATTTGGCATGAAAAAAATCATTAACAGGGTCCATCAACAGATGTTATATATATGCATTTCTAATCTAGTTATCGCTAGGCATGTTGTTCAACGATCCCAAGACAAAAGTTGTCGTTCATTAATTGCTCGTTACAGTGCTACACTAATACACACTTCCATGGGACAGCATGCTTCTGCCAAACAATTCCGGACCAATACAAAACCTCCCACCCTCGTCATCTTTTCTTTTGTACTAAGCCCCGTAAATAACGAAAATCCTTGGCGGTATCTATCCCAATGATACGAGCCCTTTTTGACAATCAGCTGATTTAATCAAAATATTACATTAACTGTTTGGTTAAAGATGTTTGGTAAAATTAGTTGTTTATTATTAACTGTTCATGTGTAAAATGACTTACGAGGACATGACTTTTAAAAAATTATAAAGGTATGAATATTATATATG
>JAOSBN010000008.1:34115479-34152119 GCA_027563595.1 Erythroxylum suave | reverse complement strand
TGTAGATCCTGGATCTACCAATGCATATGCTTCAAAATGAAAAACATTCAACACACCTGCTACCACATCTGGAGAGTCCTGTGCCTCCTATCTGGTAATGACGTAGACCCTGGCCTGAGATTGTGGCTAGTTGCTCCACACCTCAGTATTGACGTTAGGCCTTGCTGACTGAGCCCTACCTCTACCTCTGCCTCTCTGCACAGGTTTGCTAGCTTTACTCCGCTGAACTATAGTTTCAGTCATAGTTCCTTCTCTAGCTGCAGACTGTGTTTCCAACATCTTAGGGCAATCTTTGATCTGATGTTCATATGAGCCATATCGAAAACATGCTTCCAATATCCACCAACACTCACCACTATGCTTTTTACCATAGTGCTCACATTCAGGAAATTGGTGCGACTGACTAGCAGGCATCTGTTCTCTGCCTTCCCTAGACTGAACAAATCTACCTCTTCCTTGAGATCAAATTGTCTCGATCTAGACTAGAATCAAGATGATATGTTCTGACACTTTCTGAAGCTTCTTCCAAAATCAGTATGAAACTCGTCCTACCTCTTACCTCTAACCTCCTGCTTGTTTTTTGCTTGACCATCTTTCAACAATTGTTCAATTATGATAGAGGCTACTTGGAGTTTCGTAAAACTGTTCAAGTTAGAAATGTTTAATCTCGTTCTGATCTCCATGTTCAAAACATCCTGAAATTGTCTACATTTTTCTTCTTCAGTTGGGATCAATGCAGTTGCATATCCCATTAGCTCATTAAAATTTCTCTCATACTCTGTCACTGTGAGTCTGCCTTGCTTCAGGTTTAAAAATTCTTTCGTTTTCCAATTCATGTAATTCTTCGGCATGTAGTTCTCTTAGAACACTCTTAGGAAATCCTCATAGGTTAAATTACAAGGTCTGATGGTACTGCCCGGAATGGTTTTCAACCACTGATATACGGGACCTTGCAGGAGTAAGATAGCATAGTAGAATTTCTCATCTGTCTCACAGTCCATCTGGTCGAATACTCTTTCAGTTCGCTCAAGCCACCCTTCTGCTTCAGTCGGGTCTGTACTTCAATAGAAGTCCACAACCCCTTGTTTTCTCGACTTATCTATCTTCTTTCTCGCCTCACAGGAATTCTTGGAGGCATCTGAGTGAACTCAGGTATAGGAGACCCTAAATTAACTCCTATGGACTACATGTCAGTTGACTCTCCAACATGATCTCCTATGGAAGGTGACCTATAACAAACAAAAGTTGTGATCATTAGTGATCGAAATATCTCACTAATTATTATATCTCAACTCTTATTTGTCCCTAAAGATGTCAAACCATTCTCTGATATAAAAATGCAACATTCCATTACGATAGGGTACACACCTAAACTTTCAGGAACATAACCTATGATAATGGTATGTTAGAACAAAACAAGTCCAACTTACATATGGCATCAATTAACATCATTTAAACGTCAGCAAATTTTAGAAATCATTTATTGCTTTAATCCACAAAACTTAGAATATTTCCTTTAGAAAAATATTTACATAACCTCATACAGGTTCTAACAAAAACAAAAAAATACAAGACACAACACTTCTAGATCCAGCTGACAAACCTCTGAGCCATAACAAAAATCCAAAGGGTCTTTTAGTCCTGTCTAAAGAACTAGGTCTTCTGTCTCATACCTGAAAAACCACATTGCAATTTTTATGAGTTTTGCGAACTTAATGAGTGAACTATTATTGATGATTTCATCGGATCACATACACATAATACATATTTTACAGACATCCATTTAGATCACAAACACATTCCAGATGTTCACACAACATGGAATATCATAAGATCATACAATTCACATTGCTAGCATAGCAAATAAATCACATCAATTATCACTTATTCAGCTTTGCAAATCATTCGATAAATTTCAGTTTTATAATGTTATATGCATGAGACTCACATTCTTTCTTATTGTTGTGATCAAGTGTCTATCACAAACTTGTACAAATATCGGCCCATAAGGCTAAGCCAAACAGAATCACAGAGCATAGCTCTACGTGCAAAATCAGAAAATCACAGAGCAAAGAGCTATATGGAATTGCTTCATACTAGCAACTCAAGTCACAATGCCTTTATCTGAGCATGCGTTTTATGAAATGCAACAATTTTTGAATATCTCACATATCACAATCTTATACAAATGCTTAGATAAGATTTCGTAGTCATCGGACCTAAGTTTGGCATTCAACTTTCGTTGACCATCAAATGTCAAATTCATATCAAGTCAAAACACTCCTAACACATGCCCAACTATCAAACTTCTCAGACCTTAGGCCTAGAATCTAGAAACAACTCACAAACAGTTCAAAAATATTGGAAGTTTAACAAATCAAATTAAATTCAAATCAAATCAATCCTAGGAAATCATCTAGGTTGACTCACTGTACGCTCCAAGAAGCTATTGCCTGGATGGTCTGGCAATGTCCATCTGGCGTCCAATGTGTTCCTCTAAAACATACACAACACATTCACAAATATCACATTTTTGCACAAATGTGCAAGTATTCCTTTATGCATATCATTGCATAGAAAGTATGCACAATGCATGTTCAATGACAAATCCGAGTATCTTATTGCAATTATCAACATCAAATCAATCAGGTATCAAAGACCTCATTAATAACATTTGGTCCTTACAATTTGGACCAAAATAAAACAATGTGAAATCAAGATCATAACCTAATTGACCACTTCAGATTTTCTACCAACATGATTTCGGGTCATCTTTGAATAATTAATCCGATAGGGTCAATGACAAAATTAGGCAACACTTCCTTCTTGAAAGTTGTTTTACAGTGTCTTAAGTTTCTAATGACTCCAAGATTATCCAATCTGATTCAGTATTCCATGAGTTATGCACAAAATACCACAGAATGTGCACTTTTGAACGTTTGGTTAGTACATGATCATACCCTCTAATTGTATAGCTCATATCTTTCAGCTCAGATATCCAAAAATTACAACCTTTATACCAATTTAAAGCTAAGAGAATAAGCTACAACATTGTGAAGAAAACTCAGTCCAATTCTTCCCACATCAATACAGTTTATTCAATAACCACAGGACAAGATTTCTGTCCCTGGTAGTGCTACAACCTAAGCTGAGACTCAATTACATGCCAATTTTGAAAATTATAGAGACAGAATTAAAATTCAACTTCTTCACAAAAGTTGTAGAAATATCTCTTTAGTTTAATATGAATTAAAAATAAACTCATTCAGATATCTAGAACTCAAGTTATAATTATAAAACCGAAATATGATCATGAAAAATTTCCAATTCATAACATTCCAGCAGACTTCCACACTTCCATCCTATCAATCACTTTCAAATTAATTCAGATAACTATAAATTTTCATGGAGAGAAAGAAAAATTCCTAGGAATTTATTGGCCTTAGTTTCAAGTTATTTGGAGTTCTGATGAAAAAGTTATAGGCAAAAGACTTAGGGCTATTCAATGAAATACTCAAGTTTTTTAACCCACATAGATAAACCATCTCCTTTTCTCTCTCTAACACACCAACTTCATCTTCTTCACCAAACCCAGATCACCGAACTGCACTTATCCTCTTCTTTCTTTCTTTCTTTGCTTCCTTCCTACACATCACAGCTAATACATCTGCTACATAAACCACTTTGTTTTCTACTTCCATCTCAATTGAACCCAACACAAATAAATCAAAATTTCAAAATTTTATACATACATAGCAAAAATTGTACTGTTCACATAAGCATAAACTATTTTTCTGCATTTTTCTTCCATCTTCATTTGATGCATTTCTTTTCTTTTTTTTTGACATTTTAATCCTTCTTAAAACACAACACTACATTACTCTAAGTTCTCTTTAACTCCATCCTCACAAAAATCCATCACTAACTTTGCCCAAACATTTATGCATATATAATGAAAATAGAGCATGTTCCAACTTTGCTTCTGTGTGTCTGTTAGTATCCATCAACAACAACCTCATTTCATCATATAGTTTCATTTCAATTCCTTCAAACATTTAAGAATATCAACAAGAAAAAAAATAGAGCATAAACACCAACCATTCTTTCTCTTTCTCTACAATAACTTTTTAGAAACTCAATCTCACATCCATTAATGTTTTAGGTTGCCTCTTCTTTTGATCTTATCATTATTATGCCTGCTCTCTTTTAGGAGTGGGTATCGAGCATTGGATAAGGAACATATGGTTGAAGATCTCCTCTAGTTTCTCAAGATTACAAATTTTAAAAAAATGAATCCAAATAAGTATTATAGATTTTTCGATTAGGCTGACATTTCCCAAGGCATTTAGAGAAAATTGACTGCATCTTATCATGCACGTTTAGGGTCAAGTACGTGCTCAATAAATCACTATAAGATGGCATTAGGGGCTTCAGATTTTTCTCAATGAACTCCTGCGTCAAGTCAATGCCTCCTCCTTTGTTTTATTGTGCTTCGCACTTTACTTCTTCGATCTTGCTCTCAACTCTTTGCATCAACATTTTTTGTATCTTGCTTTAATAAATATTATAGATAGTTTGACTAGGTTGACATTTCTCAAGGCATTCTGTGAAAATTGACTGTTGCTTATCATACAATTTTAGGTTGAGGTACATGCTCCTTACATCAATATAAGACGACATTAAAGGCTTCATATTTTTCTCAACAAACTCCTGCATCAAGCCATTGCTTACTCATCTATTTGATTTTGCCTCCCACTTTACTTCTTCAATCTTGATCTTAACTCTTTCCATCAATATTTTTTATATCTTGCTCTAATAAATATTGTAGGTGGTTCGATTAGGATGACATTTCTCAAGGCATTCAGTGAAAATTGACTATAACTTATCATGCTAGTTTAGGTTGAGGGACATACCCCTCAGTTCGATATAAGATGACATTAGGGTCTTCAAATTTTTATCAATGATCCTGCATCAAACCAATTCCTGCAAGCCAATACTACCTCCTTCGTTTGATTTTGCTTCACGCTTTACTTCTTCGATCTTGCTTTTAACTCTTTGCATCAATAATTTTTAGATCTTGCTCCAATAAATATTATTGACAGTTTAATTAGGCTGACATTTCTCAAGGCGTTCAATGAAAATTGACTACAACTTATTATGCAAGTTTAGGATGCATTACCTGCTCATCAGATCAATATATGAGCGCATTAGGGGTTTCACATTTTTCTCAACGAACTCTTGCATCAAGCCAATGACTCCTTCTTCGTTTGATTTTTCTTCCCACATTACTTCTTCGATCTTGCTCTCAACACTTTCCATCGATATTTCTTAGACCTTTCTTTAATAAATATCAGAGATAGTTCTATTAGAATGACATTTTTGAAGGCATTTAGTGAAAGTTGACTACAACTTATCATGCAAGTTTAGGTTGAGGTACCTGATCGTTAGATCAACATAAGATGGCATTATGCGCTTCAGATTTTTCTCAACGAACTCTTGCATCAAGCCAATCCCTCCCTTGGATTTTTCTTCCTACTTTTCTTCTTTAATCTTGCACTCAACTTTTTCCATCGATATTGTTTAGATTTTGCTCTAATAAATATGATATATTGTTCGATTAGGCTGAGATTTATTAAGGCATCTAGAGAAAATTGACTTTTGCTTATCATGAAAGTTTAGGTTAAGGTACACGCTCATTACATCAATATAAGATGGCATTAGGGGCTTCAAAATTTTCTCAATGAACTCCTACATGAAGCCAATGCCTCCTTGTTCGTTTAATTTTACTTCATACTTTACTTCTTTGATCTTGTTCTCAACTCTTTCCATCAATATTTTTTATATCTTGCTTTAATAAATATTATTGATAGTTCGATTAGGTTGACATTTCAGAAGGCATTAAGTGAAAATAGACTACAGCTTATTATGCAATTTAAGGTTGAGGTACATGATCATCAGATCAACATAAGAAGGCATTAGGGGCTTCATATTTTTCTCAACAAACACCTGCATCAAGCCAATGCCTCCTTCATCATTTGATTTTGCTTTTCGTTTTCTTCTTCGATCTCGCACTCACCTTTTTCTATAGATATTTTTTAGATCTTGCTCTAATAAATATTTTAGAGCAAGATCTAAAATATTGCTTTTTATGATGCAAGTTTAGGATGAGGTACATTCTCATTTGATCACTATAAGATGGCACTAGGGGCCTAAGATTTTTCTCAAGAAACTCCTACATCAAACCAATGCCTCCTCCTTTGTTTGATTTTGCTTCCCACTTTACTTCTTTGATCTTCTTATCAACTCTTTCCATTGGTATTTTTAATATCTTACTCTAATAAATGTTATAGATAGTTGAATTAGGTTGACATTTCTCAAGGCATTCAGTGAAAATTAACTGCAGCTTATCATGGAAGTTTAGGTTGAGGTACATGCTCATAAATATAAGGTGACATTAAGGGCTTAAAATTTTTCTCAATGATCTCCTACATCAAGCCAATGGCTCGTCCTTTGTTTGATTTTTCTTCCCAATTTACTTCTTCGTTCTTGCTCTCAACTCTTTCCATCGATATTTTTCAGATCTTTCTCTAATAAATATTTTAGATAGTTTGATTATGCTGACATTTCTCAACGCATTCAGTGAAAATTGATAGCAGCTTATCATGCAAGTTTAGGTTGAGGTACATGCTTACTGGATCAATATAAGATGGAATTAACGGATTCAAATTTTTTTTAACGAACTCCTAGATCAGGCCAATGCCTCCTCATTCATTTGATTTTATGTCCCGCTTTTCTTCTTTGATCTTACTCTCAACTTTTTCCGTTGATATTTTTTAGATCTCGCTCTAATAAATATGATACATAGCTCGATTAGGTTGGCATTTCTCAAGGCATTCAGTGAAAATTGATTGCAGCTAATCATGCAAGTTTAGGTTGAGGTATACGGTCATTAGATCAATATAAGATGGCATTAGGGGCTTTAGATTTTTCTTAACGAACTTCTGCATCAAGCCAGTTCCTCCTCCTCCATATGATTTCGCTACCCACTTTACTTCTTTGATCTTCTTCTTAACTCTTTCCATCAACATTTTTTAGATCTTACTCCAATAAATATTATAGATAGTTCAATTACGATGACTTTTCTCAAGGAATTCAGTGGAAATTGACCACAACTTATCATGCAAGTTTAGGTTGAGGTACATGCTTATTAGATTAATATAAAAGAACATTAGGGGCTTCAAATTTTTCTCAACAAACTCCTGAATCAACCAAATGCCTCCTCCTTCATTTGATTTTTGCTTCCCTCTTTACTTCTTTGATCTTGCCCTTAACTATTTCCTTTGACATTTTTTAGATCTTACTCTAATAAATGTTATAGGTAGTTCAATTAGGCTAACTTTCTCTAGGCACTTAGTGAAAATTGACTGTAGCTTATCATGCAATTTTAGGTTGAGGTACAAGCTCATTAGACCTATTGGAGTTATGTAAATATAGTGAGTTGGAAAGAAAGCGTATTTACATATAACTTAATTTTCTTCAAGTTACTTTTGTAATGAAAAATGTTTATTGTTAATAAAAAGAAGGTTTGGCTTTATTTGTATCAGTATTATCTATATCTAGTCATAAGGTACCAAGATTCTTTTATAACTAATATGCTATGGAGATGTATGGGAAACATGTACATTATGAGAATCTAAATTAGTTGATTCACAGTTGATTAATCAAGTTGGTCACTTGATTATGGTTTAGATTGTAGTGTTGCGAATTATTTCCGTGTAAGTAAAAGAGTTTACTTCAAGGGAATGATGAGTTTCATATCATAATAGTAGTTGACTATCGATAATGGCACTATTAAATGAATATGGAATCAAGTAAGTTTTAAAGAATAAAGTGGGTCGCTACTTTAATTTTAAAACATAGACCTTAGCATTCTGTTATTACGAACCACAATCTTGACGAGTGGTGAACTCATATGTGTTTCATTACAATTCTTGATATGATCGGAATGGATTTGTAAAGAGTATCAATCCAGTGCCTGCATGTTGGAATTGTTAATTGAAAAAGGTATCAGGGAACATTCACTCAAATAAAGACTTTGTAGTGATATCATCACTTTTAGATGTTTTTACGGAGTTTAGTGATTAAACTAGCGCTAGTAGTTTTATGAACTAGCTACCCATCAAGTGTTAGAACCAAGATGAGATCTTGTGTGTTAATCACCATATAGAGTAGAGCAGGAGATTTAGAAGGAAAAACCAACATAAGAGCAAACGATAATTTTACCCTTTATTGGGTGGATGACTATAATATGGTTTATAATAAAGTTTGCAGTTGGACATCTTTTTTGAAACATTTGTTATCATAATATTTAATTATTCATGAGTTCAACTAATTGTATTTAGTGGAATGACATTTAGTTAATAAATTGGAATTAATTCTAATGAGATTAAATTAATTCTTGGCTTATTAGAGCTTGAATTATATATTAGATTCCCCATTTGGCTTCTAGGAAGGTTATCAAGCAAAGTAAGAAACATAAATGGAGGTTTTAAAATCCATGATTGAATGTTGGGCTTACTTTAATTAGGAGCCTAAATGAACATTTATTATTGGGCTTGAGTTTGGTTTAACTTGATTAATTAGATTAATTAAATTAAAACAACGTTATTAAAGAAAGAAGAAGGCATATTTTCAGTTTTTATACCTAATTGTGTAGCTGCACATTTAGCATTGAATTGCTAAATTAAAGACGGTTTTTATCATGCTTTATCATCGTTAAATGGATTAATGATCTTATCATTAAATGGTTTAATGGTTGTCTTCTAATGATGGCATGTAATGTAACCTTTTAGCATTCATTTCATTAAAGAGGAAAAGGTGTATTTGAAATGTAACCTTTTAGCATTCATTTCATTAAAGAAATTTATCCATAACTGAAAATGAGGTCTTATTTAAGTTATTGGTCTTTTCATATAGCCATCTTAATTAAATGAGAAGAGTCTCATTTATTGGCTTCTCTATAATTGATTAAAGAATGAAGTGATGCATTGGATGCACATCACATCTTTCTTTCATGATAGCTAAAATTGAAAAGAAGAGGAAGAAGTGCTCTTGCGTTATGTTTTTAGACTCACTCTCTCTTATCATGCATGTATAGCGTAAACTTAAATGAGAAATGTCTCATTTTTCGCTTCTTTCTTCTAAGAAAAATCTTCTCAAAAATATTTTGTCTCCTTTCCCACCAAAGGTTCTTGTCAACCAAGTTGTCTAAAAAGAACAAGTGGTAGATCAGTTTGGTCAGGATACAACAATAAAGATAGGATACATTGTCAAAGGAGAGGATACAAAAGTGAGGAATCAAAGCTGTAGCAAGGAGTTGGTATATTTCTACCACCTTGTTCTTATGTAAATATTTTCCTTATATCGTATCATATATAACTGAATCAAGTTGATTTAGTTTTGTTATTTGCGCTGCATTTTTTATTTAAAAAAAGTTTTGAGATCTACTGTTTAACCAAATCTTGCATGCTTTTGTTTTCGATCCAACAAGACCAAGATAAGATGGCATTAGAGTCTTTATATTTTTGTTAACAAACTCATGCATCAAACCAATGTCTTCTCCTTCGTATGATTTTTCTAACCACTTCACTTCTTCGGTCTTGCTCTTAACTTTTTCCACAGATTTTTTTAGATCTTACTCTAATAAATAAGATAGATATTTCAATTAGGTTGACATTTCTCAAGGAATTCAGTGAAAATTGACTACAGCTAATCATGCAAGTTTAGGTTGAGGTACATGCTCATTAGATCAATATAAGATGACATTAGGGGCTTCATATTTTTCTCAATGAAGTCCTACATCAAGCAAATACCTCCTCCTTTGTTTGATTTTGCTACCCACTTTGCTTCTTCGATCTTGCTCTCAAGTCTTTCCATCGATATTTTTTAGTTCTTGCTACAACAAATATTATAAATAGTTTATTTAGGTTGACATTTCTCAAGGAATTCAGTGAAATAGACTGTAGCTTATCATGTAAGTTTAGGTTGAGGTACATACTCATTCAATCGATATAAGATGGAATTAGGGGCTTCAAATTTTTCTCAACAAACTCCTTAATCAAGCCAATCCCTCCTCCTTCATTTGATTTTTCTTCCCACTTTACTTCTTCGATCTTGCCCTCAACTCTTTCCATAGACATTTTTTAGATCATGCTACGATAAATGTTATAGATAGTGTGATTAGGCTGGCATTTCTCAAGTCTTTCAGTAAAAATTGATCACAGCTTATCATGCAAGTTTAGGTTAAGGTATATGCTCATTAGACCAATATAAGATGGCATTAGGGTCTTTAGATTTTTGTTAAAGAACTCATGCATCAAGCCAATGTCTCTTCCATTAATCGATTTTGCTACCCACTTTACTGATTTGATCTTGCTCTCAACTCTTTCCATTGATATTTTTTAGACCTTGCTCTAATAAATATTATAGATAGTTTGATTAGGTTGACATTTCTCAGGGCATTCAATTAAAATTGACTACAACTTATCATGCAAGTTTAGGTTGAGGTACATGATCATCAAATTAGTATAAGATGGTATTAGGGATTATTTTTCTCAACAAACTCCTGCATCAAGCCAACGCCTCTTCATTCGTTTGATTTTACTATCCGCTTTTCTTCTTCTATCTTGCCCTAAACTTTTTCCATCGATATTTTTTAGATTTTGCTCTAGTAAATATCATAGATAGTTCGATTATGCTAACATTTCTTAAGGCATTCAGAGAAAATTGACTGTAGCTTATTATGAAAATTTAAGATGAGGTATGTGCTCATTAGATCAATATAAGATGGCATTAGGGCTTTAGATTTTTCTCAGAGAACTCCTGCATCAATGCCTCGTCCTTCATTTCATTTTTCTACCCACTTTACCTCAAGGCATTCAGTGAAAATTGATTGTAGGTTATCATGCTAGTTTAGGTTGAGGTACATGCTTAATAGATCAATATAAGACGACATTAGGGGCTGTTGGATCGAAAACTTAAGCATACAAGATTTGGCTAAAATGGTTGATTTCAAAACATTGTTTTTAGAAATCAAATTTGAGGATACATTGTTTCAACATGTCAAGCTATACATGATACGGTATAAGGTAAATATTTAACATAAGAACAAGATGTAGAAATATACCAACTCCTTTGCTAGGGCTTTAACTCCTCGCTATGTTATTTTAACCTCGGCAATGTATCCTCTCCTAGGTAATATATTCTCTCCTCGTTATTGTATCCTCATCCAATATGATCTACCACTTGTTCTCCTTAGATAACTTGGTTAACAAGATCCTTTAGTAGGAAAGGAGAAGAAAACTTTAAGAGATTTTTCCTTACAAATGGAAGCTAAAGATGAGACACCTCTGATGCAAATTTTTTCAATCTGATATAAGATAGGAGAGAGAGATCAAAATTCAACAACTCCCTTGTATTCTTTCTCTCAATTTCAATTAATCCTCAAACAAAGAAGTGTAATGCATCCAATGCATTACAACCTTCGTTAATCAATCATAAAGAAGCTAATAAATGAGACTGTTCTCATTTGTTTTAAGATGGCTATATAAAATGACCAATAACCCAAAATGATTCATCTTATTTTCAGTTTTGTGATGGAAGAAGGAAGGGGGTCTGTCAAATGCACCTCTTTCTTCTTTAATCCTATGAATGCTAAATGGTTACATGTTATCATTAAAAGTCAACCCTTAAACCATTTAATGATAAGGTTATAACTCCACTTAATAATGATAAAGCATATTGAAAACCATCTTAAATGTAGCAAACCAATGATAAATGTGCAGCTACACATTTAGCCCATTAAAACCGAAAATCCACCTCCTGTTATCTTTAATAACTTTGATTTAATTTAATTAATCAAATTAAACCAAAGTCTAGCTCATTTCTAAATGTTCATTTGGGCTTTTAATTAAAGTAAGCCCAACATTCAATCATATGCTTTAAAATCTCTATTCGTATTTCTTACTTTGCTTGATAACCTTCCTAGAAGCCAAATGGAGAATCTAATTTGACTTATATAACTCAAGCTCCAATAAGCCCGGAATTAATTTAATCTCATTAGAATCAATTCTAGCTTATTAACTAATTATCATTCCACTAAAGACAATTAGTTGAACTCTTGAATTATTAAATATTATAAGAGCACATGTTTCAGAAAAGATGTCCAATTGCAAACTTTATTACGAACCATATTATAGTCATCCGCATAATAAAGGGAAAAATTACCGTTTTGCCCTTATGTTTATTTTGCCTTCTAGATCTCCCGTTTTACTTTATATGGTGATTAACGCATAAGATCTCATCTTGGTGTTAAGACTTGATGGGTAGCTAGTCCATCAAACTACTGGCGCTGGTTTAATCACCAATCTCCATAAAACATCTAAAAGTGATGATATCACTATAAATTCTTTATTTGAGTGAATGTTCCCTAATACATGTTTCAATCAATAATTCCAACATGCAGACATTGGATTGATACTTTGTAAAAGTCTATTTCGATCATATCAAGAATTATAATGAAACACATATGAGTTCACCACTCATCAATATTATGGTCTATAATAAACAAATGTTTAAGTGTATGTTTTAAGATTAAAGTAATGACCTACTTTATTCTTTAAAACATACTTGATTCCAGATTCATTTAATAATGCCATTATCGATAGTCAACTACTATTATGATATGAAACTTACAATTCCCTTGAAGTAAACTCTTTTACTTACATGGAGATAAATCGTAACACTACAGTCTAAACCATAATCAAGCGACCAACTTGATTATTCAACTATAAATCAATTATTTTAGATTATACTAATAGATATGTTTCCCATACATCTCTATGTATATGTATATTACTTACAAAAGAATCTCGGTACCTTATGACTAGTTTTATTATGCTCATACATATAAAACCAAACTCTTTTGTTTTATTAATAATAAATATTTTAATTACAAAAAGTAACTGGAAGAAAATTAAGTTATAAGTAAATATACTTATTTTCCAAGCCACTATATTTACATAATTCCAACAATCTCCCACATGCCCTAAAGCAAGTTTGACATATCCCTCATTCCCATCTTTGCTAGGTGTCCCTCAAAACTCCTTTGAGATAACATCTTCATAAATTGATCAACAAGGTTTTGCTTTGTGGGATTCTTTACCACATTCACCTTGCCACGTTGTATTATTTCCCTTATGAGATGATACTTTCTCTCAATGTGTTTAACAGTTTTATGGTTCTGAGGTTGTTTAGAATTAGCCACTGCCCCACAATTATCAAAATAAAGTGTAATGTCTTTTTTTTTTGCCTCAGGAACTACCTCCAAATCATTCAAGAACTTCCGAAGCTAGACTGGTTCTTTTGCTACTTCGCAAGGAACATCATACTCATCCTCTATAGTTGAATCAACAAAACAAGATTCCTTGATACACCTCCAGACTATGGTTCCACCTCCTAAAACAAATATAAAGCCAGAGGTTGATTTTTAAGAATCAACATCTGATTGGAAATTAGAATACGTATATCCCATCTGAATAAGATTACTTCTAGAGTAAACAAGCATCAAGTTCTTCATCCTAAAAAGATACTTTAGTTTGCACTTAACCGCAGTCTAATGCTCCATTCCTAGATTGGACTAGAATCTACTTACCAGTCCCACTGTGTAACAGATATCCGGTCTAGTACAAAGCATAACATACATTAAACTTCCATCTGCCGAAGAATAAAGAATGTTATATATGCATTCGACCTCCTCTTGGTTCTTTGATGCTTGCTCCTTTGAAAGTTTGATTCCATGTCTAGTAGGTGTAAAAACCCTCTTGGAATCATGCATAGCAAACTTATTGAGCATGTTCTCAATGTAGGTTATTTGAGACAAGGCTATCAGTTTGTTCTTACGATCCCTTATGAGTTTGATCCCTAGAACATACCTAGCCTCTCCTAAATTCTTCATCGAGAACTGTTTGTTCAGCCATCCCTTAACTGTAGATAACATTCCTACATCATTCCTAATGAGCAGAATGTCATCAACATACAAGATTAGGAAAATAACCTTGCCGTATTCTATCCTTGTATAGACACAAGGCTCATCTTGGTTTTGTATGAACCTATAATTTTTGATAGACTTATCAAACCTAATGTTCCAAGACCTAAATGCTTGCTTAATCCCATAAATGGACCTCTGCAATTTGTATACTTTATCAATGAATCCATCTGGTTGGGTCATATAAATGGTCTCCTCAAGATCCCTATTAAGAAATGCAGTCTTTACGTCCATTTACCATATTTCATAATTGAAATAGGCTGCTATGACCAAAAGAATTCTGATAGACTTAAGCATTGCAACTAGAGAAAAAGCCCCCTCATAGTCTATACCCTCCTTTTGAGTATAGCCTTTAGCTACCAATCTAGCTTTAAAGGTCTCTACCTTTCCATTTGATCCTCTTTTCCTTTTATAGAACCATTTACACCCTATGGATTTTAAATCTTGTGGTAGATCTATAAGGATCCAGACTTCATTGGCGTATATGGAATCTATTTCCGATTCCATTGCCTTGAGCCATGTTTTTGCATCAACATCATTAAGAGCCTGTGTATAAGTAATGGGATCCATTTCTTCTTGGTCATGGATGGATATAATGCCTTCTCTTAGACCTAGATATCTATTATGTTGTCTCACAACCCTCCCACTTTGTCTAGGCATTACTTGATATTTATGTTGCTCTTTCGATTTAACTTTTGAATCCATTTTGACATCATGTTCTGCTATATCCAAATCAACTCTTGTTTTTGATGAAATAGCTAACTCTTTGAGTACTACTTCACTTCTTCCTTTGTGATTTCTCACAAACTCTTCCTATAGGAAGGTTGCATTTGAAGAAACAAATACCTTCTTGTCCTGCGAACTGTAAAAATAGTATCCTCGAGTACCCGTAGGATTTCCTACAAACAAACAAACTTCCGACCTTGGTTCCATCTTTTTAGATTCAGGTTTTAGAACATAGGCTAGGCAGCCCCAAGTTTTTAAGTGCCGTAATGAAGGCACTCGGCTAGTCCACAACTTGCTAAGTGTTTTAGGCACCGATTTGGATGGAGCAAAGTTAAGAAGATAAGTTATCGTTTGTATGGCATATCCCTAAAACAATTCTGGAAGGCTAGTGTAGGACATCATTGATCTTACCATTTCCAATAAAGTCTTATTTCCCCTCTCAGCTACACCATTTTGTTAAGGTGTTCGAGGAGCTGACAAGTTGGAAATAATTTTTTCGTCAATTAAGTATTGCTGGAACTCTCCAAATAAGTACTCACCACCTGGATCCGATTGAAGCTGTTTTAATGGCTTGCTTAGCTGCTTCTCAGCTTCAGCATTGAATTCTTTGAATTTTCAAAGGACTCACTCTTTTCATGCATCATAACCATGTCTAGAGTAATCATCTATAAAGGTTAAGAAGTATTCATAACATCATCTAGCTTGTACATTCATAGGCCCACACACATCAGTGTGTGCTAGAACCAGCATAGACTCAGATCTGTTTCCTTTAGAAGGAAATTAGTCCGTGGTCATTTTTCCTTCAATACAAGATTCACAGGTGGGTAATTGATGTCCAAGCCCATAAGGGTCCCATCTTTTACTAACCTGTCAAGTCTTTTTTGATTGATGTGACCCATTCTTCAATGCCACAGATTGAATTATATGTTAGAGACATTGGATTGTCTTGGTTTTATCAATTCTATGATGTTTAGTGAGCCTATGATAGGTTCTATAAAGAACAATCCCTATTTAATTATTGCATTACAAATAAAATCCTTATTCTTATATATTGAAACAATATTTTCAAAATATAAGGAATAACCAGATTTTATTTAAAAAATAGAAATCATGTTCCTTACAACCATTGGGATGTAATATACAGCCTCCAAATATAACCTATGACCACTAGGTAATTCCAAGATAACTACTCCCATTAATTTTGCTAAAACATAGGATCTATCTTCTATTTTGACTTAAAACTGTCCTTTATATAGACTTTTCCTTTGGTGGAATCCCTGCAAAGAATTGCAAACAGGGTTAGTGACTCCTGAGTCTAATATCCAAGAATCAGAATTTGCCATATTTCTAGTTCCTAACAAACTTAGGAAACCTATACCTCATTTGCCTTTGAGAGACTCTACGTAGACTACACAATTTCTTTTCCAGTGACCCTGCTCACCATATTAGAAACACTTTCTATTGGTGCTTGCTTTAGCCTTCTTTTTCATGGGTTGGGTGTTGACCCCTGTTTGGGCCTTCTTTTTCATTTGACCCCCTTTTCTTTTTTCTTTCCCTTAGCCTTGGGCTTAGAGGAAGATGCTAGATTAGCTTCTGGCCGATGAGCCTTGACATTTAATATCTCCTTCGTACTCTGGAGGGTATTCATCAACTCACTCAAGATATAATCCTTGCTGTTGAGCTCATAGTCTAACTTAAACTACTGAAAAGAAGAGTTTAAGCTATTGATGATTATAGTCATTTGCGAGTTTGCATCTCATGTCTGCCCCAAGCTTCTCAGTCTCAATGACGCTAGAGATTACCTTACGTATGTAATCCCACACTAGTTTAACAGGTTTTTTATTTGAGATTATGAAAGATTTGGATAGCTTTCACCCTTGCAGACCTGGTCCTCACACCAAACATCTTATATAGGTGATGAACCATTGCACTAGTAGTTTTCATACAAGCAATTTGGTTCTGTAACATGTTGTTGATAGAAGCTAGAATATAGCACTTAGTAGTCTTATCATCATTCTGCCATCACTCATGTTGTTGGACTTGCTCAGGAGTTGAATCTCCACCTAGAGGTGCAAGCCTATTTTCAGTTAATACCAATGAAATTTGTTCATGTTGAATAACTATGTTAAGTTTACATCTCCATTCATTAAAATTCTCTCCATTTTCCAATTTGTTATTTGTCAAAAGCAAAGTGAGTGGATTCATTTTATGGTTGATTATGTCTGAAAATATAAATTATAAAAGAATGAGCATACTAGTCAACAGTGTTGGAACTTTTGTATAAAATCACGATTCCTGTTTGCATGATAATAGAGTTTACAAAACCTAAAAAAATTAAAACTTTATATAACTATTAATTTTCTTATCTATAACAGATTAAGTGATAGTGGGCCCTCTTATCAATTAAAAAAAAACTTGGACCCTCCCACTCAAAAAAATTACTAAGCATCTCCATGCCTAACCTTTTGAGAGGTGCCATGATTTGGTCTATACTTTTACCAACAGAGCTACGGTGGGTAGGATATTGATAAAATATGTTAAGTGTGTAACCATTTAATTCATCCACTAAAGGTATTTGCAAACCATGCCTTAGTGGGGGATCTCATTCGCTATCAATAAGTGGACTTATCCTTTAGGAGACCCAAACCATGCAAGATCTAAGTTTCATGCCCTCCAGTGAGGAGTAACAGCTCACCACATGCAAATAGGCCATCATATGGAGATTGTGGACTCTCAAATGAGCATCCTCTCCCACTCAATCTTTTTGGACTTTAAGTTTTAATAAATACCATCTTATTTAGAAGCAATTTATTATCCATCTTATATTGTTTCATTATATATTTCATATATATTGAATGCATGACAAAGCCGAGGGTTGACAATTTTCTAATTGACATGCAATGACATAATATCACATATTATTTGCATTCATTTATCCATTCTTCACATGAACTAATAAGCCACTTTTGATTGTCCATCCTAAAAACATAAAAAAAATTACAAGGCTTTTAGGCCCAACAAAATCTTCTTGGACATGGATCTTCTACTTCGAACTCTTCACTCATATGACCTGGCCCATTTGGTAAAAAATGTGTAATGGCCTTTCTTTTCGAATAAAAATTTGATTTTCACAAATAAAAAATTTTTCTAAAAGAAAAAAAAATCTGCACCTGTTTTTCATAAAAAACCAAATCTATGGTAAAAAATTTTCATAGAACCGAAAATTTGTTAAAACAAAAATCCAACCCTTTGGTTTTCACAAAACCAACAATTTGTTAAAAAAAATCCAGCGTTTTGGTTTTCACACAAAACCAAAATTTGGTCAAAACACCATAATCAAAGCCGAAACTTGACCTCTTCATTTCTTCAATCCATGACTTTGTCATCTTCATCATTATATGATTTTGTACATTACATAATCAAAGAAAGCAGAAAAATAAAGCCAAGGAGGAAACATGACGATGAAAGGCTGAAGAAAACTTACAATGTAACTTTATAATCTATGGACAACCAAAAGAGAAAAACATACACCATATATATTTCTATCACATAAAAATATGTAGCATACAAAAATTGCCAACCCATCATCACATATAGGAACCAAAATCATGCATAAAAAATGGCTCTGATACTAATTGTTGGATCGAAAACTTAAGCATCTAAGATTTGGCTAAAACGATAGATTTCATATCTTTGTGTTTAGAAATCAAATTTTAGTGGAAGCAATATAACCAAATCAACATGTCAAGCCATACATGATATGCTATAAGGAAAATATTTAACAAAACAACAAGATGGTAGGAATATACCGACTCCTTTTAGCTTTAACTCCTCGCTGTGCTATCTTAAGCTTAGCAATGTATCCTCTCCTAGGTGATGTATCCTCTTCTCATTATTCTATCATCCACCAATTTGATCTACTACTTGTTCTCCTTGGATAACCTGGCTAACAAGAACTTTATGGGAAAGGAGAAGAAAACTTAAAGAGATTTTGTCTTAGAAAAGGAAGCTAAAGATAAGGCAACTCTCATGCAAATTTCGGCTATCTCATGCAAGATAGGAGAGAGATAAAAATTCAACAACCTGGTATTCTTTCTATCAATTTCAGTTAAGCCTCAAAGAAAGAAGTGTAGTGTATCTAATGCATCACATCGTTCCTTAATCAGTCATAAAGAAGCCAATAATGAGACTCTTCTCGTTTGTTTTAAGATGGCAAAGACCAATAACCTAAAATGATACATCTCATTTTTGGTTTTGTGATGAAAGAAGGAAGAGGGAAGAAGGAAGAGGGTCTATCAAATGCACTTCTTTCTTCTTTAATCCTGTGAATGCTAAATGGATACATGCTATCATTAAAAGACAACCATTAAACCATTTAAAGATAAGGTTAGAACTCTATTTAATGATGATAAAGCATATTAAAAACCATCATAAATGTAGCAAACCAATGATAAATGTGCAGCTACACATTTAGCCCATTAAAATAAAAAAAATTTCCTTCCCACTTTACTTCTTTGCTCTCAACTCTTTCCATCGATGTTTTTTGACCGTGCTTAAATAAATATTATAGATAGTTCGACTAGGCTAACATTTCTCAAGACATTCAGTGAAAATTGACGGCGGTTTACCATGTGAGTTCAGGTTGATTAAAGAATGAAGTGATGTATTAGATGAACATCACATCTTTCTTTCATGATAATCGAAATTGAGAAGAAGAGGAAGAAGTGTTCTTGTATTTTGTTTTTTCATTCACTCTCTCCTCTCATGCATGCATAGCCAAAATTTGAATGAGAAGAGTCTCATTTTTGGCTTCTCTCTTCTAAGAAAAATCTCCTAAAAAATGAGAATAGTTCGATTAGGTTAACATTTTTTATGGCATTCAGTGAAAATTGACTACAGCTTATCATGCAAGTTTAGGGGCAAGCACATGATCATCAGATCAATATAATATGGCATTAGAGGCTATAGATTTTTCTTAACCAAACTCTTGCATCAAGCTAATGCCCCCTCCTTCATTTGATTTTGTTTCCCACTTGTTATGCTTTTTAGATCAATATAAGATGGCATTAAGGGCTTTAGCTTTTTCTTAGTGAACTCCTGCATCATGCCAATGCATCCTCCTTCATTTGATTTTGCTACCCACTTTACTTTTTAGATCTTGCCCTCAACTTTTTCCATCAATATTTTTTTTTGATTTGGCTATACTAAATAATATAGATAGTTCTATTAGGTTGACCTTTCTCAAGGAAATTAGATAAAACTAACTGAAGTTTATCATGCAAGTTTAGGTTGAGGTACATGCTCATTAGATCAATATAAGATTGCAGTAGGGTCTTCAAAATTTTCTCAAAAAACTCCTACATCAGGCTAATGCCTCCTCCTTCATTTGATTTTTCTACCCACTTTACTCCTTCAATCTTGCCATTAACTCTTTCCATGGATATCTTTTAGATCTTTCTTTAATA
Organism: Erythroxylum suave; assembly: GCA_027563595.1. Lineage (NCBI taxonomy): Eukaryota > Viridiplantae > Streptophyta > Magnoliopsida > Malpighiales > Erythroxylaceae > Erythroxylum > Erythroxylum suave. The sequence goes on along the minus strand of JAOSBN010000008.1, from coordinate 34,131,824 downwards.
AATATTATAGATAGTTCATTTAGGTTGATATTTTTCTGGTCATTTAGTGAAAATTGACGGATGCTTATCACGTAAGTTTAGGTTAAGACACATGGTCATTAGGACAATATAAGACGACATTAGGGGCATCGGATTTTTCTTAACAAACTTCTACATCACGCCAATGCCTTCCCATTCATTTGATTTCTCTTCCCATTTTACTTCTTTGATCTCATTCTCAACTCTTTCATTTAAATTTTTTAGATCTTGCTCTAATAAATGTTATAGATACTTTGATTAGGTTGACATTTCTTTAGGCATTCAGTGAAAATTAACTGCAACTTATCATGCAAGTTGAGGTTGAGGTATATACTCATTATATCTATATAAGATGTCATTAGGGGCTTCATATTTTTCTCAACAAACTACTGCATCAGATCAATGCCCCTTCTTTTTTTCGATTTTTTTCTGCTTTATTTCTTTGATCGTTCTCCCAACTCTTTCCATCGATATCTTTTAGATCCTGCAATAATAAATTTTATAGATAGTTTGATTTTTCTTCACACTATACTTTTTTGATCTTGCTCTAAACTCTTTCCATCCTATTTTTGGATATTGCTCTAATAAAAATTGGATATAGTTCGATTAGTATAACATTTCTCAAGGCATGAAGCAAAAATTGACTGTCGCTTATCATGCAAGCATAGGTATATGAACATGCTCATTAGATCAATATAAGATGGCATTAGAGGCTTCAAATTTTTCTTAACAAATTCCTGTATCAAACTAATGCCCCCTCCTTCATTTGGTTTTGCTTCCCACTTTAGTTCTTCAATCCTGCTTTTAACTTTTTCGATCAATATTTTTAGACATCGCTCTATCAAATATTAGAGAAAGTTTGATTAGGCTAACATTTCTCAAGGCATTCAGTGAAAATCGACTCCAGCTTATCATGAAAGTTTAGGTTGAGGTACATGATCATTAGATAAATATAAGATGGCGTTACGGGCTTTAGATTTTTCACAGCGAACTCCTACATCAAGCTAATGCCTCCTACTTCGTTTGATTTTCCTTCCCGCTTTGCCTCTTAGATCTTGCTCTCAAATTTTTACATCAACATTTTTTAGATCTTGCTCTAATAAATAATATAGATAGTTCAATTAGGTTAACATTTCTAAAGGCATTCAGTAAAAATTGACTGTTGCTTATCATCCAAGTTTAGGTTGAGGTACATGATCATTAGATCAATATAAGAATGCATTAGGGCTTCAGATTTTTCTCAAGGAGCTCCTGTATCATGCCAATACCTCATCCTTTGTTTTATTTTACTTCCCACTTTACTTCTTTGATTTTACTCTAAACTGTTTCCAACGATATTTTTTATATCTTGCTCTAATAAATGTTATTAAGAATTGGATTAGGTTGACATTTCTCAAGGCATGAAGTGAAAATTGACTATAGCAGATCATTGAAGTTTACATTGAGCTACATGATCATTAGATCAATATAAGATGGCATTAGGGGCTTCAGATTTTTCCCAACTAGCTCTTGCATCAAGCGAATGTCTCCTCCTCCGTTTGATTTTACTTCGCGCTTTACTTCTTCAATCTTGCTCCCATTTCTTTCTAATGATATTTTTTAGATCTTGCTCTAATAAATGTTATAGATACTTTGATTAGGTTGACATTTTTAAGGCATTAAGTGAAAATTGACAGTAGTTTATCATGCAAGTTTAGTTTGAGGTATATGCTCATTAGATCTATATAAGATGGCATTAAGGCCTTCATATTTTTCTTAACGAACTCCTGCATCAAACCAGTCCCTCCTCCTTGGTTTGTCTTTTCTTCTAGCTTTACTTCTTAAATCTTGCTCTCAAATTTTTCCATCAATATTTTTTAGATCTTATTCAAATAAATATCGATGGAAAATCTTTTCAATTGGGTTGGCATTTTTCATGTCATTTAGTGAAAATTGATTGTTGCTTATTAAGCAAGTTTAGGTTAAGGCACATGCTCATTAGTAAATATAGGATGGCATTATGGGCTTCAAAATTTTCTCAATGAACTCCTGCATCAAGCCAATGACCCCTCTTTCATTCAATTTTTGTACCCACTTTACTTCTTTTTTCATTATCTCATCTCTTTCGGTTGAAATTTCTCAAGGCATTTAGTGAAAATTGACTCTAACTTATCATGCTAGTTTAGGTCGAGCTACATGCTCGTCAGATAAACAGAAGATAGCATTGGGGGCTTCAAATTTCTCTCAACAAACTCCCTCATCAAGTTAATGCCTGCTCCTTCATTTTATATTGCTTCCCACTTTACTTCTTCGATCTTATCTCAACTCTTTCCATTGATAATTTTTAGATCTCTCTCTAATAAGTGTTATAGACACTTTGATTAGGCTAACATTGCTTAAGCATTCAGTGAAAATTGACTGTAGCTTATCATTCAAGTTTAGATTGAGGTACGTGCTCATTAGATCAATATAAAATGGCATTAGGGGCTTCACATTTTTCAAACTGAACTCCTGCATCAAGCCAATGCCTCCTCCTTCAATTGATGTTGCTTCCAGTTTTACTTCTTCAATCTTGCTCTCAAATTTTTATTTTTTAGACCTTACTCTAATAAATATTATAGATAGTTCAATTAGGCTGACATTTCTTAAGGAATTAAGTGAAAATTGACTGCTATAGTATGTCTTTCAAGTTTAGGTTGAGGCACATGTTCATTAGATCAATATAGGATGATATTAGGGTCTTCAGATTTTTCTCAATGAACTCTTACATCAAGCTAGTGTCTCCTCTTTTGTTTGATTTTTTTACCCACTTTACTTCTTCAATCTTCCTCTCAACTCTTTCCATTAATATTTTTCAAAAGGAACTCCTGCATTAAGCTAATGCATCCTCCTTCGTTTGATTTTGCTTCCAGTTTTACTTCTTCAATCTTACTCTCAACTATTTCCATCAATATTTTTCAGATCTTGATCTAATAAATATTATAGATAGTTTGATTCGAGTGATATTTCTCAAAGCATTAAGTGAAAATTGACTGTAGCTTATCACGCAAGTTCTAGTTAAGGTGCATGCTCATTAGATAAATATAAGATGGCATTATAGGCTTCAGACTTTTCCCAATGAACCCCTGCATCAAGCCAATGCCTCGTCCTTCGTTTGATTTTGCATCCTTCCTCACTTCTTCGATCTTGCCCTTAACTCTATCCATTGACATCTTTTTAGTTCGTTCTCTAATAAATACTATAGATAGTTTGAATAGGCTAACATTTTATAGGGCATTCACTAAAAATTGACTGCTACTTATCATGCAAGATTAGGATGAGGTACTTGATCATTAGATCAATATAATATATGATTAAGAGCTTTGTATTTTTCGTAAAGAACTCTGGCATGAAGCCAATACCTCCTCCTTCGTTAGATTTTTCTTCTCACTTTACATCTTTGATCTTGCTTTCAACTCTTTCCATTGATATTTTTTATATCTTGCTCCAATAAATATTATCGATAGTTTGATTAGGCTAACATTTCTTAAGTATTCAGTGAAAATTGACTGTAGCTTATCATGCAAGTTTAGGTTGAGGTATATGCTTATTAGATCCATATTAGATGGCGTTAGGGGCTCGAGATTTTTCTTAATGAACTCTTGCATCAAGCCAATGCCTCCTCCTTTGTTTTATTTTGCTTACCACCTTCTTTGATCAAGCTCTCAACTCTTTCCTTGGATATTTTGTAGGCATTACTTTAGTAAATATTAGGGATAGTTTGATTAGGCTGACATTTCCCAAAGCATTCAGTGAAAATTGACTGCAACTTATCATGCAAGTTCAGGTTAAGGTAAATGCTCATTAGATCAATATATGATGGTGTTAAAGGCTTTAAATTTTTCGCGACAAACTACCTCAACAAGCCAATGCCTCCTCCTCCGTTTGATTTTACTTACCACTTTACTTCTTTAATCTTGCTCTCAACTCGTTCTAATGATATTTTTTATATCTTGCTCTAATAAATGTTATAGATACTTTGATTAGAATGACATTTTTCATGGCATTCAGTGAATATTGACCATAGCATATCATGCAAGTTTAGTTTGAGGTACATGCTCATTAGATCTACATAAGATGGAATTAGGGGCTTCAGATTTTTCTCAACGAACTCCAGCATCAACCAATCCCTCCTCCTTCATTTAATTTTTCTTCTAACTTTACTTCTTAAATCTTTCTCTCAAAATTTTCCATCGATATGTTTTAGATCTTGCTCGAATAAATAATATAGATAGTTCAATTAGGTTGACATTTTTCTCAGCATTCAGTGAAAATTGATTGCTGCTTATCATGCAAGTTTAGGTTAAGGCACATGCTCGTTAGATAAATATAAGATGGCATTAGGGGCTTTGAATTTTTCTCAACGAACTCTTGCATCAAGCCAATGACTCCGCTTTCATTAGATTTTGCTACCCACTTTACTTTTTTGATCATGCTCTCATCTCTTTCAGTCGGAATTTCTCATGGCATTTAGTGAAGATTGATTGCAGCTTATCATGCTAGTTTAGGTCGAGCTATATGTTCGTTAGATAAACATAAGACAACATTAAGGCCTTGAAATTTCTCTCAACGAACTCCTTCATCAAGTCAATCTCTCCTCCTTCATTTGATTTTGCTTGCTGCTTTACTTCTTCGATCTTTTTCTCAACTATTTCTATAAATATTTTTTAGATCTTGTTCTAATAAATATTATAGATACTTCGACTAGGCTTACATTTCTCAAGTCTTTAAGTGAAAATTGACTCCATCTTATCATCCAAGTTTAGGTTGAGGTACATGCTCATTAGATCAATATAAGATAGAATTAGGGGCTTCATATTTTTCAAAACGAACTCTAGGGGTTTCATATTTTTCAAAACAAAATCCTACCTCAAGCCAATGCCTCCTCCTTCGTTTGATTTTTCTTCCAATTTTACTTCTTCATTCTTTCTCTCAATTTTTTCCATCGATATTTTTTAGACCTTACTCTAATAAATAATATAGATAGTTCGATTAGGCTGACATTTCTCAAGGGATTCAGTGAAAATTGACTGTTTCTTATCAAGTAAGTTTAGGTTGAGGTGTGTGCTCATTAGACAAGTTTAAGATGGCAATCGAGGCTTCAGATTTTTCTCTTTGGACTCCTACATCAAGCCAATGCCTTCTCCTTTGTTTGATTTTGCTACCCGCTTTACTTCATTGATCTTGCGCTCAACTCTTTCCCTCAATATTTTTTAGATCTTCCTCTAATAAATATTATATATAGTTCAATTAGGCTTATATTTCTCATGGCATTCTATGAAAATTGACAGTAGCTTATCAAGGAATTTTAGGTTGAGGTACATGTTCATTAGATCAATATAAGATGACAAGAGGAGCTTCAGATTTTTCTTAACAAACTGCTACATCAAGCTAATGTCTCCTCCTTTTTTTTTTGATTTACCAACCTACTTTACTTCTTCATTCTTCCTTTCAACTCTTTCCATCGATATTTTTTTTGATCTTGCTCTAATAAATATTATCGATCGTTTGATTAGGTTAACATTTCTTAAGGAATTTAGTGAAAATTAACTGTAGCTTATCAATTAGGTTGAGGTATATGCTTATTAGATAAATACAAGATGGCACGCGGGGCTTCAGATTTTTCTCAATGAACTCCTACATCAAGCCAATGCCTTCTTTTTAGTTTGATTTTGCTTTTAGTTTTACTTCTTCAATCTTGCATTCAACTTTTTCCTTTGATAGTTTTTAGATCTTGCTCAAATAAATATTATAGATACTTCGATTAGCCTGACATTTCTAAAGGCATTCAGTAAAAATTGACTGTTGTTTATCATGCAAGTTTAGGTTGAGGTGGATGCTCATTAGATAAATATAAGAAGGCATTTAGGGCTTCAAAATTTTTCTTAAAGAACTTCTGCATCAAATCAATGCCTCCTCATTTGTTTGAATTTGCTACCCGCTTTACTTCTTTGATCTTGATCTCAACTCTTTCCCTCGATATTTTTTAGATCTTGCTCTGATAAATATTATAGATAGTTCGATTATGATTATATTTCTTTAGGCATTTAGTGAAAATTGACAATAGCTTATCATGGAAGTTTGGGTTGAGGTATATGCTCATTGGATCAATATAAAATGGCTTTAGGGTCTTTTAAATTTTCTCGACGAACTCCTACATCAACCTAGCATCTCTTGCTTTGTTTGAATTTTCTACCCACTTTACTTCTTCGATCTTCCGCGTAACTCATTCCATCAATATTTTTCAAAAGGAATTCAGTGAAAAGTGACGGCTACTTATCGTGCAAGATTAGGTTGAGGTATGTGATCATTAGATCACTATGAGATGGTATTAGGTGCTTCATATTTTTCTCAAAGAACTCTGGCATCAAGCCAATACCTCCTCATTTGTTTGATTTTTCTTCTCACTTTACTACTTCGATCTTGCTCTCAACTCTTTGCATCGATATTTTTTATATCTTGCTCCAATAAATACTATTGATAGTTTGAATAGCCTAACATTTCTCAAGCATTCAGTGAAAATTGACCATGGCTTATCATGGAAGTTTAGGTTAAGGTACAAGCTTATTAGATCCATATTAGATGGCGCTAGGGGCTCCAAAATTTTCTCAATGAAATCTTACATCAAGCCAATACCCCCTCCTTTATTTTATTTTGCTTCCCACTTTACTTTTTCGATCAAGCTCCCAACTTTTTCGATGAAATCTGACTACATCTTATCATGCAAGTTTAGTTGAGGTATATAATCATTAGATAATAATAATATGGAATTAGGGGCTTCAAATTTTGCTCAATGGACTCCTACACTAGGCCAATTCCTCCTCCTTCATTTGATTTTGCTTCCCACTTTACTTCTTCGATCTTGCTCTCAACTCTTTCCATCAATATGTTTTAGATCTTTCTTTAATAAATATTATAGATAGTGCAATTAGGCTAACATTTCTTAAGGCATTCAGTGAAAATTGACTGCAGCTTATCTTGTAAGTTTAGGTTGAGGCATGTGCCCATTAGATAAATATAAGATGGCATTAGGGGATTTAGAATTTTCTCAATGAACTCCTGCATCAAGCCAATGCCTCCTACTTTGTTTGATTTTGCTACATGCTTTACTTCTTTTATCTTGCTCTCAACTATTTCCCTTGATATTTTTTAGATCCTGCTTTAATAAATATTATGGATAATTCGATTGGGCTGATATTTCTCAAGGCATTCAATGAAAATTGACTGTAGCTTATCATGCAAGTTCTGGTTAAGGTTCATACTTATTAAATAAATATAAGATGTCATTAGGGGCTTCAAATTTTTCTCAATGAACTCCTGCGTCAAGCCAATGCCTCCTCATTCATTTGATATTGTTTCCTTTTTCACTTCTTTGATCTTGCTCTTAACTCCTTCCATCATTAATTTTTAGTTCTTTGTCTAATAAATATTATAGATAGTTCGATTAGGCTAACATTTCACAGGGCATTTAGTGAAAATTAGCTGCTACTTATCGTGCAAGATTAGGTTGAGGTACGTGACCATTAGATCACTATAAGGTGGAATTAGGAGCTTCATATTTTTCTCAAAGAACTCCGGCATCAAGCCAATACGTCCTCATTTGTTTGATTTTTCTTCTCTCTTTACTACTTCGGTCTTTCTCTCAACTCTTTCCATCGATATTTTTGTTATCTTGCTATAATAAATATTATAGAAAGTTTGATTAGGCTGACATTTCTCAAGTGTTCAGTGAAAACTAAACGTAGCTTATCATGCAAGTTTAAGTTGAGGTATATGCTTATTAGATTCATATTGGATGGCGTTAGGGGCTCCATATTTTTCTCAATGAACTCCTACATCAAGCCAATGCCTCCTCCTTTGTTTTGTTTTGCTTCCCACTTTACTTCTTCGATCAAGCTCTCAACTTTTTCCATGGATATTTTGTAGGCATTGCCTTAATAAATATTAGGGATAGTTTGATTAGGCTAACGTTTCTCAAGGCATTCAGTGAAAATTGACTACATCTTATCATGCAAGTTTTGCTTGAACTACATAATCATTAGATAATAATAATATGGCATTATGGGTTTTAAATTTTTCTCAATGAACTCCTACATTAGGAAAATGCCTCCTTCTTCGTTTAATTTTACTTCTAGCTTTACTTCTTCAATCTTGCTCTCAACTCTTTCCATCGATATGTTTTAGATCTTGCTCTAATCAATATTATAGATAGTTCGATTAGGCTAACATTTCCTAAGGCATTTAATGAAAATTGACTGTAGCTTATCATGCAAATTTGGGTTGAAGTACATGCTCATTAAATCAATATAAGATGGCATTAGATGCTTTAGATTTTTCTAAACGAACTCCTACATCAAGCCAATGCCTCCTCCTTCATTTGATTTTACCACTTGCATTACTTCTTTGACCTTACTCTCAACTCTTTTCCTTGATATTTTTTAGATGTTAGTCTAATAAATATTATTGATAGTTTAATTAGGCTGATATTTCTCAAGCATTTAGTGAAAATTAACAGCTGCTTATCATGCAAATTTAAGTTGAGGTACGTGATCATTAGATCAATATGAGGTAACATTAGGGTAATCAAAATTTTCTCAATGAACTCCTACATCGAGCAAGTGCCTCCTCGTTTGTTTCATTTCGCTTGCCGCATTGCTTCTTCAATCTTGTTCTCAACTATTCCGATCGATAATTTTTAAATCTTGCTCTAGTAAATATATAGATAGTTCGATTAGTCTGACATTTCTCAAGGCTTTCTTTAAAAGATGATTGGAGTTTATCATGAAGTTTAGTTTTAGGTGCATGCTCATTAGATCAATTATAAGATGGCATTAATGGCTTCAAATTTTTCTCAACGAACTCCTGCATTAAGCCAATGCCTCCTCCTCCATTTGATTTTGCTTCCCACTTTACTTCTTCGATTTTACTTTCAACTCCTTCCTTCGATATTTTTTAGATCGTGTTTTATTAAATATTACAAATGGTTTGATCGGGCTGACATTTCTCAAGGCATTCAATAAAAATTGAATGCAATTTATCATGCAAGTTTTGGATGAGGTACATACCCATTAGATTAATATAAAAAGGCATTAGAGTCTTTAGATTTTCTCAATGAACTCCTGTATCAAGCTAATGCCTGCTCCTTCGTTCGATTTCGCTTCTAGCTTTACTTCTTTGATATTTCTCTCAACTTTTTCCATCGATATTTTTTAGATCTTGCTCTAATAAATATTACAAATGGTTTGATCAAGCAGACATTTCTCAGGGCATTTAGTGAAAATTGAATGTGGCTTATCATGTAAGTTTAGGTTGAGGTAGATGCCAATTGTATCATAAAAAGGCATTAAAGGCTTCAAATTTTTCTCAACGAACTCCTTCATCAAGCTAATACCTCCTCCTTCTTTTGATTTTGCTTCCAGCTTTACTTCTTTGATCTTGCACTAAACTCTTTCCATCGATTTTTTTATATCTTGCTCTAATAAATATTATAGATAGTTTTATAAGGCTAACATTTCTTAAGGCAGTTAGTGAAAATTGAATTCAGCTTGAGGTGTATATTGATTACAACAATATTAGATGGCAATAGGGGCTCCAGATTTTTCTCGATGAAATCCTGTTTCAGGCCAATGCCTCCGCCTTTGTTTGATTTTGCTTCCCACATTACTTCTTCGATCACGCTCTCAACTATTTCCTTCTATATATTTAGACATTACTCTACTAAATATTTGAGATAGTTTAATTAGAATGACATTTCTCAAGGCGTTTAGTGAAAATTGAGTGCAGTTTATCATGCAAGTTTAGGTTGAGGTATATGCTCATTAGACCAATAGAAGACGACAATAAGGGCTTAAAATTTTTCTGAACAAACTCTTGCATCAAGCCAATGCCTCCTCCTTCATTTGATTTTGCTTCCTACTTTACTTCTTCGATATTTCCCTCAACTCTTTCCATGAACTTTTTTTAGATCTTGCTCTAATAAATTTTATGGATAGTTCGATTAGGCCGGCATTTCTTAAGGAATTCAGTGAAAATTAACGACAACTTATCTTGCAAGTTTAGGGTAAGGTAAGAGTGAAAATTGACCGCAGCTTATCTTGTAAGTTTAGGTTGAGGTACATACCCATTAGATCAACAGAAGATGACATTAGGGGCTTCAAATTTCTCTCAATGTACTTCAACATCAAGCCAATGTCTCCTCCTTCATTTGATTTTTCTTCTAGCTTTACTTCTTTGATCTTTTTCTCAACTCTTTCCATCGATATTTTTCAATCTTGCTCTAATAAATATTATAGATAGTTCAATGAGGTTACATTTCTGAAGGCATTTTGTGAGAACTAACTAAAACTTATCGATCAAGTTTAGGCTTTGGTCATTTTTCCCTCAATACAAGATTCACAAGTGGGTAATGGATTATTATCCGTGCCTGTAAAATCTCAACCTTTACTAACCTATCAAGCCATAGATATTTTGAATTTATGCTAGAGACACTGGATTGTCTTGGTTTTATCAATTTTGGCCTTTATGTAGTCTTTTCCTTTGCTGAAACCCCTGTAAAGAATTGCAATCATGGTTAGTGGCTCCTGAATCTAATATCCAAGAATCAGAATCTTTCATATTTCTAGTTCCTAACAAACTTAGTAGGCCTATACCTTGTTTTCCTTTAAGAGACTCAAGGTAGACTGCACAATTTCCTTTCTCAACATATTGGAAATACTTTCCCTTGGTGTCCACTTTGGCCTTCTTTTTCATGTGATGGGCCTTGACCCCTATTCGGGCCTTCTTTTTCATTGGACCCTTCTTCATTTGCTTGCTTTTACCCTTAGAAGAAGATGTTACATTAGTTTCCAGCCCATAAGCCTTGATATTTTATTCCTCCTCCGTACTCTAGAGGGTATTCATAAACTAAATCAATGTATAATCCTTGCTGTTGAGCTCATAGTCCAACTTAAATTGCTAAAAAGAAGAGTTTAAGCTATTGATGATCATAATCATCTGTGTGTCTGCATCCATGTTAGGCCCAAGCGTCTCAGCCTCAATGATTGTAGAGATTACCTTAAGCATGTAATCGTGCACCGGTTCACCAAGTTTTTGTCTAAGATTATGAAAGGTTTGGATAGCTTTCATCCTTATAGACGTGGTCCTCACACCAAACATCTCATGTAGGTGATGAACCATTGTACTGGCAGTTTTCATACAAGCAATTTGCTTTTGCAACATGCGACTGAAAAAAGCTAGAATATAGCACTTAGTAGTCTTATCAACATTCTGCCATTGCTCATGTTGTTGGACTTGCTTAGGAGTTGAATCTCCACCCGAGGTGTAAGCTCATTTTCAGTTAATACCCATGAAATTTGTTCATATTAAAGAACAATGTCAAAGTTACGTCTCCATTTATTAAAATTCTCTTCGTTTTCCAATTTGTTATTTGTCAAGAGCAAAGTGAGTGGATTCATTTTGTGGTTGATTATGTCTAAAAATATAAACTATAAAAGAATGAGCATACTAGTCAGCAATATTAGAACTTTATATAAAATCATGACGCATGTATGCATGATGATAGAGTTAACAAAACTTTTAAAAAAAATCAAAACTATATACAACAATTATTTTTCTTCTCTATAACAGACTAAGTGACGATAGGCCATCTTATCTATTAAAAGAAAAGCTGGGACCCTCCCACTAAAAAAATTACCAAGCATCTTCATGCCTAACCTTTTGAGAAGTGCTAGGATTTGGTCCACACTTTTACCAATAAAGCTACAGTGGTAGGATATTGATAAAATATGATAAGTGTGTAACCATTTGATTTATCCACTGAAGGTACTTACAAACCATGCCTTGGTGAGAGGTCACATTCGCTATCAATAAGTGGACTTATCCTTTAGGAGACCTAAACCATGTAAGATCTAGGGTTCATGCCCTCCGGTGGGGAGTAACACTTCACCACATTCAAATAGGTAATCGTATGGAGACCATGGACTCTCATATGAGCATCTTCTCCCACTCAATCTTTTTAGGCTTTAAGTTTTAAGAAATACCATCTTATCTAGATGCAATTATTATCTATCCTATATTGTTTCGTTATATATCTCATAGATAATGAATGCATGGTAAAGCCTAGGGTTGATGATTTTCTAAATGACATGCAATGACATAATATCACATATTATTTGCATTCATTTATCCATTCATCATATGAACTAATAAGCCACTTTTGATTGTCCATCATAGAAACATAAAAACAATTACAAGGCTTTTAGGCCCAACAAAATCTTCTTAGGCTTGGATCTTCCAATTCGAACTCTTCGCTCACATGACCCAGCCCATTTCGTAAAAACTGTGCAATGGCCTTTCTTTTCCATCAAAATTTTGATTTTCACAAAACCGAAATTTGTCCAAAAGAAAACAAAAATCTTCACTTGTTTTTCACAAAAAGCTGGTAAAAGATTTTCATAGAACAAAAAATTTGTTAAAACAAAAATCTAGCCCTTTGGTTTTCACAAAACCAAAAATTTGATAAACAAAAATCTAGCACTTTGGTTTTCACACAAAACCGAAATTTGGCCAGGGCACCATAATCAAAACTGAAGCTTTACCACTTCATTTCTTCAATCTATGACTTCTTCATCTTCATCATTACATGATTTTGTATATTACATAATAAAAAAAACAGAAAAATGAATCCACGGAGGAAATATGACGATGAAAGGCCACCCTGCTTGTTACAACCCAAATGAAAAAAACTTACAAGGTAGCTTTATAATCTATGGACAACCAAATGTGCAAAACACACACATATAGGCTTATTTCACATAAAAATATGCAGCATCCAACATTTAATTGCCAACCCATGCATCACATATAGGAACCGAAATAATGCATACAAGATTTGGTTAAATAGTAGATTTCAAAACTTTTTTGAAGTCAAAAGCGCAACAAAAATAACATAACCAAATCAACATGTTTCAGCTATACATGATAAGATATAAGGAAAATAATTTTCACAAGAAAAAGGTGGTAGAAATATGCTGACTCTTTGCTATAGCTTTGACTCCTCACTTTTGTATCCTCTCCTTTGTCAATATATCCTCTTCTTGTTGTTATATCCCGACCAATCCAATCTACCACTTGTTCTTTTTAGACAACTTGGTTAATAATATCCTTTTGTGGGAAAGGAGAATAAATATTGTTGAGGAGATTTTTCTTAGAAGAAAGAAGCCAAAATGAGACTCTTCTCATTCAAGTTTCGGCTATGCATGCAATAGAGGACAGAGTGAGCCATAAAACAAAATGTACGAACACTTTTTCCTTGTCAATATCGATTATCATGAAAGAAATATGTGATGTGCACCCAATGCATCACTTTATTCTTTAATCAATTATAAAGAAGGCAATAAATGAGACTCTTCTCATTTGTTTAAGATGGCTATATGAAAAGATCGATAACCTGAAATGAGACCTTCTCATTTTCTATTATGGATGAAGGAAGGAAGAGAAAGTACATGAAATGCACCTCTTCCTTTCTTTAACGAAACAAATGATAAAAGGTTACTTTAAATGCCATCATTAAAAGACAATTACTAAACCATTTAACGATAAGATCATTGCTCCATTTAATGATGATAAAGAATGATAAAAACCATCTTTAATTTAGTAATCAATGCTAAATGTGCAGCTGAACATTTAGGTTAAAAAACTAAAATATGCCCTCCTTCTTTCTTTAATAACTTTTTTAATTTAATTAATCTAATAAATCAAATCAAACCAAAGTCATGCCCAATATTAAATGTCATTTAGGCTTCCAATTAAAGTAAGCCCAACATTCAATCATAGGATTTAAAACCTCTATTTATGTTTCTAACTTTGCTTGATAACCGTCCTAGAAGCCAAATGGGGAATCTAATTGGACTTATATAATTAAGCTCCAATAAACCCATAATTAATTTAATCTCATTAGAATTAATTCTAACTTATTAATCAAATGTCATTCCACTAAAGTCAGTTGGTTGAACTCTTAAATTACTAAGTATTATGAGAATACATGTTTCAAATAAGATGTCCAATTGCAAACTTTATTATGAACCATATTATAGCCATTCACTCAACAAAGGGTAAGATTACCATTTTGCAGCCCTTATGTTGGATTTTTCTTTTAGATCTCCGATTTTACTCTATATGATGATTAACATACAAGATCTCATTTTAGTGATAAGACTTGATGGGTAGCTATTCCATCAAACTACTGGTGCTAGTTTAATCGCCAAACTCCATAAAAACATCTAAAAATGATGATATCACTATAAACTCTTTATTTGAGAGAATGTTCCCAGATAAATGTTCCAATTAATAATTCCAACAAGTAGACACTGGACTAATACTTTATAAAAATCCATTCCAATCATATCAAGAATTATAATGAAACACATATGAGTTCATCGCTCATCAAGATTGTGGTTCGTAATGACACAATGCTAAGGTCTATGTTTTAAGATTAAAGTAATGGCCCACTTTATGTCACAACCCAAAACCACATCGGGCACATGACAACCGCTGCATACTCGAGCTAAGGATACTCACGATACCCTTAACTCCAACTATGCAACGCTAACTGAATATCAATCTCAACGATAATACAAATTGTTCATACATAAAGTTATTTACAAACCACAAGACAATCAAAAGTTAATTTACAAAATTTTAAAGAATATTGACATAATCATTTTAATAAATAGTAAAACAGTTAAACTGTAAAATAGTTCATGAGCCACTATGCAACTAAAGTATAAAATAAAAACTACCACGTGCGGTATTGTTTCGAAACTGTCAAAAGACTACACGATCTACTCTGAACTTTAAGCTCATTAAAATAAACTGCATGGTTAGAAAGTGAAGGGGTGAGTACACTATGTACTCTGTGAGCAGGAAAAAAATATGTGTCGAACAGAACTCGACACACACCAACACACTGTAGATAACCTATAAGGTGAACATACAACATATAGAAACACATAGGCCTAGCTTGTCACTCAATGTATACTAGTTAGGAACCATATAGGCCTAACCTATTAATTCACTCATCTGGTGAACATAGGTTCCGGTTCCAATACAAAAAAGCATAAAATATCACATGTATAAATCAAACCTTGTCAAAAAACAAATATCAGGGTAAGTCAAAACAATCAAGTGGGACACCGCTAGTTTGCCAAACTAACGTGCACACCCACCGATCCTTGGTGTTGGCTCGACTTCATTCGTGGTGAGTCTGGATTATAGTTGACAAGATCGTTATTACCCTAGGTGATGACCTCGTCGGTGTCTAGACCCTAGGTGTGGAATCACCAACAAGTCTCGTAGAAAGGTATCGAAACGGGGACTCGACTTTTATGTACCATCGTCAAGGGAGCGGGGTTCACTAAATTAGTTGTGCCCAGCACAAGATTGGCTAATCGTCTTCTCACCAATCATAAAAAATCATATACAAACATTGAATACTAAAATTAAGTAAGGCACCATGCCTTTATTTATTGGTCCAACTAATAAAACATAATCGTGCTAAGGCTCTAAGCTTGAAGAGAATACATGAATATGAAAATTTCCAAAATATTATCTCATGAAATAAAATCCATTTCTTGTGCTTCAAATGCATATTTGTTCAAAACAATTTCATTTCATAAATACATAAGCGTATTAGTATCCATTTAAGATTCAATTCTACTAAGCATTATCTAGGTTCAAAATTCACATATAAGTCATCATACATGTCTTAGGGTGACCTAATCCCATATGAGAAATATAGTTTCCCTAACTCACCTAGAAAGAAGGTTAACACTCCTTTGAATTCAACAATTCTTGATACAAGCTCCTTGATTCATAGCTCCTAAGCCTTTATATATAAAAAGACATACAATGAAATTACTACCTAAACATAATTTTTTTTGTAGTTATACACCATCATATAAGTGTATAAAACAAAATATCATTCCTTTTAAGCTATAGGATTCGACCATTTAGCTTCTCACATGGTTACTTGCTTACCATTCACATTAGCTTCTCTTTTGCATTTTCTAAGGCATTTAACACCTTTAACCTAATACTTGCTCATTGCGAAACATACTTAAGCACATCTTTATCCATGCACATTAGTCCATTACTCATCAATCTAAGCAACAATTCATGTTTACTATAATTAAACATGAAAGTCTCTTTCCAATGCACACCATCAGAATCCTTAGATCCTAAGTCAAGTTCACTTAGGCATTTTATCAAACACCTAATGTGCATAACTTTCAAGTCACATTTTCAAGACTTT
>JAOSBN010000008.1:34080597-34095366 GCA_027563595.1 Erythroxylum suave | reverse complement strand
GCCTTTTTATTGAATAAAACAAATTTTATACAATTAAAATTACAACCAAAATTGGCTGCAAGGGCATACACCAACAGTACCATGTGGTATTATTTGATCAAAAAAGAAAATGATTATTTATTTCATCTTCGAAGAAATTCTGATGCCAATAATTGACTTGGATTTTCATCAGGTCATTGTCTCCCTTTTGAGGCCATTTAATTTGAATGATGCCTATGTATGTTCCAGGACAACCTTTTTGCACGTAGACATCTGCCGTCGGTGCCGAGTTATCCAAGGCTTCGTTATCTAAGTCAATATTTACCATAAAAAAAAAAAGAGGAATATTCAATATTTAAAAGCAACGGCTATTTTTCGCATGTAATGCTCGTGAGGATTGGGATTCCAATTCCGAGTATTATTGCAAGCGGATGGCCCACTTTCAAAGTAGTCGCAGTAGAGAATAAAGAAGTGGAGGCTTTGGATACGAGTTTTCTACCTTTTCTTTTTTACACATTTCATGTGTCTCATCCAACATCGTGACGGGGATTCCTACTTATCGAAATCCCATGTTTACATGTTGCAATCTATTCCTACGTGGCATTAAATATGCATGCCATGTCAGCACATGTCACTGTCGAAAGCATATTCATAGAACATTAAAATCATATATTCATATTATTTTATATAATTTTATCAATTATTCCAAGACTTGTCTCCAAAATTTACTAGTTAATACTAACGTCGAATGGAATAAATAACTTATGGTTTTTCTAATAATTAAATGCGTCTAATATATTAAATAAATATTTATTTAAGTTTAACATGTAACTTTTTAGTAGTTTATGAAAAAAAAATTGTATAGTTCATGTTACCATCTGTAACCTGTGATTTAAAAAATAATAAAATAATAATTATTTGAAAATCTTTGTCATATTGTGTCTAAGCGATTGCATACTTTTCATGAATTCACCAATAAAATTCTTTTAATTTGGAAGGATGCACGTTTATGCCAGAATTTTTGTGGGCTTCCAAACTAAGCATTAGATGGAAAAAATACGAGTTTCTTTAATCCATGTCAGACTAGAAAACTTCTTACATTCCCCTAACTCACGGTCCAAACCAAAACGATTTACATAATTTCGATGTGGCTTTACAATGAGCTTAAACTCCAATACACTACTTTTTTAGATTTTACATTACGAGGCCAACAACACTCTCCCTGCAGCTGTGCCTTGCCAGCGTCGATCCGCCGCAACCCAAATACTATAAGAAATACTTCAAAGATTCTCTTTTTCTGACGACAATAAAAGGGGAGTGAGTTTGAAACATCCTACTGTTGTAGCACACGGCAGGTATGGAATAATGGAATGAGGCGCTGCTGTATTGATGCTCCAATAAAAATCACTCCCTGAATTTCGAACTTTGTTCACAAAAGCTAAGATGTGTCACATTTGAATTTAAACATGCAAATACCCTTAAGTGATTGGAAGGAAGCAGTAAAAGGTGACACTGTATATGAATCTTTGATGTGGCTTTTCTGAATTATTGCAAAGATCAAAAAGAATCTTATGCAACACAAGGAAGAAAGCACTTTGGCATTGGAAGACAATGTGCATTTGTAGGGAATTGATTCCGAAACATTTTGCAACTTCCTTGTAACCTTTTACCTGTACCACGTACACCTCAACTATATCGAACCGATATGAGGAAGGTCTACTTGGAAGAGTTGCATTTTATGAATCTGAGCATGAAGTGACTTATGCTTAGACGTCTTCATCCATTCATGCGACCATTTTATCCATCATGTACGGAACGGAGTGGAAGGATGAAGGAAGGGTTGTGGGAAGGAAATAAATCATTCTGACTTCACTATACAGCTCAAACTAAAATCCTAAGTTGTGCTTGTATACTATACGTCAATTTATTTGTTCTGTAGTTGAGAAATAATATTGATGTTAAATAGTTAGGGGACCACAATTTAAATGAGGAAAAAGTAGTATCGGAAGCAATTGAGCTTATATATAAATAGAGACAATACATTCAACTTAAAACTTTAACATATTGTCTTGGAGTCCATTCTTATCGAGTTAACCTCGATCCGCCGCACAATGAGACCTTTCGGACTGCAATACCAATTGTTGAATCGTAAGGAAGTGAGTAATTTAATTGACAGAAATTTGATTGAAATCAAGTGTGTTCATATACAAGAAGGATATTATTCAATCTAGAAACTTAATTGACAAGAAATAGTTTCTGAAGTATGAACCACTTACATCCCTTTTTGATGTAAAAAGTCTTGTAAATTTTCGACTATTAATTGACTCGTTTAGATTTGAATCCTGTTAATAAAAAATATTTAATAATTTGAACTATTTTAGTATCGATACTTTTTTCCAATGTATCAAGATGTTATGATATATATGTTATTCGTTTTAAATCAATCAACTACAACATTTAACCTTAGTCAAACAATAGAAAATGAAATTGAAGACAGAAAGTATTATATAATGAAGGAAAAATATGATGGATGATTTTTTTCCCTTATATTTAGGAGTTAAATTTTTTATAGTTAAATGATATCAAGACATAATATTAATTAACAATAAAAATTAATGACAAGTTATTTGAGAAGAAGAATAAACAAATTGCAATAGCTAAAGCTAAAGTGAAACTAAGTAGAATTTGACGTTAAGAAACTATAATAAAATTGTTGTAAGTTGTAATTTGATCAGCTATTTGCATTTATATTATTTTTGTTATTAACAAGCTAATTTATCAATATCAAAATTTTGTTATTCAAGAACATCAAATGGCTGAAGCTATAATCAAATATGCTAAATATAAATTAAATCATCCACAATTTAATATTATTGTTTTAAATCATTTATTTTTATTATTCTAAGATTTTATGTCTCTTGCTTAGATAATTGTTAGTTATTGTTGTAAACAAGCATGTTATATTTTTTTAATTTTAGAAACAAAAAAAAGCATTTTATAAACTACTTTAGTGTATATTGAAGTAACATGGTTAATGTAATTAAAAAAACTATAAAACTAATGAAATTGTGAAAATAAAGAGATCTTTACGAATCATGTATTCTTAATGTTCTTCACTTTAGTGTTGATCTATAAGTTTTGAAAATTTGTCATTTTTAGTAGCTTGTTCATTGAATAAGAACATTTTCAAAATATGGTGAAAATTGAAAAAAAATATTATGCTCCGTAGAAATTAAACATAGTTGATCCTAATTAAATAGTGTAAAACACTCACTAAAATAGGAAGATGTTGTTACTTCTTCAAGTGGAGAATTATAGTTACATTGCCATTTTTTTCTCCTTATTTTGGCTATAATTTACATTAATTTTTCTTTACAAGTTATTTAAATTTTATTTTTTTGTTATAAAATAGAAAGATCAAATACAGAATAGTAGGTCAAAGTTGAATTCATCAAATAAAATAAAACATAACAAAAATAATAAAGATGATTGATTAGATGAGTAAATTACCATAAAAATAACGTAAATAATACTCATTAACTTTTACAAGCTAAAGTTATATGTATTAACAAGAATGACTAAGAAAAAAAATCCTAGTTTAGATTTGGTTTTCCTATAGGAGCATTTTATTTAAGTTCTTTTAAAGAAAATATAATTATAAATTTTTATTTTTAAGCTATTTAATTTATAATTTTAATGAATGAAAGTTTCATAACATAAATTTTCCTTCCTTCTTTTTTTTCTATTATGCAATTGAGCTATAATTGTAAAAAATGTTTCTGTCGAAGATTATATCAAAATTGGAGATAGTATTAGACTTTTTTTCTTTTTGAAAATGTAAATAGTTCATTGAAAAAATACAATTTTTAATCTAAACAATTCTTAGAGTAGTGCTCAAAAGACAATCACCTTTAACACTTTTGTACTGAATTTATTTTGATTAATAAAGTGAAAGAAAATTTTCGTTAATTTGACATTCGTTATATATGAATTGATATTAATCTTACATTGAATTAACGAAGTCCATGATACAAAACATTGCATGAAGGAAATCATGATGAGATAATGATAATAAGATTCTTTTCATGTGCAATTATATTAGTATCTAAATAATTCCTAGTCATAGGATTAATAAGACAGGACGTTATTAATCCAGATAGACTAGCACGTGTTATACTCCTTGATTTGATCAAGCAGTGGATCTCATAAGTTGTAAACATGAGATGTTTAAAGTTAACATATGGATGCTTACTAAGGGCAGTAAGTACATCGGATGACCTGCTATGAGATTTTCATATGGATGATCTATCAAATGTCAATGATTAATCTCATCATAAAAATGGTGCAAATATCATAAGACTTGAGGTACTCAAGGATATCTTGGATGCTAATCCTCTAATTTTACATCATTCCTTGTTACCTCAAGACGAGGTCACTCTTAGAGTAGTGATTGGGTACAACTATTGGTATTTAAAGGTAATTGGGTAGATGATAAAGTAATAACCACTCCTGATAGAAAGAGATGATACCTGCGACCTCTTATTGGGGTCATTATTTGGGAGCCTCTGGCTAGAGCAGTTATGTGTCATGAAGAT
Organism: Erythroxylum suave; assembly: GCA_027563595.1. Taxonomy (NCBI): domain Eukaryota; kingdom Viridiplantae; phylum Streptophyta; class Magnoliopsida; order Malpighiales; family Erythroxylaceae; genus Erythroxylum; species Erythroxylum suave. The sequence continues at coordinate 34,090,792 of JAOSBN010000008.1, read as the reverse complement.
AGTCTTCAATAACATGTAGAGTAATGAGAACCCAGTACAAGAACTAATATCACTTGGACTAAATGTGATCTAGTCAATCTAGTGGGAGTTGACACATAGCCCATACTCTAAACCAAGTGGGGTATAGTATGGTGAAAGGATGAATTGCACGGTAATTATCTATGGAAAGGTTCATAAGTTGTACAATTAACTATCGAAGAGTTCATGAGTTAATCCACTTAAAATCTGGTAAATTGGCATCATAAAACCCTTCATGATTTACTTGAATTAAGAGTTAATTCAAATGCCTAAAATTACTGGGAACCTAAGGGCCACATGCATAAAAGATTGGATGAAAAACATAATGTATATGGTGAATTTCAAGTAGGCGACGATCGTGGCCTATGCGAGCCTATTTTTTAAAGAAGGCCATGATCGTGGCTCATTGTCCGCGATCATGACAAAGGGCATAATTAGTAGATAAGTGAGTTCTTCACTTATTTATACAAGGCTTAATCACTTCTTACAGACTTGAGTAAAAGCATAAGGGCTCTAGAGGAGTACTAGAGTGAGAGAGAGATATTAAGATCCTTGTTCTTGTAATTAAAGCAATTGTTGCATGAATTAAAGTGCACATAACAAGATTCTTGATCTATCTTCCATCATCTTAAGCATTTACTAGAAGTTATTTAGTTTGGTGCTTAAATCACCTTTATACATTGTTTCTTAATCTTCTTTGCATGTTTTTGGGTGATGAAGGGAGGGTTAGGTTTTTGCAACAACCTAAGCAAGGACAAGAAACAAGAAAGGAGGAGAAACAAAAGGTGAAAATGTTTTATATTTTATGTGTTTTACATATCCTTGCACGTATATAAGATGTTGTGGTTTTCAGGTTATCATATTTCTGCTGTATACACATGAATGTGATGCATGCAACCATGGCTAACCCTACAACAATTAGTAATAGCTATAAAAAGTTACAATCATTAAGGACATAAAAATCAACTACCAAAGGCTACAAATGGCTATATCCATTAAGGACATAAAAAACAAAGAAAAATATGCTAAATATGAGACTACTAAATTAAAGCATATATAAGTAGCTTGTTATAAAGCTAATATCTGATACATTGCTCCAGGTTATATCGAAGATTCACTATTTTTTTTAAATTCTACCAATAGCATGGGATGCTTGTTATAGTTGTAGCCACTGCTAAAAATTTAAGATTATCTTAAGTTCCAATTACTGGCTAAGTTGTTGTTGTAATTAGTATGTAGTTCTTTTAAGTAGATTAATTACTTTGTTATATTGTTGATTATCTTAAGTGTTTGGGCTATTAAGCTAATATTTCCTTTAAATATCCTTGCATTTCTTTACATAAATATTTGATAAGTCAAGCAACTGAGTGGAAATATCATTACTAAGTCATCTGTTTGATTCCTTTTTCTATTATTTATCATCCATATAGCAATGCTGTCTAAATCCTTATAATGATAATCCAGCTACATACTTTTGTATCTCAACTAATAGAAAGGATGAAAAGGTACATTGGAAAAAAAGATGAGTAATTGACTCTTAGTTTTGATCATATAGGGCCAATAATCTATTAGACTTAATAAGTTGTTTAATTTATCCAATGTTAGAAGTTTTCCTTTTAAAGAAAGCCATACAGTTAAAGAAATTTTAGGAGAAACTTAATTGATCCATACAAATTTATACTAGTGCACTTTAGGCATAAGTGGTTTCAAATAAAGCTTGGAATATTTATTAGATAATGCTCTAGAGTTTTTATGTATCTAATATACATCATGAAACCAAGTTGAGAGATATGAGAAGATTGAAGCTAAATTCAGGAAATCAGCAAGGATTGAGGGGCCAATCTGTTGAAAGTCACCACTGGGTGTCATTTCAACTAGTGTATTAGTTGATATAAGATCATTGAGTTTAGAATACACATTGTTATCATTTAAAGCCTGATGCCACTCTAATTATCGAACTAGAAGCTAGTTCTTTCTCTATTGGCTATAATGTAAGTTAAAAGATATATAGTATGTTCCAAGAATTATTATCTTTAGGTTCTATACTTTAATAGTTTTTGTTCTTCAAAAATCATATATGAACCCATTTAACCTACAAGACTTTTGTATCTTGAGGAATCCCCATATTCTTTCAATTATATAGAAATTATTGGTGAGTTTAACAGAAAAAATGCCTAAGCCTCCTTCCTTCTTTGTTTTACAAACTTCACTTTGCTTTACTTTTACTACTGTTGTGCTTACAACTTCACTAGACCATAAGATTAATCTTATTATCCTATTCATCACTTTTATAATGCCTTTAAAAGATGAAGATGAGAATTATGAAACCCATTTATGGAATTTAGAACTGAATCAACAAGTTAAACCCTTCAAGCTTATCAAAGATTACACTAGCTACTCATTTTCTTTTTTATTTTTTAATTATTGACAAAACATCTATAATTTCTTCTTTAAGTGCTTACAATTCTCAAATAAGTGAAGGGACAATCTTTGATTTTAAGACTAGTAAATAAGATATCCAAGTTGCTAAATGAGTAGCTCCTACTAAAAGGATAAAGTAACTTTTCCTTATTCATTAAAAGCAATAACAAATCCTTAAAAGATCTAAGGGATGGCATTAGTGTAAAGCTGGAATCAAGATTAGCTCTTGATAAGAGGAATAAATCATCAACAAAAGAAACAGTGAAATTTAAATCATGCATTTGTTATGATTCCTGAATCTTTTCTACAAATTGATGGTTTTCTCGATCAATCTAATGAGGACTTTTGATAAGTGTAAATTACATCGTGTTTTAGGGCATAGTTTGATATGTGTTTATCAATTAATCTGATCATTTAGATTGTGCTTAGGTTAGAATTGTGTTATTTTGTTAATTATTTGTGTTTTAAGTGTTTTATGGGTTAATACAAGATTCTGAGCTTAAATATTATGTTTCTAAGGTACCTTGATGTGTTTGTTAGTTCTTCAGGGTTAACATCGAAGAATGGAGAATTTTCGGAGATAATCTAACCTAAACAACAACCTACGATTATAGAAAAATAGGTTATAATCATGACTAAAGTACTAGAGCTGGCCTATACTGATGGCCCACAGGCCACGATCATGACAAAAGCCTAGGAAATGGCCCAAAATTTGTGACCTACATCAGGCAGACACACAAACACTAAAAAATGTTAAGTTTTGAGAGATTTTTTGGACCTTTCGAACCCAAAAAAAACCCATAGTTGCTTAAAACACAAGAGGATATTTAAAGAATAGGAAAAGATGCACAGAGAAACTTTTGCATCAGCTACCTTAGAGAAACCTAGAGAAATTCATCGAGAGATAAAGAAAGAGAAAAGGGAAGAGAGAAGAGAAGAAGAAGTTAACTTGACATACTTCCTAGATCTGGAGTTTCTTGACGTTGTTGCCTCCCATCACCCGTTCAGATTGTATTTCTTGTTTATTTTCATTTTTATTATTTAATAAAATCGAAATAGTAGTTTGATGATAGGATTTTTGAATGTTGAAAATGTTCTAAACTCACCTTCAGAGTTTTATCTTTTATTTTTTTAAAAAAAGAGAAGAAGCTTGGGGTGTAAAGTAGAGACACAACAAGACATCTTAGAGTGAGAATGAGGCATATGAAGAGCTAGATGCCAAGAAGAAATGGAAAGAAAAATGATGGAAATATATATTATAGGGAGCAAGGAACTTTTGTGTGACCAAAATGAGGCACAGTATGGTTAGGGAAGTAACGATCCTTATTGGAACATGTACACTACTAGGTGCCAAAACTACCCAAATTTCCATTGGTCCAACAATATAAGTACCCCCTTAAGACATCAAGATCTATTGGGATTTCAACAAGATGGGTCCAGTTCACAGGATTCTAAATTGGACAAGATCCTAGATAAGCTCATAGACATGGAAAAGGGCCAGAAGAGACTAGTAGAGCAAATCGAGCAAGTAATGAAAAATCATGCCTCGTCTATTCATAACCTAAAGATTCAAGTAAGACAACTTTACCATTAATTTTGTAAAACAAGTATGGAAGACTCTCTAAGTAATATGGAAATACATCAAAGAGAGTAATATGAAAGTATTGCACCTAAGAATGGGGGAGAGCCAGAAGAATCAATGAAAAATCAAACTAAATCCCACCTTATTGAAAATCAAAAGAAAAAAAAAGAGGACAAAGAAAAGAATGCCAACTGATAGTTGTGATTTGCATTGTGTTTTAGGGTTTAATTTGTTATGTATTTAGCGTCAATTAGAGTGTTGAGTGTTGAGTGTGGATTTATGTGTTATTTGTTTTAGTTTGTGAGTTTTATTGTTTTTATGAGTCTTTGAGCTTAAATGTTATATTTTTGAGATAACTTGATGTGTTTGTTAGTAGCTCAGGGTCAACTGCAAAGAACGGAGAAGTTTCGAGGAGTTTTAAGCCAAGGACAAAGCCTATGATAATGGCACAATAGGCCACAATAGTGACAGAAAAGGACAAGCCAACAACAATTAGGCAATGATCGTTCACTTTGGGCATGGTTATGACAAAGAGCTTTCATCCAGGCCATAGTCATAGTAGGTAGGGCCACGATCGTGTCAGTCAGCCTGATGCAGGCCAAGATCGAGTTTCGTAAGACTTTTCAAACTGTTTTGACCTTGAATTAAACCTAAGGCTTCCAAAGTATAAATATATCATTAAGAGACTAATGTAGTAGCCCTAGAAATTCATCCAAGAGAGCCTCACATTAGCCAAATTTTGAGAAAAACCTAGAGAGTTATTGAGAAGTTGAGGAAGGAGAAGAAGGAAAAGAGACATGGCGATGGGGCTTGTTGCGATGTACTTTTCGGAACAGGTGGTTTCCCCCAGTCGCTGCCTTCAATAGTCCATTCCGACAATTTTTTTCATTTTATTTCAATTTTATTTATGTATTAAATTGCAATATTTGTTAAGAATAGTTGTTGTTGAATGTCGATTTATGTCTAAACTCACTTTCGGGATTTTTATTCTTGATATTAATGAAGTTTAATTGATTATGTTTTTATTGATTTATTATGGTTTAATTTCTATTCTTAATAACTTGGAAAAAACTTGGAGGGTGAGCTGAGTAAAAATAATCAAATTGGGCTAATGAGAGATAGGTAATTTGATAGAATAAGAATTGAATCAAACTAGTAGAATCGTGTAACGACAGATCGAGCATAGGTTCATAGTAGGTTATTAAATAAGTTTAGAACTAATTTAGGTTTTGGGTTAGTTATGAATCAAGAGATTGCAACTCTATAATTTAAATTAGGGATTATAAATTTTGGTTAAGAATTGTAACTCGAGAGAGAGGAATTCACCCTAGGACCGTCTAAAACCAATAATTCGGTAATTTCATAATCAATTAGGTTTTCGTTAAAGTCAGATATAAACCCCCTTTCTCTCACTCATTAGTTTCTAGGTTGATTTTGGATTGGGTTATGTGATTTTCCATTTTGTTTATATTTTTGCATCTTAATTTTCACAATTAATTGTTTGATTGACTTATTTTCTGCATTAGTTGTTATTTGGATTTAGTGTCAATTTTAGTCAAGCCCTAGATTTTAAGATTAGATTACTCCCTTCGTGGGACTACATGAACAACCCATGCACTTGTGGTAATATTGAGGTTAAAAAATAGTAAAACTTAGAATACGTTAGCCCTTCAATCACCAACCCCCTATCATTCACCAGTTATGGATATACCATGTGTGATCATCAAAAAATATTTGGTAGATTTCCATGAATAGAACCTTATCTTTTAGATTAATGATGACTAAGTGGCATTCAACATGAATGATGTACTAAAGAATCTGAAGGAGAGTAGCCCATTGAGGATAATTGATATGTTTGAATCTTCTAAGGAATAAAAGGATGAAGAATAGATGAAAAAAGCTATGAAAGTCTCAATTTGTGAAGTGGAAGAAGTAGAGGAGATGAAAGTGATTAAGGAAGAAATAGAGCAACTCACCTTTTTACCAAACAAACTACCATGCTTAATAGAAGATTTAGGGAGTTTCACTATTCCTTATTTTATTGACAGCTTGTTAATGAAAAGGACATTACTAAAATTAATTGGTTTTCACATTCTTATCAATATTGTCCTTCTGGTAATTTTGCAATTTGTAGCTTACTCAGAGGCCTACAAAATTGATGTTGAGCAAGAAGGGTGGAAGTAAGCCACTTATAATTAATCCGGGCTGAGCTCCTAAGGATGCAAGGTCAAGCTAATGTAAATTAACACATTTAGTGTTAGATCGGGAAAAGAAAGCATGCCATTTTTAGAGAACCAGTAGATTTCAAAACTTTTTAGAAATCTTATTTTCAGAGGAAGCAATTTATCCAAATCACCATGCCAATCTATACATGATATGGTATAAGGATGATAATAAACATAAACAAGATAATGATATTACCAACTCCTTCGCTACAACTTTAATTTCTCACTACGCTATCCTCTCCTTCTTCTTGTATCCAAATCCTTTGCTTTTGAATCCTTTTCTTTGTCAATCTATCCTCTCCTTATTGTTGTATCCTTAACTAATTTGATTTAGCTCTTGTTCTTCATGCATGGGATAGAAGAAGATAATCGCATCCAATACATCACTTCTTACTTTCATCAATCATAAAGTAGCCAATAAATGAGAATAGCATTCAAAGGATTCACTCTTTTTATGCATCAAATACAAATAGCCATGTCTTGAGTAATCATCTATAAAAGTTATGAAATATTCATAACCTCCTCTAGCCTATACCTTCATGGGCCCACACACATCAGTATGTACTAGGTCTGAGATGGATTCAGATCTATTTCCTTTAGAAGGAAATGAGGCTTTGTTCATTTTTCCTTCAATACAAGATTCACAGGTGGGTAATGGATCACTATCCAAGCTCATAAGGATCCCATCCTTTACTAACCTGTCAACTCTTTTCTGATTGATACGACATATTCTTAAGTGCCACAGATATTCTGAATTAATGTTAGAGTCATTCAATTGTCTTGGTTTTATCAATTCTATGGTGTTTAATGAGTCTAACATAGGTTTTATAAAGAACAATCCCTGTTTAATTATCACATCACAAATAAAATCTTTATTCTTATATATTAAAACAACTTTTCCAAAATATAAGGCATAACCAGATTTTATTAGACAAGAAATAGAAATCATGTTCTTTACAATCATTGGTATGTAATAAACATCCTCTAAATATAACGTTTGACCACTAGGAAAGTACAAGAAAACTATTCCCACTAATTTTGCTGAAATATAGGAACCATCTGCTATCTTGACTTGAAACTAGCCTTTAGGTAGTCTTCTCCTTTGCTGGAACCCCTACAACAAATTGCAAACATGGTTAGTGGCTCTTGAATCTAATATCCAAGAAACAGATAAATCTGCCACATCTCTAGTTCCTAACAAACTTAGGAAACCCATACCTTGTTTGCTTTTGAGGGACTAAAGGTAGACTGGATAGTTTCTTTTCCAGTGGCCCATCTCATCACAGTGGAAACACTTTCCTTTGATGTTCTCTTTGGCATACTTTTTCATGGATTTGGCCTTGACCCTTGTTTGGGCCTCCTTTTTCATTGGACCCTTCTTCCTCTACTTGCCCTTACCCTTGGGCTTTGAAGAAGATGCTACATTAGCTTCGGGCCCGTGAGCCTTGATATTCAATATCTCCTCCTTACTTTGGAGGGTATTCATCAACTCACTTTAGGTGTAATCCGTCTTGTTGAGCTCATAGTCCAACTTAAGCTGCTAAAAAGAAGAGTTTATGCTATCGATGATCATAATCATCTGTGTGTTCACATCCATATCCACCCCAAGCATCTCAGCCTCAGTGACCGTAGAGATTACCTTCATCATGTAATCCTGCACCGGCTCACCAGGTTTCTGTCTGGGATTATAAAAGGTTCGGATAGCTTTCACTCTTGTAGACCTAGTCCTCACTCCAAACATCTCATATAGGTGATGGGCTATTAAACTAGCAGTTTTCATACAAGCAATTTACTTTTGCAACATACTGCTGACAGAATCTAGAATATAACACTTAGTAGTCTTATCAGCATTCTGCCAATGCTCATATTGTTGGACTATCTTAGGAGTTGAATCTCCACCTGAAGGTATAGGCTCATTTTCAGTTAACACCCATGAAATACATTCATATTGAAGAACAATGCCAAGGTTATGTCCCAATTCATTAAAATTGTTTCCATTTTCCAATTTTTTATTTGTCAATAGTAGGGTGAGTGGATTCATTTTGTGGTTTATAATGTCTGAAAATATAAATTATTAAAACGTGAGCATACTAGTCAACAATATTGGAACTTTGTATAAAATCATGATGCATGTACGTATGATGATAGTTTTAACAAAACTTAAAAAATTAAAACATTATATGATGGTTATTTTTCTTATCTATAATAGACTAATTGACGGTGAGTCATCTTATCCATTAAAAGAAAAGCTAGGACCCTCCCACTCAAAAAGCTACCAAGCATCTCATGCCCAACTTTTTGAGAAGCTTCATAATTTGGTCCATACTTTTACCAACAGAGTTACGGTGGGCAGTTATTGATAAAAAAATGTTGAGTGTTTAATCATTTGATTCGTTCACTAAAGATACTTGCAAACCATGTCTCAATTAGAGGTCACTTGCTATCAATAAGTGGACTTATCCTTAAGGAGACCCAAACCATGCAAGATCTAGGATTCATTCCCTCAGATGGGGAGTAACACTTCACCACATACAAATGGGCCATCATTTGGAGACTGTGGACTCTGATATGGGCATCCTTTCCCACTCAATCTTTTTAGGCTTTATGTTTTAAATACCATCTTGAGTAGATGCAATTTATTATCCATCCTTTATCGTTTCATTATATATCTCATACATATTGAATGCATGGTAAGGCCTAGGGTTGGCAATTTTCTGAATGACATGCAATCACCTAATATCATATATTATTTCCATTCATTTCTCCATTCATCATATGAACTAATTAAGCCATTTTTGACTGTCCATCCTTGAAACATAAAAATAATTACAAGCCTTTTAGGCCTAAAAAATTCTTCTTGGACTTGGATCTTCCACTTTGAACTCTTCGCTCACATGATCTAGCCCATTTAGCAAATAAAATGTAATGGCATCTATAAAAACCGAAATTTGTCTCTTTGAAAGTAAAAATTGTAGCACTAGATTTTCATAAAACCAAATCTTTGTCATGAAAAAAAATTCCAGCAATTGTTTTCATTAAAACTGAAAATCATTCCATTAAAACAAAAAACTAGCACTTATTATTTTATCAAAACCAAAACTTGATTCCTTGAAACAAAAACCCATCACTTGTTTTTACATTAAAAACTGAAACTAGATTCATTGAATCAAAATTCCAGCATCATTGTTTTCACAAAACAGAAACTATGCCAATACACAAAAGGATACACCGAAACCTTTGCCTCTCCATTTCTTCAATCCATGGATGCTCCATCTTCATCATTACATCAATTTGTACATTACAAAATCGAAGAAAACAAAAAAATGAAGCGAAGGAGGAAACATGGTGTTGATAGACCACCCTCCTTACTAGAACCAAATGAAGAAATCTTACATGGAAAATTTAACTTCTATGGACAACAAAAAGAGCAACACATACAACATATATATCTATCACATAAAAATATGCAGCATACGAAAAATGATTGCCAACCCATGCATCAACCATATAAGAACTGAAATCATGGATTAATACCTAGCTCTGATACCAATTGTTGGATCAAGAAAAGAAAGCATGCCATATTTGGAGAACTCGTAGATTTCAAAACTTTTTAGAAATCTTATTTGCAGCTGAAGAAATTTATCCAAATTATCATGCCAATACATGATATGGTATAAGGATAATAATAAACATAAACAAGATAGTGATATTACCAACTACTTCGCTATAGCTTTAATTTCTCGCTATGCTATCCTCTCCTTCTTGTATCCAAAGACTTTGCTTTTGAATCCTTTTCTTTGTCAATCTATCCTATCCTTGTTTTTGTATCCTTAACCAATTTGGTTTACCTCTTGTTCTTCCAAGAAAACTTTGTTAACAAAATCCTTTGGTGGGAAAGGAGAAGAAATGTTTGGAGGAGATTTTTCTTAGAAGAAATGAACCAAAAATG